>AP025054.1:3761716-3787856 GCA_036186865.1 Eustoma russellianum
TTAGTCCTTATTTAATTAGGGGGGAATAATTGAGGATGAATAATGGGGTTTAATGGGGTTGGAGGTTATGAGAGGCAAATGGGGAAGTGGGAGTTATGGGATTTAATATATTATTATTATTATTATTATTATTATTATTATTATTATTATTATTATTAATTTTCTGTTTTATTTCTTATTGGGTTGTAACATACTTCCCCCCTTACAAAAAGTTTCGTCCTCGAAACTTGCATATTACATAGTCAACACAATTTAATTCTACTTGATCCATTCACCTAGATAATGATCAAGCTTAAACATTCCTTGCGTTTTCCAACATGCTAACCACTTCACTTCTTTATCACATGCTAAGGCCTAAAAATCATTCCTTGTACACCAACAAGGTAATTTCGATCCATTGTCCTTTTGCTTATTAAGATCTTTTCATAAATCCATCTATGATTATCAAATCAGCCTTAAGGGTATTGTAATCATACTAAGGGTTCTACAACACAATCTTTGGTCTATAATTTACTTAAGTCTACGGTCTTCAGCAACCCTTGTAAATCAGTTCTTAGGTGTACTACACTATGTGACTTAACGCCTTATTCACAAAATTCATCTCTGGAATCGTATGTATTTTCGGAATACATCTTACTCTAGTATGATTCAATTAGTCATCGCTAGCATCTCACAATTGATCTAGTCATATAGGGCTCAATCCTTAACTTAATTCTCTATAATTAGTATGTACATACTTTTATTTATAACACTTGACGTGTGTCATTCAACTTATCGCAATCTACAATTTTGTGTTCGTAAACTCATTATATGTGTTTCATCCCCTTAGATAATTAATCAAGCTAATATCCTTAATGTACGCCCACATGGTACTTGTTACACAAGAGCAAGTCCTCGAAATCAATTCTTATAGACTTACGAACTAACTCTATGATCATGCCCTTACTTTTTGAAAATATCATTAGCCTAATATACGAAATATGTGTATGGACAAATTTTTTTTTATATAAAATCGTAACTTATGTGACTATAATTTGAAATATAGCTTTCGTTGTTTTAAATTAATACCATTCATATTTTTTTAAACAAGAACCAAAATAATATACGCGTTTTCGCAAAGCAGTGTTTCAAAGGACCTCTCATAAAAATAACGTTACAATTTGTTCGCAGAGTATTTCGGTAAGATTATGTTAAAACCGTTGAAAACTTAATAGGTAAGGTTTTATAAAACGATTGAGTATGATACAATTCGTTTTCTAAAGAAATATACATTTTGAAAGTTACTTTTTTGGCTTCATAAAAAGATAAGTAAGTTTATCGCAAGTTGATAAGTAACTTTGTAAACACTATAGCAGATAAACTGCTTACGATATCAATAGTTGTAAATTAATTTTGATTAAAATAGATGTAACAAAAATGAAAATTTGAAATCTTATGTAAGGAACATGTCGTTTTTTTAAGAACATCAGTAGTTTAAAAGTTTTCCTCTTTTTAAGGTCTTTAAAAGAATTGCAATTTTTATTATGTTGATATACATGTACAAAGAAAAAAAAATTAGCATCGTAAAGTTTAACAGAATACAAAAAGAAAAATGAGACTCAATAAGGTATTTCCGAAGACAAAAATCTTTGAAGTCTTTGTTAGAATTTAGTTACACATTGGTGTACGTGCTGATATACAATATTTATCTGTTAGAAAAAATACATCAGTCCAATATTTTGTATAATCCTATAGGTCAATTCCTTTCTCGAATAAGGTCTCCTGCGTACAGTTTCTTATGAATCTAACGTTTGTCTACTCATGATCAAATCTTTAGCTTTAATTGGTGAAATCCTAGTACGGCGCACTAATTATTGATTGACTCAAGATGTTCTAACTCGCCATGTTTTCGCGCGCCACATTAATCCACTGTATCTCGTTATATGGTTATTTGAACCACTAATCTTATTCTACTTCATATGAAAAGCAGCCACTACTTGTTCATGTCCGTTCTATTTCAATTCAAGCCAAGTAATTTGATGGTCCTATAAATCAACACTTAACTATAAAAGTTTGTAAGGGTTCATCATCTCTATGTACTTGTTATAGCCGATCACGCTCTTTGCAACCGATCAATATCTCTAATGAGACTATTGTCGTTGTCCTACTTAATAACTCTAAATTTCAACATCTTAACCCTAGACTATAAATTCCTTTGTATGATGCTCTTACTAAGCGCTACTCATTAAAATGCTTATGAATCGTTACTTAGTTTCTATCATTTCTATATAAATCTTCTCTTAGTATCTACCGTAATTTAATAATTCATTTCTTAGTGGCTATTATCTCAATTGAGACCTAAGTCTGCTGCTCTGATGCTACCATCTAAGTAAGGATATGGGCCGGTTTTACTTTACTCTAATGGTACCGAGTCCCATGCTGCTTTTATGATGGAGCAGCCCAAAATCGTCTGACCTATTAATATATCACTAACTGTCGCAGTAGGGTATTTTGGCTAACATTGTAATTCATTCAATTTAATTATCTAGTATCAGACTAGGATTACTAAGATTACGGCTTAAAGAGTTATGATCAACTTAGATAAGGTAGAATTGTATGGGATAATCTAGGTATACATGTTTTGTAATTGATCGTCTTCGTAAGTCTAAGGTCATCTCTTACTTTTAGGATTGTTCTTAGTATAGTCATCTCTTAAGTCTAAGATCATATCTTATTTCTAAAATCATGCTTAGTGTATAATCAACGCTAATGATTATCTTTAGTACTTGTGACTAAAGTCAACTCTTAATCGGAATCATTATTTATGTTTAAGATTGTAACTTATGTTCAGGATCATCAACTATAATTGAGATTAATACCTACGTTCATGATCTTTGCTTATGTTCCAATCATCACTTATGTCTAACTTAACTTCTAATATCATGGCCTAAACCTACACTTTCGCCATGGATCTGGGATCGTTCTTTGAAGGTTGTACTCTCGGTGCGTAATACCTCTTGGACTCATTTCGAAATTAAATCCAATTGATTGGTAGTGTCAACTGTGTTGTGCTACCATTTATCCGCGTATCCTTATATTGAGTGCGGTGGTGGTGGAGGCGGTGCCTGCTAGTTTAGCAGCTGATGCTATTGTGCTAAGGTGTTGGTCATGGTGACTATGTCATTTTTAAGTACTTGGAGATGATCCCCTGATTATGGTGGTTCTCACCACCATTTCCTTTATTACCGGCTTATTCACGTCTTGTCGACATTTTACTGGAATTTAGAACAATCCAAAATATATCTATTTAAGTACATGCTAAGTTAGGGGTATTTTTGGAATTTCCAACAACTTAGGGGGTTGCATGTAGAGGTTCAGGGGTAAAACGCAAATAACTAAAGCAAACGAAAGAACGCTCAAGCTCCCCTTAACCCGATCACAACTTAAGTCTAAGATCATCACTTAACCCTATTTTGTTGCTTAAGGGGTAAAATCGTCAATTTAGGAAAATATCATAGCTTAAGTCTAAGTGATCTAGTTAATCCTGCGTTTCCGAGGCGGATCTGGAGCCTGCGCTCTGATACCACCTGTAGCGCCCCGCTCCCGAACCCTAGTATCGGGAACAGTGCACCCGCCGTAGCCTACTAAGAGGACTACAAAGCGTCGTTCAAACTTCTTTGCACGTCAGAACTGACGTAAAAATTTTTCGCGGGAACGATAATAAAATAAATAACTCAATTAAAATAGATCCATCAGTGTAGAAATTAAGTATAAGGGTTGACGAAACCGCTAAGTCAAGTATGAAATACTAAATCAAATAATAAACCTAAGTGGAGGTATATCTGACTATTCCCAGAAACAAGCTCTCTTCTCGAGTCCAGCTCACTCGTCCCAGCTCGCGTAATCTGTCTCATCCTCGATAAATATATATACTCTTAATCCTGCTCACCTGTGGAGGGTTGGTGGGGGGGTGAGTGATGGGAGTCACTCGTAGGTTACCCGTCTCTCCCGAAAAGGGACTGTCACATACTGAGTCGGGTAACACATAGAGCACGTAAAGCATGGAGCAGATAAATAAAGCAATGAAACATAAACAATTAAATAATAAGGCAAATAAAGCATAAATAAGGAAATAACACATACCCGACCCAATCCGTATTCCAAAACGTAACGCTGAAACAACTTAATAACAAGACAAATAATCACAACAATAATAAATGCAATGCGCAAGTTCATGATGCATGCACTTCTATCTCCGTGTCACACGCAGTCATTTAATATCACACGCTATGCTATTTCTTTTCCATGTTATGCTATGCATGTCCCGGGTCCTATCGGATGAAGGTAACCATTATTACCAACACCCATCACACGCCTCGTCAGGCCACACGGCTCATAGGCCAAATGCAATGCTTGTGCCATGAATGCGTCACACTTGCACACTTCCGTTTGTCCTATGTTGCATGCTCCGTTCTATGTTGCGTATTACCTATATTGCGTAGTTACCCTATGTTGCGTGGGGTTCATTACTGTATTTTATCTTCTACCATTATTTTATCTTTCTAGACTTTATTTTAGGTTTCTACACTTTATTTTATTTTCCTAGGCTTTCAAGCACTTGAATCTTTTATTTAGTTATTTTTATCTTCCCCTACTATTTTTATATCTTTTATTTTAATTATTTAATGAGTTCCTAACTTTCCTTCTTTATAAACATTATTAACATTAGATTAATTAATCATATAAATATATATAATTAATCATATAAATATATACTTTTTTTTCCGTCCCCAGCCCCATCTCAGTTTTCGTTCATTTTTTTTTTGTCTTTTAGTTTCAAGATCAATCCTGAATGTTTTTTTTTTTTTTTTTGAATTTGTTTCGTAACCGCATGGTGTTCGAACGGATTTCAGGCAAAATCCAAATTAGTTTTTTTTTAATATAAAAACGGTATGCATAAGTAAAAAAAAAACATTCATACTAAATTAATACTTTTAATCCAGATTAAACCCTTACACCAATATATATTTATACATATATATATATACATAGACCAAAGAATGGAGCCAAAAAGTAACGACATAATGTTGTGTGAACTTTCTTATTTTAATATTCTTGCGTTGCATTTCTATTTTTTTTAATGTGTCACAAAAATATTTGTTTACCTTTTATAAATGGTGAAACATGATTAAATAACTACAATATTTTTATTAGTTATATGCGTTTTGTAAACTAAAAGTTGTTTTTAATGACAAATCGAGACAGACACATATTAGATTAATGTTTCTACTAAGTTTTATTAAGGAGATACAAGTCAAAATTGGAACAAATTGGGACAAATAAAGTATATATTCGTCTTTGACTGTGTTTAACTTCAAACGCGTTTTTCGACGAAGCAAACCTATTTCCGTGCTATGTGATTTACATCTAAGGCCATCCATGCAATTTTCAGACCAAACATAAAGAATTCGAGATAAACTTATAGAGAATAAACGTACAGTGATAAACAAATAATCCCAATACAAAATGCGAGGGAATCCAAAACAATCCGACAGAGGGAAGGGTAACCTACCTCTTAGTCGAAGAATTCTCTATACGCAGTGGCTGAATTTGGTGTGGGTTGTCTAGCTTCTCTTCCCTCTTTCTCTCTCTCTTTTCTCTTTTTCTCTTTCCTTCCCCCTGCTCTCCCTCTCTGCCGCAGCCTTCCTTCCTCACTCTTTGCTCTCTCTTTTTTTTTTTGTCTGGTGCTACTGCCGAAGCAGTGGGGGGAAATTGGGGATGGGAAAGTAAGTATTAGTCCTTATTTAATTAGGGGGGAATAATTGAGGATGAATAATGGGGTTTAATGGGGTTGGAGGTTATGAGAGGCAAATGGGGAAGTGGGAGTTATGGGATTTAATATATTATTATTATTATTATTATTATTATTATTAATTTTCTGTTTTATTTCTTATTGGGTTGTAACACAAACAATCAAATATATATGAGATTTTTATAATAATTAATCATCATCTTTTTATTAACGTGTAAATTGTTATTATTTTGTTACTAGTTGCTTTGAAGCTAACATGAAATCTTGGTTAGCTCCTTTTTCATAATTGCAGATAATTTCGATTTTAATTGTCTTTATCCTCAAATGCTGAAAAGAAAAGGAAGTGCATGGCGTGTGTGATTATTATCCATTTGAAGCCGGAGACCAAACAAAACAGTCCCGTAGTCTGCAGGTGTAATGTAACATCTTCATACTCTAATAGAGATTTTGAGAGTGAGTTTTTTTTTTGGTAGATATGTGACACTGTGTCTCTTCTTTAATGGGCCGTTAAATACCTGATTTAAATCTTTACAGCTGTTTCGTCGGGCCAGGATGCGGGGAGCCTTGGGTTTGGAAAATAGGATGGAATCTTTTCGCCTCAAAGCTATCACACATCACTACCGCCCGCCACGTGGCACGTGGCAGTAGAGATGATGAAGATAGATGAGAGGGTAGGGAGGAAGAGGTTTAGCAGACCTCTAAATACTTGATTTACATCCTCTCAGCTGTCTCGTCGGACCAGGATGTGTGGCCTTGTGTTTGGGAAACGGGATGAGATCTCTTCACCCTCAAATACTTCACTCCTATCTTCACCGCTTTTTACGTGACAGTAGAAATAGTGAAGCTAGATGAGAAAGGATAAGAAGCTGTGTATGAGAGGGTGGCTACCACGCATAGACATTGGAGACAGATGGAGACAGAAGTGAGGGAGTGAGGGATTGAGGGTAAGGAAAAACATCCTTTTGCTACAATGCTACAAAGAGCAAACGAGTCGAGCACAAACGTCTCGAACAGCTCAAATGCTAAGAAAAGATGGATGACGTCATGACCTAGGTAAGTGGCCAATGGCTGCAAAGCGGGCGCCTGGCCCAAAGATGAACAGTTGTCTTTGCTCCTTGCATTGTAGAATGTGTAACAATAAACAGTAGATTAATTTTCTTTATTTATTTATTTATTTATTTATATTTATGTGCTTTATGCTATATCAATCCAACATCACATTTTTGTCACGTGACCTCTTTTTATGGATAACTGGTGGCCATATCAACAGGGACGGATCCGCTGATCACTTTGTGCCGTCTCTAAATAGTTTCTCTCTGTAATTATATTCTTGTATAAGCTCACTTAAGCATTGAAAGATATTCAATAATATAACCAACTCCGATATCTTCTGTGAATACACACATTCCTCGTAATGCATCTCTGTGATGTAGATATTCATTTTCACATATTGTGGAGCAACTTGTTTTATAGAAAATTGTAACATATTATGATTCTCTAGCGATAGTTTTTGTTGTCGTTGTCATATATTGGGTATGTACTGTAGTTGTCAATATCAACATATTATGATTCTTTAGCGATAGTTTTTGTTGTCGTTGACATATATTGGATATGTACTGTAGTTGTCAACATCCTGTGATTGAAAGTATGTGAGGTTGCCAACAACAATTATGTAAGGTACTTTCAAATATTTATTACTCTTTATGAGTTGAATTATAATATTCGCATGACACATTCGTATGCTTTAAAAGGATAGAATGCAAATAAATCAACCATGATATCATTTAATGAAGTATATCAAAGATGTAGGATGCGTTAAGCTGATAATACAATCGAACCGCAGCTAAAAGGTTCAAACCCTATCAAATACTTGGACTGAGACTTTTTGTAGATTCGGGATGGGATCATCTCACCCAAAATCTCTCATCCCATTATCCACTACACGACACGTGGCAGCAGGGGAGGATGGTGAGTAGATGAGGGTAACCAATATCTAGCCTCAACACCCTCTCTTGCTGTCACGTGTTGTACGGTGGAGAGAGAGACGAGGGATTTTGGGGTGAGGTTATCCAAACCGTGTAGATTCGGTCATAGACGAAGCCTTGAGATATTGTGCACTAAAACGCATCTTGGGATGCCATTATTTACTGAACTCATAAGTCCACACTCAAACTGGGTGGAGGCTCTTGGGGGTTGGGTTCAACATTTAATGAAGTATATCCAAAGTTGAACAGTAGGAAATTCAAGTTGAAACACGTCTATACAGCTCAGCTAGCTAGCTAAGTCCTCCAGCCACCTAAAACAAAGATATTAAAACTATCTCAGTTGCTTAAATGCCAGTGCCACAGATTCTCTCCTCTCTCACACACACACAAACACACACTGATGGACGACAGTACTATACATACACATACATCACTGATAACATTGCAGTACCCTTTTTTGTTAATGTCTTGTGCAACTCAAGTCAAGTGTTGACCAGGTAAAATAAAACCCTTCAAGTTTTTTTTTGGGGGTGGGGGTGGGGGGGGTGGGGGCATCTCTCTTTTGCTCTCTCATACAGTGAAAAGGATACTTTTTTTTTTGCTTCATATAGAGAGAGAAACATAGAAAGGGAGAGAGAAACAGGGCCTACGGTGGTGGGGAGTAGTGTGTTGTGTATGTGTGTGTGGTTGGGTGGTAGTAGTGAGTAGTAGTATAAAGAAAGGAATGCAGCAGCACCTGATGCAGATGCAGCCCATCATGGCAGCCTATTATCCAACCAACGTCACAACTGATCATATTCAACAGGTCTTCCCTTACCTTACTTCTTTCTTTTATTTTATTTTTCTATACACTGGTTTGTTTCTGTGTTTTCTGCCTTCCTGATGATTGCTGTGTTCTTCTACCTCTTCTGCATGTTTCAGACTTGTTTGACCTAGCTGCCCTTCACTTATTTGATGTGTTGTAACAGAATGTCTTTTTGTCTGTCTTCTCAAGGGTTTTTTGGTGGTGGGACTTGCTAATTTGGTGATTCTTGGGGGGAAAGCCCTGTGCTTCAGCTGAGAAGTTGTTCCATGTTGGGTATCTGATATACTGAAAATATAAGTTTATAAAATAAAAATATATCTTTTATAAGTTTGTCATATCAAGCTATGATTAGAGGGAATATGTATTCTCTAGTTTGTTGCAAGATAATGATGGCAATAGGGTTTTCTTTGAATTGGAGTGGTGTCTAGGTAACAGCTCTTTTGTGCTCATACCTAAAGAAAGAAATCATCTTTGATTTATTCCCTATTGTTTAGTCCTTTTTTTTTTTGCTTCATAGTGATTCTAAAGACTAGATATCAAATCTTCTATTTTTTTCTTTCTTGGGGTTTTTGTTACTTGTTTGAGTTCCCATGTAAACTTTCTTCCTTTTTCTAGGCAATAAATGCCCTATCCTACATTCTTCTCTTAGGGGATGATTTTCAAGAAAGCAAACATGCAATATCTGAGCTTTATGCTTTAGATTGTGCATTAAAAACATTGCCTTAACTTGCTTCTTTCATTGTACCCTCTATTTTATTTTTATTTTTGGTTGATTGTATGCATGAAATTTCAAGATTTTGGTGTCAATTAGTTTGGCCATAAACCCCAAAAGTGTAAGCATATTTTGCAGCATGTGAGATTGTGGAAAGGTGGTTCTGCACATTTGGAAGGTCAAGAATCAATTAATGAGTCGATTCTCTTTCAGCACGTGATGTTAGATTTCACAAGAAAGGTTTTTAAAAAGCCTGACTTCTGACACACTTCTTGCATATGCAGTTTTTGAAGGTTGTAATATGTGCCATCTGCTTCAGAATCTCACAACCCTTTTACATATGTGGCATCTTTGTCATTTGAATCTTTTTTTTTTAAGGAAAACACTAATTTGTTTAAAATATCTTAGTTCTTATATACGTTGATCAAGATCAGTGATTTATAAATGTAATATGTTTAAATATCTACAAGATTATTGTTAGTGTATATTGTGTTGTTCTAACCCTTTTTGTGTCTCTAACGCGCAGTATCTAGATGAAAACAAATCACTGATCCTGAAGATTGTTGAGAGTCAAAACTCTGGAAAAATGAGCGAGTGTGCTGAGTGAGTACTAGTGTTCTTTTCTCTTTTACACTTAGATCATCTATGAAACTTAAAGTAAAGAAGCACTGCCCCAGGATTGTTCGATTTTGCGTATATGAAATCCTATCAAATGGCCTCAAGTTTTTTCTTCATGAAATAACATCTTATCTTTCAATGGACAGATAGATCTTGATAAAATACCATCCAAGCTTGAGCTAGTAGAAAGATGTGTAATTTATACATACATATTTAACATGTTCCATCGCGTTATCTAAAATCTTGTATTGATAGATAGAAGAGCAATGTATCTTGATGTTGATTCAGTCTCTACTTGGTCGTTTTTCATCTAGCTCACTGATTGCAGTTGATGAAGTAGATTAGACTAAACCTTGTTAGCTATTTTTATACACTTAGATTTGTTGGATTGCTTAAACATTACAAAAATGTGATTAATTGATATGCTTCTCTCCAGCAATGTGTTTCACTTTTCTTTTGGCTTGAGCATGATAACAAAAAGAAATGTTTTCTCACTTTGTCCTTCAATGGAGTTGAAGGTATATGAAAAGTCTTATCAGATTTTCTTTTTTCTTTTATTTTCTTTAGAGAGATATTTTTGTCTACATTCCCATGTGTTCCTTCAGCATTGTAAAATTGTTTAATCAAGAAATCTCTTCAAAGAGTCCATGATGTCATCATGGTTGTGTGATTCTAGCATCTTTCCTGACTTTTAGAATTCTAAAAGCCAGTTCTGCAGTAACTTCTTTTATTATTATTGACTTTGGAATATGATCAATAAAACAAAATAACTCACTAAATTGGTTGCACTCCTTATATTTTGTGAAGTAGCATATGGTCAACAGAGCTTGACGCAATTTTCATTATAGGTCATGGGGAAACAACATCTGTATGGTTCTAACACATGGATATGGTTGCATACATCCGACCCCTCCATACCCCGCTATAGACGGGAGGTTCTAAAACAATAGAATAATGTTGTTGTTGATTATCTCAATTGCATTTCTCCACTGTGCTAGTGTGGGGTGTACAACTTCTGAGACTTGGCTATTTTATGGGCTCTCTTGCAATCCTGCGTGAGATTTTGTATGAGCCCCTTGTTCATGGAAATGAAATATTTATTTGTAACATTTTGTCATATACATTTCAAGGGGCTAAATTCCTTTTATATCCCCTAATGATACATAAACTTCTTTTAGGATGCTTCTTTTGTGAATCTTTCTTTGTCTATGTTTCCTATTAGATTTCTTATTTCAAAATATGGCAGGAATCAAGCAAAACTACAAAGAAATCTCATGTATCTGGCTGCTATTGCTGATTCACAGCCTCAACCGCCAAGCATGAATTCACAGGTACCGAATTTCTTGATTTTGCTGTTGAATTTCTATCATGAGCATCATCCTTGACTTGCCCCAAGTATACAGCATCATCGTGCCACCATATCGTTGTAATGATAACCTTCATGTCATACATTTGGTCATACCAAATTATATAATCACAAGCATGATCTGACGGTTATAAAAACGACCCTATACACTATTGTAACGGCACTATGGAAGTCTCCTTCACTTGAATAACAACAACAACACTTACAAAAAAAAAATCAACAACAACAATACTCAAGCCTTTCCTCAGTACGTGGGTTTGATTATATAGATCAATTTTGCGCTTTATTTATTTATTATTTTTTGAGTTGTAGCTTAAATTCTACCCTCGTTTTGTGTCTCCAAGTACCTATTGCATAATATTCGCCTTTAGAATGTCTTTTTTAAAAATATTATATCATCTCAACTGTCATTTCGGTCTAAGTACCTAAATTCTCACTTAAATTTTATACGAGAAAATCTCACTTATTAGCCTAAGGTTTGGCCCATTACTCAGTTAGCAGCCTAACGTTGATGAAACTCACTTAACAACAACTCTTTTGCCGAAATGTCTCACTTGTAGCCAGGTGACCGTTGACCAACCGTTGACTAGTCGTTGACTTTCTCAGACCAACCAGAAGTTGACACGTGGCACCCCCTTTTTTAATTAAAAAAATAAAATTGTAAATTTGAATAAAGTGATTTAAAAGAAATTTAGAAATTCTAAAAAATTGTAAAAATTGATTAAAAAATATTTTAAAAATCGAAAAATTAGGAAAAAAAGATAAAAAAAAATAAAAATATACCCACAACACCCCAGCACTCCACCCACCTACCCCCCACGCCACACCACCCCCCACCCCCCCACCCCTGCCAAAAAATTTTTTTAAATTTTTTTCTTACTCACTCATAATGCTCCGACCATCCGGTCCACCCCCGCGTCCCCTCCCCCACCCCCTTCTCTCGCGATTTTTTTTAAAATTTTTTTCTAACTCACACATAACGTCCCAACCACCCCCGCGTCCCCTCCCCCACCCCCGCGCACACCCCAAAAAAATTTTAAAATTTTTTCAACTCACCCACAAAGCTCCTACCCCCCACGCCACACCACCCCCCGCACCCCCGGGCCAAAAAGTTTAAAGACACGAAATCACATTTTTTTGCTTTATCACTTTTCTAAATTCTGCTTGTTTAGCTTCCTTCAAGTTCCACCATTTTATCTTGGGTTTATGAGACTTTGTTTTCTCAATCTTCCATGTCGGATACAGGCGTCCAATCCTACAAGACCGAGTTACATTGTTAAACTTTCTCATGCATCTTACAATTCTTACAAGCTCTTCTATCTCTTATATGAGTCATAAAAAGTCTATACACGACTTATTTGATCCACTTTTGAATGTAATCAAGTGTTTATCTATTTTTTTGAAAAAATGTGTTACTCACTATAAGGTCATACGCTGTTGCAAAATTCAAAATTAATCTTCTTTCATCGTTCTTCCAAAACCAAATCCACTGTGTACTTTATTGTAGTTTTTATTCTCTTTACCATACATGTCTATTTATCTTTCTTACGTTGGTGCTTGGAAAAGAACCAATCAATATTATTAGTACGTATGTTCCTCAAGTAGGTTTAGAGGAGGCTATAAAGATTTAACTATGAAAAGATTTAAAAGATATAGCGTGTGAAATTCTAATATGTGAGAAGATACAAAAAAAAATATGTGAGAAGATCCGTATAGGAATACTTTATTAAATTATGGATAGTAGTTCATTTAGCTTGTTTTCACGACAGTATTGAAGGACTTTTGGTGGAGTCATCAAGACAAAAGCTAAAATGGTTCTATAACACCACACTTAGGAAGTGTAGACTTTTCATTAGATCAACTAGGAGAGAGGGACATGCATGCATATAGAGGTCTAGAGGTCTAGAGTATGATACTATGCTTCCGGACCACCATAAAACCAGAGAGTCATAATATACATGCAAGTTTCAATGTGACGTTGCATTCATCTTTCAGCAATGCTTATAACTGATAAAAGCTATGTACTTGTCCTTACGTGTTTCAGTACCCTCCGGGCGGCATGTTCCCACCAGGGGCCGCGCAGTACATGCAGCACCAACAAGCACAACAGATGACACCACAATCCTTCATGGCGGCGCGTTCCAGCATGCTGTATGGACAGCAGCCATATCCTGCATTACAGCAGCAGCATGGCTTTCATGGGCAGCTAGGCATGAGCTCTGGAAGCACCAGTGGTCTCCACATTCTAGAAGGTGAGGCTCACAACTCTGGAGCCAGTGGGGGCCTTGGCATAGGTTTCCCTGACTATGCACGAGCTGTAGCCAGCCAGGGATTGCAGGTATCTGGAAGAGGGATGGCAGGAGGAAGCAAGCATGATATAGGTAGTTCTTTATCTGCGGAAGCGCGGGGCGGTAGCTCGGGTGGTCATAGCGGTGATGGTGGCGAGACGCTTTATCTGAAATCAGCTGATCATGATGGAAATTGATTGTTGTTGTAATGGTAATGATAGCAATCTAATCTCCTATTAGCATCTTGGCCTGAAAATCTTTAGGAAGAATGTGGTTGTCACAAGGGTAGTGAACTTTGTTTTAGTATGATATGTTTAATGTAACTGTTAAAAACCTTGTGTTAGTTGTCTAAATGATGAATTTCATCTTGGTGGTATTGTAATTTTTTTGTCATCTCTACGGATGTGATACAACAACACATCTCCAGTACATTCCAACGATATCAAAAGCTATCGCTATGATCTGAGGAGGTTGAGAGACTCACAAACAATATATTACAAACAATATGATTCAATTGCAGTACATTCACGCAGTGATTATTCAAATTATTGCGGTTTTCGTTATACTAGTCTGGGACTTAATGGTTCAACATGACACGGCCTGATCCTAGCAATAATATCATTGACGAGCAGAAGCGTATTTCTATGCTACATAAGTTTTAAGTTTTAAGCCCGTGAAAAATAAAATATATCCACCAGAAATTTGGTAATTTAAAAATAATTATATGTGAAGTTACAAATTAGGGTCCGCAAAGAACAGGGGATGTCGTTGTGATTCCGGGGAAAAAAAAAGAACACGATCAATTCAGATCCCCGAAGAACAGAAAATGGATAATGATCGAAAACGAAAACATCTTTTTAGAAGGATCATTTGAATGAGTCATGCCCTTATTTTCTTTTTAATTTAAGCGAAGACCATGATTATCCTAAGCAATCTCATTTTAGTTTACTTGGTTCACTGTTTCGCTCAGTATCGTAAGAGAGGCCGGATCGAAGATCAGAACGGTTTCGATGACGCAAAAGAAAGACGTTTTACACACAGTCAATCAAGAAGAACGTGTCAAAAGTGAAAAGCAAAACAAAAAATTGTCCAAATGTGACACATGTCTCTCCTTATTGGCCGCAACCTTTCTCATCGAAGACAGAGGGTCTAATTGATAGTCCTTTCATTAGCATAATTTATAAAATACCAGATGCTTTACATAACAATGTAATATGTCTAAAGCTAGTTGTAATAATTACATAAAAATACCTTGAAACCATAGCTTGTCTCAAAGAGGAAATCACTTTTACCTCCCTCTTGTAGTTTGACTCAATATACAGATTTCTTTTACGTATTTACCTCCTATATAGTTTTAGACTAAATAGTCATTGCCAATTTAAAGCCAAAGCACAGAGATGATTATGTATCGACTGTTAGGGGTGTACATGGTCCGGTCCGGCCGGTTTTTCCGTATGTTGTCAACCAAACCGTTTGTAACGGTTTTGGCATCTAGGAACCGGAACCGGACCAGAACCGGTCAACAAACTGTTTGACCGGTCCGGTCCGGTTTGGTTTGGTTCCGGTTTTTTCCGGTTTGAAATCTGCACTATGCTTAACGTAACCTAGATCAATCATACGGCATTGTAAGTTCAAAAGCACAAAGCTTAACGTGTAACTACACACTATTGCTGCCAATGATAAAAGAAATCAAAATAGAGGTATCAGTTTAAAATACAAGTAGTCCTTCCGCAATTGTTTCAACACACTATGCATTCAGGCGAGACAAAAAGCATATATAAACAGAAAGGCCATACTGGTGCGGTGGTGCCAGATTTGACGCTGGAGTTCTCCAGTTCGACGACTCCAGGTCTCCACCCAAAGTTCCTGCATTCCACACGAGACTGCATTTCACCCAAAGTTCCTCCCAGCAACACAAACCAACCTAAGTCTGTACACTAGTTGATGCACTTAGTAAGATACAAGGAAAGGTATCTTGAAATCCAAAATCAACATTTCAAAGGAATGATGTGAGAACTTGTGACAAGAAGCAAACCTTGCGCGGAAAGAGTCTAGGGGAGTCCTGCACTTTGCCACTTCAGTAGTGAAAAATTACTCAACACTCAACAGTCAACACGCAATGTAATGGTGCACCCCTTAATCAACTGAGTCTGCACCCAGGACATAAATAAAAGAATAATAACACATTAGCATTAGCATTCCAACATCTACATGAACAGAATATATACAGGAAAAGATTCCAGAGTGAAAGAGTTCTGGAAATTTGAAAGAAACGGCTGCTAATTGCCTTAAAGTATTGCTAGTAACGGCTATACAACATCGTCGGCTCGTCGCAAATTTTATCCAGATACTCTGAAATGTCAATAGAACATTTGACAGTCTAATGAACTCAGAAATAAAATTTGCATTGATACTCTGCATTTGAGTTTCTGAGATATCACTGTCGTTCGTTCCCTTTACAGCTGAGGTCAAGGGCCATCAGCCATGGATTGCAAAATTAAGACCACCGCTGTTGATCTCCCCATGAATTGACTTATAGACAGTTTTTAGCAAAACAGAGAGAGAGAGAGAAAGAATTTGAACACACAAACTTCTAATGGTTGAACTTAGCTCATAAGCATGAGGTAAATAATAAATATATAATATCTCCTATTCAAGTCCAAGACAGCAATGTAAATTTGTAATGGTGCACCCCACAAAGGTGTCATCCCCACTCTTCGGGTCAGCTATAGGATCTTCCATGCCATTGTATCATAGAAGATGGTACATACGGCACATCAGAAAATTGACAAACCTCAATATATGATGCAGCAATCTCGGAGTGCTTCTCATTGGTCCGAGCAATGAATATGTCCCAAAAGACTGACCACCATTCAAACAAGAAGCCACCTGGAGCATCAATAGCTGCAGTAACAACGAAATATTCAGAGGGGAAAAAGATTGCTTAAAAAAGTGCAAGGATTCATCAGGGTGACTCGTTTGAGCAAAGTCCTGAGCAGTAGCTTTAAGATCTCTCTTAACTAAGTAATCCAAACAAAAATCAGCAATTGGGCTTAAAGAAAAGCAAAACCAGAAATGAGAAAACCGAATAAAAAATGGGGGAAAACCACCAAACAGACTTCTACAATGAATAAGTAACATGCATATTCAGAAATCAGCAACAAGCCAACAACTGATACAACCCGCAAATTACCAAACAAAAAATGAAAAAATTCTAGCAAGAAACACTAATATACGCCCAAATATAGAAAATTTACCCCTACTGCTTGTGCTTGGGCCCTGACGAGAGAACTCAGAACTCAGAAGGGTTCAAACTTCAAAGAGAAAAAGGGTTGCTTAGTTAAGACAAACGGGAAGTGGAGAAGACAAACGGGAAGTGGAACTGTGGAATTAGGGTTGCTGCCTGCTGTGCTGCTGCTTGCTGGCTGCTGGGAAGTGGAACTGTGGAAGCCGGAAGGGAAGGGAAAGCGGCGCCGGACGGGAACTGAGGTGTGACTGTCTGAGGGAGAGGAGGAGTGAAAACGATTCGTCGATTAGGGTTAGGAATTTGGAAAAATGAAAAATCTGGAATGGCCCGAAATCCGAATGGGATAGAAAGAAAAAGAAGCCTAGAAGGTTCGGACGGTTTCGGGGTGTGTGGCTGAGTTTTTTAATATTTAATGAAAAAAAATATTTAATATATATTATTAAATAGGTCCGGTCCGGTTTTACGGTTTACACTTTTCAGAACCGAAACCGAACCGGTAAAAACAGTCCGGTTTTTGCTTTGTATGTAAACCGACCGTAAAACTGTGGTTCGGTTTAAGACCGGTTTGGATCGGTACGGTTCGGTTGTTCGGTCCGGTTTTCAAATTTTTTGTTCACCCCTATCGACTGTTATGCCTTCTTTTCCACTTCCATCTCCTCCCATCTCCACCGCTTCTTTCCTCTCCCCCACCCCCTCCGTCTCCCCTCCGCCATCAAACCCTCCCTCTTCCGGCCACCTCCTCCAATGCCTCCTTTTTCCTTCCAGCTCCTCCCATCTTCGCCGCCTCTTTTCTCACCTCCGCCTCCTCCCTCTCCATCTCCCCCTTTCTCTCTTCCCCCTCCTCCCCTACAGCCCCACCTGTCACCCCCTCCCTTTTCCTCCCCGCACAGCCCCACCACTTTTGATTCTTGCAAGTAATGGAGAAGGCAAAGCAAGCGGGTTCGTACTCCAAAGCTCTTTGGTCATAAGGATTCCTCAAAATCATCCTCCTCTTGTAATGGTCTCTTTGGATCTTTATTCGGAACATCCTCCACGGTATTTAGTCTTCATTACTTTGCTCCTCTTTATTTTAATAGGCATTGGTATCTTCCCTCCCCTTTCCTCCGCCACCAACACCCAGCCACCCCCCACCGCCGCTCCTAGCCTCGAGAAGAATGTAGGAAATAGAGAGGAAAAGTTTTTGATAAAGAAGAAGAGGACGGGGGAGGAGGTATTTTTGGTAGAGAAACATGTTATCGGTGAAATTGTATTTAAATTGGAACATTTAGTTTGAAGTAAAAGGCCAAACCCTTTATCTTGGTCGTCCCTACTCCCTACAGCTCCGGCCTCAAGAGCATACTAGTATTCAAATTAGGATTTTAATGTTCTTCTAGATTGGATGCTGACTTACATAACGACCTACACAATATGTCCCTTGCAAACTAAACTGAAAGTGGAACACCGCCGAAAGTGGAACAACACACTGTGGATGTCTCTGAAATCGCTTGACCAAATCTCAAATTGAGTAACAAATGTACTATGTACTGGACTCAGTCACCATTTAGTTTAAAACCACAGGAAAGATAGAAGTCAAATGTGAATGGATCTATCGTGTAGTAAACCAAACTAGAGATGCAGACTTCCAATCTACCGAGGTAGTTTTTTGATTTCTTTTGTCGAATTAAACGAACAACATGGATCCTTGGTAGTAAATCGGAGATCAAGTTTTGTTTTCCGCTGCGCGTTTGGCAGTGATCTCGGTTGATTTCCTAACAGTGAATTGCGTGGAAAGGTGAAAAAAAGAACACGATGCCCACAGGAATTTTTTTTTACATTAGCTATATACTTACCCAGAAACTTTATTTCCATTGAACCGGAAGAATAACAACTAACAAGCGTTAATCTAAGAAATGGAATAAAAAGGATCATATTCCCCGCTATAGATAAGTAAAAGAAAATTGCCTTACTTGGCCAAATACTGACATAAACAAGTACCTGTACAAGACCTGGATCCTCAGAACTTTACAAGTAAAAGCACCAGCCGGGAATTGGCCGCGTAGAATCCTAAGAATTGAGACGAGATCTTGTCACCGTAAATTCCTTCATCACAGTCTAGTCAGACGTGGGTTGATTGAAATTTATCTTGTAATCTGGGAGTTAGAGTCACGGCTCTTGGGTGGCGGTATCTATTCCGCGAGGTGGTATATGGTGGCTGGTATTGGCGGAATCAGATTGTGCATAATACGGTGGATAGGTTGTTACCTCCGCTATTTTTGTGAAGGATGTGATTTTGAGACTTAGACTTCTTATTTTGGCACACGATATGGACCTGGCGTCCTTTTTTGTAAATCCTGTTAGTTAGTATAGTTATGGCCGGTTGAGGTTCTTGTAAATTTATTTGACGTTCATTTATAAAATCAATCCCTTTTGTGGAAATTCCTTCATCACAATCTTCATCGTACAAAACGTGACAGCATGTTAAAATGGGTTATAAATGTTAAATTTGGCCGCGTAGGAGATGTTAAGAATCGTTTGTCTTGGCATTTAACGAAAAGTCCGTTTTCTATTTGTCTAAAGACAAATGGGTTATAAATGTTAAATTTTAAACGGGTAAAATGCTACAACAACAATAACCACACACGGCTAGTATATTTCAACGACATCAAAAGCTATCGTTAGGGTCTGGAAAAGGTGGGCGGCAGATAACAATACCTTCATCCCAAAAGATATAGAGTTTGCTTCTAGTGAGACATCCGGCTCTATATGTACCTGCATATATGACACAATAATGTGGATATAGTGTGCTAGTGTGTTAGTGCAAGAATTTAGTAAATACAAATAGACAACTTCTGATATTAAAATAGTCATAACCGTGTATATGCACAAATAATGAAAAACCAAGACAAAAGCAAAAAAAAGTTGTAAAGTCAACCTTAAATATAGAAAATATCTAAGCCTCTAAATATATTCTAAGATGTTACTATATATATTGTCTAAACCTTGTTAACCTTAAACGGGTAAAATGCTAATTATGTCAAAACAGGAGGGGAAAATCAGAAAAAAGAGGAAAAGGAAAATTTTGGGATTTTTATTTGGTTTCGGTACAAAAGACCGCCGAAACTTTAAACCCTAAATTCCACACCACAGTATAAATTGTCGAACTGGCCTCTTCCCATAAACCCTGGTTCTTCTACTAGCCAAGTCTTTCTTCGCCGCAGCCATACACGAAAGGTACTACAATTCCATTACTTTGCGTTTCGAGTTTTGCATCACATAAAGCACATATCGAAGGCTTTACTGGCGAAATAATTGACCCGCTTGTAGAGCTCAAAAATTGTGCAAAATTAATCATCCATATTTACTTATCCTCTTCATTTGAGATTTGTTCTTGTTGAAGTGGTATTCTTTATGGCATGAACATTGCAGTCTTCCTTCATTTGAATCGTTTACTTCTTTATAAAATTTCATTATAATTATCTAGTTTTTCATTGGTAGTGATTTATATGTAAACCTTTTTCTTTTTTTTTTCTTGCGCACAGAAAATGTCGAATCCGAAGGTTTTCTTTGACGTATTGATTGGAAAGATGAAGGCTGGAAGGATTGTGATGGAATTGTTTGCAGATGTAACCCCTAAAACAGCTGAAAATTTCCGAGCCCTTTGTACAGGGGAGAAAGGAATTGGGGCAGCTGGGAAACCATTGCATTACAAGGGCTCCCAATTCCATCGGATTATTCCCAAGTTCATGTGTCAAGGTGGAGACTTTACAAGAGGGAATGGCACAGGAGGGGAGTCAATTTATGGCTTGAAGTTTGCTGATGAGAACTTCAAGCTAAAGCACAATGTTAAAGGCCTCCTTTCCATGGCGAATTCTGGGCCAAATACTAATGGATCCCAATTCTTTATTACTACTATCCCAACACCTTGGTTGGATGGGAAACATGTGGTTTTTGGGAAGGTTGTGGATGGCTATGGTGTTGTTGAGGAGATGGAAAAGGTTGGTTCGGGAGGTGGGTCAACCTCGCAGAATGTAGTGATTGAAGATTGTGGTCAAGTGACTGATAATTAGATTGTGTAGTATCACATTGCTAAGGTTATATATGTTATGCTGCTTTCTGAACAGGAGTTTGATAGATTGTGGTAAGAATATGAAGGTTTATATTTGACTTTGTCATGTGATGTATGATTTGGTGTTATATGCACATCTGTTCAAGAATCCCCTGTAAATAATCCCTTCATCTGTTGGTATGGAAGATTGGAAGGCAATATGTTGTAGAACTCTCATCTGTAAAACTATGTTACAACAGCAACTACGTTACCCATTGCTTTGCTTAGAGGCTCTCGCCTATGTCACGGTATTGGAGGTCGGATGTACCCAACTATACACATGTGTTAGAAACACATTGTTAATTGATTCAGCTAAGTATGGAAGGCCCCTTCTAGCAAAAATAAAGAAATGCAGAGCAGAACAATGCATTAGGTTAGTTACCCAAAAAAAAATGCATTAGGTTAGTTACCCAAAAAAAAATGCATTAGGTTAGTTAGGTATATCCATGGAGTTCATAAGATTTGAACCGACGTGATTTCTCCTAGTTGCCCTTGAGTTTTTTCCTGTTATTTAAGATTTTCATCCTTTGATGTCTTCGCAGACTATAGTTATCTTGGTGCAACGTTCACATTTTGGCTTTTGTCAATGATTTTCTTGAGTACTATGATTATACATAATCTGGTATTATTAAAAAAAAATTCAAGAACTTGGTCTCTTTATCATTCTACTGCCTAAAGCATAGTCATTAAGCTTTCTTGTTCGGGTATCAACAAGCCCATTGCACACCTGCAGGCATCCCCTCTTCTCACCTAGAATGCATATGAGGATTCGGTGCACTGGGCTCTCGCTGTTTTTATTTAAACTCCGCTATGGATATAGAAAATGGCCTAAGATAGAATAATGGGTGTACCAATATTTGATCAACGAACCCTTCAATTCTGGCATGGGAATATACAGAAAAAGGGTACTTTCGTTTGAGGAGCAAACAATGGTGCTACCAGTACCTGGAGTGACAATGCAGAACATATAGGGATAACGTTACTTTACTGGCTAGAGCTATGATATGTATTGAATAGTGCTGTGGCAAAGTGTGAATCTTGAAACCTAGTCTAATGTTGAAATCAGTTGTGGTATTTTTTTCACAGAAGAATATACTTTTAAATGTATCAAAGATAATCTTTTGCCCACAAAAGCAGAGTAGAAGAAAGAAAGTAGCAGCTCCTTTATCAAGCCTTCAACAAAGCAATCATCTTCCCCTCTGCTAATTTGTTTCAATTTTTAATACATATCCATCTACTAAGCTGAATTCCTAATAACACAAGAAGTTTGCTCTAACACATGAAAACAAAGGGACTTCAAGAAACACTTTAGGGCTCCTCTTCTCTATGATAATCCCCTGACAAAAAGCCAACTAGTTGCAGCCTAGTTAACTTAATGACTTAATGCAACCGATAAGTTAGTTGTAGCTATTTAAGATTAAACCTTTTTTTAGCCTTTGAGAATTTAATATGTGGTCATACAACAATTGTAAAGATTTAGTTCTCTCTCAAACCATATAGTATGCACATAATCGCTCATACATTACATTTTTTGTCATTTACTTTAATCTTTTTTTTTTTTTTACTTACTTGTCACTTTGATAATTATTATTACAATTATCATATAATCTCAAACTTCCTTCATATGGTTTTCATCGATCTTGAAAAAGCGTATGATCGTGTGCCACGTAGTCTGATATGGGATAGTCTGGATGCAAGAGGGATCCCTATGAAGTATATAGACATAATTAGAGATATGTATGCTAGGACAAAAACAACCGTTCGTACGCCTGTGGGGAATACAGACTTATTTCCGGTGGAAGTCGGTCTCCATCAAGGGTCTGCGTTGAGCCCATTTCTTTTTGCAGTTGTCCTCGACAAGTTGTCAAAGCCGATACAGGAGGTAGTTCCATGGTATATGCTTTTTGCTGACGATATTGTATTAGTTGCAGAAAGTAGACGTACTCTGAGTATGAGACTAGAGCAGTGGAGTGATGTTTTAGAGAGAAAAGGCTTAAAGATTAGCCGTTCTAAGACCGAGTATCTGCACTGCGACTTCAGCGGCGTAGGAGACATTGAGGATAGCCAGCTCACCATCAATGGTCAAGTGGTACCACAGGTAAGTAAGTTTAAGTACCTAGGATCATTTGTGCAGCAGAATGACGACATAGATAATGATGTAGCACATCGATTTCAAGCAGGCTGGTGTAGATGGAGGGCGGCCTCATGGGTGTTGTGTGACAAAAATTTCCCAACTAAATAAAGAGAAAGTTTTATAGGGTGGCAGTGCGACCGGCAATGCTATATGGGACAGACTGTTGGGCCATTAAGAGGTCACAATTACAGAAGATGGAAGTGGTAGAGATAAAGATGTTAAGATGGATGTGTGGGCATACAAGGCTAGATCGGATCAGAAACGAGGTGTTTCGAGAAAGGTTAGGTGTGGCTAGTATAACAAATAAGATAAGGGAGGGCAGAATGCGATGGTTTGGGCATGTCAAGCGGAGACAGACAACGGCGTCGGTCAGAGCAATTGAAAGCCTCATTGTAGAGGGGAACAGGAGTAAAGGCAAACTCAAACTGACTTGGGATGAGCAGATACGACACGACCTACTAGATTTGCACCTCTCTGAGGACATGGTCCAGGATAGGAGTTCATGGAGACATAAGATTAAGGTTAACGAGGTATATGTCATATATAGGGACACTTTAGAGTATATTTAGGGACATAGATAGGCGTAGACTCTATTTACGCTTTAGGTTGACTTTCCACTTGGTTGCGTATGTTATACCGTTGTTTTACATTATATATACATATACACGTGATGTGTATTTTAATATCGAAAGTTCTTTCTTTGTATTTCTTGAATTTCCTCACTAACACACTAGCACAACATATCTCTATTATCATGTCATTTATGCAGGTACATATATAGCCGGGGGTCTCACTGGAAGCAGACTCTCTATCACTTGGGATAGATGTATTGTATGCCTATCACTTACCCTCCCCAGATTCTAACGATAACTTTTGCTGTCGTTGGGAAATACTGGGTTTGGATGATGATGATAAAGAAACGAAAACTTCACCAACGTTTTTCACGCGCCTTGGCACCTTGTTATGGGATAGGATCCTCTCACCGCTCCCTCCTCACCGCGCACGTGATCACGCGACACGTGGCAAAAAGGGGAGTGGTGAAGCTGGATGAGGGCAACCCTCATCCAGCCTCACCACCCCTACTGCTGCCACATGTCGCGTCTTGGGCCGTGCGGTGACTCACCGCGCGGTGAGAAGATCTCATCCCCCTTGTTATACGTTCTCAACAACGGATTTTTTTTTTCTGGTCAAAAAAAAAAGACAACGGATTTTTCTCCCGATGTGCGTAGCTCTCTTCACTTTCGAAGTCGTTTGTCGTTGTTTTTTGTTTTGTGTTTCTTTTTTTTTTTCCTTTTTAAGAATTGACAAGTAATAAAAGCAGGAAAATTTTGATCAAAATAGAGATTTATTTCATTTTTCAAAATGGCGTTAAATACCCTTGTGCGTTTCAAATAAGCAACCCCCTTTGGGACCGCCCGCCACGTGTCACACAGAGGGGGTGGTGAGGTTGGGTGCGGGTGACCCTCACCCAGCCTCACCACCCCCTCTGTGTGCCACGTGGCGGGGGGTCATTTAATACCCCCTTTGAAGGGGGGGGGGGTCAGGAGATCCTCTCCCATGCAGCGGATTGAGATCCTCTAACCCCCCAACTCCTCACCCCCTTTGGGACCGCCCGCCACGTGGCACACAGAGGGGGTGGTGAGGTTGGGTGCGGGTGACGCTCACCCAGACCTCACCACTCCCCCTGTGTGCCACGTGGCGGGGGGTCATTTAATACCCCCTTTGAAGGGGGGTCAGGAGATCCTCTCCCATGCAGCGGATTGAGATCCTCTAACCCCCCAACTCCTCACCCCCTTTGGGACCGCCCGCCACGTGGCACACAGAGGGGGTGGTGAGGTTGGGTGCGGATGACCCTCACCCAGCCTCACCACCCCCCATGTGTGCCACGTGGCGGGGGGTCATTTAATACCCCTTTGAAGGGGGTCAGGAGATCCTTTTTTGCCTACCATTGAGTAATACTATATAAAATGAAGCTTGTGTTTTTGTTTTTTCTCTTAAATAATAAATTGTAAACATGCATCTGGTAGTACATGTGTTATTTAGGTTTAATTTGTAGTAAAATTGTAGCCCTTATGTGGTTTATTGATAATATAATCTCACATCCCCACTTTGAGAAAAATATATGAGTTATATGAGAATAATGTACTACCACCCATTGCTTTAAAGTTTTGAGTGGATATAGGCCTCACATCATGTAAGCTCAAGTTTCAACATGGTAACACAGCCGATTTAAAACATGGACTCACACCTTGCATGACCCATGGTTGACATTTATTGTATCCCCTCATCCAAGTCCAGATATTCATGTCTGGCTTGTGATTTGTGATTGAGGACGGTTGACCATTTATTGTCTCCCTCACCCAAGTCCAGATGTTCATGTCTTGTTTGTGGTTTGTGATTGAGGACGAGTTCTAAAACGTGTGTGTATGTCAAGCCATGTTGCCACGTGAAGTCGAGTATTATGGTTTGTGATGAGGATGAGTCCTAAGGAGCGTGTATATGTAAAGCTACGTTTCAACGTGAGAGCGGGTATTGAGAATATAGTCTCACATTGACCACTTTAAGAAAAATATATGTGTTATATGAAAATAAGGTACCACCAAGGTTTTGGAAATGGGCATCACGTCATGTAAGCCAAAGTTTCAACATGAGTTTTATTAACTGAAGGGTGCAGTTTAAGTTTAATTTGTTTTTAGTGTCATGGTTATAACAGCTGGTGGTCATGATCTCGCTCTTGGGTCATGCATCGTGACATCATCGAATAACTAGTGGGGCTGCTCTATCTTATTAATGTATGAGAAAAGTTAGACTAAAATTTATCATACGAAAGAACTTCCATGGGCACTATACTAAAGTACTAAACTTGATCAACGTGCAATTGCACCATTCCACGTAAATTGGCTAAAGCGCCATATGATCCTAGGTTTATAGTTTCTGAATTTCAGTGGAGCTGGACGAGGTCACAGGAAACTAATCACTTTTATCAGTTCTCTTCTGTTGATCCAGATACAAGATCATATACAAACATTATGCTACACAAAATTAGAAATCTATAACCAACCTCTAAATAATAAAACTCTACATTGCTTATGAAAGTGGAAAAAAAAAGA
>AP025054.1:3793869-3836735 GCA_036186865.1 Eustoma russellianum
GGGTATTTGTACATTTTTGATAATCCATCAGATTCGATTGAATGAAATTTTCACATTTCAACCAAAAAAAAGAAAGGAAAACATGTATGCATACGAGGTCAAGAGAGGGAAGAAATAGAATAGACAGTCACTCACACAACGGTAATGGAAACACGAGTTATCAGCAGGATGAAGTCCAGCCAAACCACGAGAGGAGGTCAACTCATTTAGAACCTTCATCAAGCGGGACATGCAACACCAAAACTCCACCGTCAGAAATGTATATATCTCCTCAACAAAGGGAATCTTGAGTTATTATAGAGTTAAAAGCAAGACTGAGATTGTTCCTACACCAATTTGTCACATGGTGTAGAGTTAGCAGAAGATATAATATCAAGATAGCATATATTAACTATGGTGCCCCAAAAGCTTTAGCTACCTGTTCAACTGACATGTAAGAAGCTAACCAGGAACGATGATTCCATGCCCGATAATTCATCTTTGATCTCTGCAACAAAAGATAAAATTAACCATATTAAAACCTTTAAAATCCGTTCCACTATGTGAATAGCAAAACTTCATTACACAAACAAACATACGTCCAATGAGATGTAGGATGGACAAGCAACGATACTGCACCCCAAATCCAGGCACTCTTTAGTGGGTGGTTAGTGCATCATTTGTCACTATAAGCTTACTAAAGGACCCATGTGAAACAGTAGCAAGTAATTTTAAGCATCATATCTTATGTCAGCTAGTGCTAATCCTTTCCTTTTGGCTGCAAATATTTCTCTGGAGATACTTATCCATTATAGTAGGGGGAAAAGGTAATAAGAAACAGATAGGCCAACGGATATATTTGCAATGTAAGAAATGCCGGATCATTTGGGCAGGTACTCTAAAAAGAAATTGAGTAAGTTTGATAATATAAAAAAACGGAAAAAATCACCTAGTCCATCTTCTAGTCCATCCAATGAGAGCATATGTCATGTGTATCCTGTTTTTTCCAATTTAATATACATGTTATGATCTCATGGGATGGACTAGATGATGTGATAAAAGATGGACTAGGAAACTTTTCCCAAAAATAATGACTTAGGAATCACTACTAAAGCTCCTTCAGTGGATCCAAAACATTGCTTTCACCATATCATAGATTCACACAATCGAAGAGAACTGCAGAAGCCTGAATTGAAACTGAATAAATAAATTAAGTGCCTAAGCGCAGTCCAAGGACTTGAAACTTCTTTCTATAAAGGAAATGAAATACTACCCACTAAATTATATGCATTATACCCGTCACCACTAATAAGAATCTGAAACTCAATAGAATATGTAGTGGACTGCAATAAATTTCCTAAAATTACCAGCCACCTTGAATGAAAAATCAACTAAGATGTAAAATTTAATAGTTTTCATATAATACAATGACTGGATATGACACACCCCAAATTATGGATAAGGTGGCACACAATAACAAAATATAAAATCAAGTCTTGAGCTCAACTATTTTTTGAGCTTCTTGTGATGTTTCGCTAAAGCACCCATGAAAGCATACTCCACAAGTCCAACATATGAGTTACAGACTACTTCAGATTATCGATAACAGTACAGATCCCCAAGATTCATGCAATAGAAAGGTAACAAATGAGAAACGGGTTGCAGATTCATATACAAACTAGGATGGGATCATTAAACAGACCAGAATTTACATGCAAGTTTAGTTTCAGTTAAAACCTCCGCCATTTTCTCGACAAGCTTGGATTCTCTTTCGACAATGATCTCCATATTTGAACACGTTCCAGCAACCATCTTTATTGCCCATCTCCTAGATGCATTTAACAAAATTTAGCTAAAAAATTTAATAACAATAGCATGTGACAAAGTGATTTATCACAGCTTGACTAACTTATGGACAACCATACAAGCTCCCCATACAGTAATAAGAACTACAACAAATTAGCACATTAAAAAGAAATGCTCAGAAATTCTATTACATGTAACGTAATAAAAGCTTTATGAAAACATATTTGCCGGGGGGGGAGTTAAAAAAAATTTTAAAAAAATAAAACATATTTGCATTTATTTCTGAACAAAGGTCATAGAGAATATATGTGTGCGTGTATATATACACACACACATATATATATGTATGTATGTATTTGCTTAACCCACGAACCGGGGTACGCCATGAGAGAGAGAGAGAGAGAGAGAGAGAGAGAGAGAGAGAGAGAGAGAGAGAGAGAGAGAGACTACCTGTGGCTCCAGGCATGCTCACTTTTTGATGAAACTGAAAGAACAAGAGTCGACAAAAGAAGCTCGTCCATAAAAGATTCAATTTGCTGCTTCTTGGAGAGAACAACTTTCCTGCAAGATGAAATTTGTCACCAACTGGATAAGTCACTGGCCTTCATATTTGAATAGGTTATATTCTGCACAGTCAGTTGAAAAGACAATTGGGTCCAATAACTCATGCATTAAGAATGCCAACAAATGTCAAGCGCACTGTATTAGCTACTCTTAACAATTTCATACAAGGAATGAGACTCCGTTCAGTGTACAGTCCAAATTTTTTATAATTTCCAGTAGTGAAGGGACTAGTTATACTGGGAATAGCACATAATAATGCCTATACGCTCACGTGCTCATCAAATGCTTGCAATTCATATACCTTGACATTTCAAGAAACCCCCCTCCCTCGCCACCTCCCCTGGTTGAGCAAATAAGTACAAAGAAGTTCTTTATAATTTACAGTCTGAAAATGTAGAAATAGCCGATTGATGATAGTAAAAACTTGACATTTAATAAAATGATTGAGAACCAGGCAGATTATAAGTATGCAGCATGAGCCAGGTGACAAATGAATCTCAAAGCGATCTAAAAACTAGGCAACTTCACCGTATTTTCAATAGGTGGTGTATTTAACACTGTTATTCCTACTCATAGCTGACTCGAACCTGCAGGATGTGTGCTATTTGGAAGGGAAAGAATATCATAATTCATCAGCAAACAAGTTAGCGGGTGATAGCAAAGTCTCAGGAGTCCTGACTGATATAGATAGTTTGTGAACTCCTAGAGGAGAGTTAGAAAGAACCAAGTCAACTGGAAGATTGCAACGATTTCTGGAATGGACCATCATATTTTTCCTAATTAGGAAATACACCAGAGCTTTAGTTTTTGGATCAGGTACACCCAGGCTGGTGGTAGATAAAGGCTTTATGCCTTGTAACACATTCTGCATATTCTCCTTATTCCTCCGAGCCTCCATAAATTCAAATTAAGATAAAAATGATTGCTTATCAACAGGTAATTGTGTTCATAAACCGTGGGATAATCCAACCATAAAAGCTTCAAAATATGTACACTATTCAATACAACAACACTCAAGCCTTTTTTCCACTATGTGGGGTCGCCTATATGGGTCGATCATTTATCTTTCTCTCTATTTATTTGAATATTTATTTTTCTTTTTATTTTATTTTATTTTTTGAGCCGTAGCATAAATCATATCATCCTTACGGGTCTCCTATACCTAATGCATAATATTAGCCTTTAGAATACGCCTCTATTTTTTATTTTTTTTATTCTTTTTTGAGTCACATTCTAAATCCCACCATCCATGTGTGTCTCCAAATACATAATGTATAATTTACACTTTTAGAATACACCTCTCTTTCAATTAGGCTATAATGTATTTCAAATCAAACTTACTCGGAAATTCATGTTGTATTGCTTATTCTTCTATTTTGGTCTATTGTTAAGATATTTAGTCCGTAAATGGAAAGGTTTAAAATATTACTTTCATATAACATTGACCTGACTAACTTGATTACAAATTGCACTTGACAACCCAAGTATATGAAAACAAAGCACATAAGCATGTTTCTCTAGCACCTCTCATTCAAATATGCCAAAGAAGTACAGGTATATAAAAGAAAATAAAACAAAAACATCTTCACTCACATAAGATAATTACTAACATACAGAGGGGGAAAAAAACCTTGAGTTCCAAGCAGTTCCAAAATCACAGCTAAGCAGCACGAGAGCCCTGCTGTGCTTCATGAGTTGTGCCTCGGCAATACTCAGGGGCGAGGAGGGACAAGTAGATCCACCATCAGACTCGGCCATATTATATGCTTTGTTCAAATCAAGCATTTTATATTGCCTAGTTGCTTCCATGAATGCATGTTTAGCGGCACCATATAATAGAAGAATAACATCTGTTGAGATTCCTAGTTTATGGTCTGCGCTCAAGAAAATTGAATCAGAAAGAACGGCTTTTGATACTTCTGATTCTCCATCAGCTGAGCAAATGCCAGCAGCCCCTTCACCAAGCACAGCAAACTGGGAGGGATGAATAAACCCCACTTCGTCACTATGTTCAATAAACAATTAGAAGTAACCCACCGATAGTAGGTGTAGTAAGTTTACATGAAATAATGTTATAATGCTCCTTTATCAATAAAATTCTGATAGTAGCAGAAATCCTTAAAAGCCTCGACCAAACAATGCATATTCCAAGAATTAAAATACGTGGTACCATGTATCTGTTATTTGTCAAATAAACTTCCAATAACGGAGTTCGTACGACCTAATTGTAGATACCAGTATCATACTCTTATAATGATTGTCAAAAACGGAATAACGAGAATTTTTAAGGATTATTTAATGCAAAGTTGCTGACATAATAAGACAAGGCAAGAAGGATAATTTCAACAAGCTCGTAAAAAACTATCCTAGAAGTGTAATTTTCCCTCACAACCCAGATAAATCAGCTGTGCTCCTGGAATCAGTTTGGTGAGATATGACCCAATTCCCAACATTTAGAAGGACAACTTGAATTGTTGAAGCAACATTATATATCAAAGAATTTCACGATTGTGGCTGGGCTAAACAAGTATGGGGAGTATTGGTGCGACAGAACAGTTGGAGAGAATTTACGCGTCCAACCGATGGCATGGATTGGGTTATGGATAATCTACAGACTTCACGGCAGCTGCCAGAGTGCGTGCCTGAATGGAGAAACCTACTGATTCATGGTCATATACAATATCCTCTGCCGTCAGTCCAAATAGTACGAGATGTCTTGAGTAGAGTTACGATACAGGAACTTGTACAGCATTTGGAATAATACAATGTTGTAGGTATAGGACTCTTTCAAAAGAAGAGCACAATGTAAATCCTTGTACATTTGGTTGAAATAAAAGATCTTTTTTCCGGCAAAAATACTAAACTAAGTGTAACTGTGAAGATCTAACAAAATAAAAAATTTTGAAAAAAAGGAAAAATACCTAGGGACTGTATTGTCAATGTATCCACAGAAAATTCAAATACAACACGACGAAGTCATTCCACAAACAAATGAAAAATCAACACCATGAAACAAAATCAAAGCTCTAGCTAGAATGAGTGTCAGAATCGGATGGCTTTAGGCGACAACTGAAGAAAAAAATGTACATATAAGCATACAGACATAGACATATAAATGCATATGTACATACACATATAAATGAACATATGCACATATGCATACACATATACATAAACAGACACAAACATATAAATAGGCAGGATATACACATACACATATACACATAGACCGAGTCATACATACACACACACACACACACACACACACACATTCATATCTTAGTGATCCAGGGTGTGCTGCTTATAAAAAAATAATCCTATTAAACCCGAAGAATTAAGTTAAAAACCTGAAAATAATTGTAGCAGAAGGAAAAGAAATTTACATTAAGGGATCGGAATCCAATATATCCTCCAGAAAATCCAGAAGATCCGACGGGTTGACGTCGCCCATGCTCGAAGCACAATTATTTCCAGGAAAGGTTGCGATAATCAAAATAGTTACCACTACTCTTCTCTCTGTATCTGCTTCAAACCTGGATATATAGAAAGACACGTTGATTTGGAATCGCCGTAAATGAAGCACGCCAACAAGATGATCCAAGTAAGATCGGCAGATTGTGCGTTTGCTTTCCGTCGGGTCAAGAAAGGAGAAATCCAGCGGACAAAGCTGAAGCAGAGGGCCCAAACCACACCTATGTCCACCGATCTGTGAAACGCGGCTAGGAATTTGATATGCTGTCACTTTCAACCTTATGACGAGTATAGGTTTGCTTTGCATAAACCCGTAAACTAGTGACTGTAGAAACTCCCGATAATTTATAAGAAACCCGTGCTTGTTCATTGTATATAGCATTATTGTGTTTGATGGCTCTTACTTACCTTTGATATATACATATATATATATATAGGGTCAACTGATAAGGTTGTTATTTTGTGACCATGAGATCATGCGTTCGAGCCATAGAAACATCCTATTACATAAAGTGTGAGGTACGTATGTATATCTATATATTTATGTATGTATGTTATATATATATATATGTATGTATGTATATATATATATATGTATGTATGTATGGAAATTGTATCATTAATTTACTTTTCAAAATTTTTTGACGAGATATTGAGTACCGTTTAGTCCTTGTGCCATAATGTGATTATGCATATAAAAGCGATCCCTATACCTTTTCATTTTATTTTTTTATTTATACCTTTAATCAAAATCCGTCGGGTTGAATTTTCGATTTTGCTGGTCTTGAATCTTGATGGATAAAGAGGATTGCGTTAGATTTACCGTCATTGCAAAAATTTTGTTACTAAACATGATTATGGATAAAAAAATAAAGAAAAAAATAAATAATTGATCTACATAACCGATCTTACGTGAGTAAAAAAAATCTGATTGTTGTTGTACTTTGTATATTTAATCAGTTGACCCGTAAAATATAATAATCGACGATAGATGGGGAAAAAGAATAAGAAGAAAGTAACGAATCAAACGCCATCCAAGTTCCAAGGGGTAGCTAACTGGATGCGGGGAAAGACAAAAAAAAAGGTAGTTTTAGTGATAAACAATTCCATTTTTATCACACATTTGGAGAAAACACCAAATGTATGTGTTAGGTGCAGCAATTGTCCCGTGGCGTAGGCCGGTGGGCATAGGCCGTATGGGCCAAGTCACAGTCGAATGCCGTAGGCGATTGTGTGTTGAATGCACTATAAGGCTAGGGTATGCGCATCTCCTGTCACTAATTGGTTTTGGGAGATATGGTAGCGCATGAGGTCCAACAAGTGGTATCAGAGCCAGGTTACGGGTTCGATTCCCATCAGGAGCAATTGCTGAGGGGGAGGTTGTTAGGTGCAGCAATTGTCCCGTAGCGTAGGCCGGTGGGCGTAGGCCGTGTGGGCCAAGTCACAGTCGAATGCCATGGGTGCTTGTGTGCTGAATGCACTATAAGGCTAGGATATGCGCATCTCCTGTCACCAATTGGTTTTGGGATAGATGGTAGCGCCTGAGGTCCAACATGTATGCATAACGGTTTTTGTCAAAAATGTGATATACTGCATAATACGGTTTTGATATAACTGTCTCGTGCCAACCGGTTCTGTCAGAAACATTTTTTGCATGCCTGTTTTTCCTATTAAACAATCTCACTTCACATAACCTAAAACACCTCATATTATTATCAATAAAATATTTTTGCAGCATATCCAATCAGATAAAATATCATCTCCACATATTCAAACATTGTTTTATTTCATAGGTAAAGCTATGTTATTAAGCAATGAAGTTGGATATGATATTAACCCAATCAAAATGATAAGAGTAACGCATAGATAACGAGTTGAAACAAGCCTTGGATTCGATATAGGTGTGAAAGCGATTGTTCTAATGTGCCATATCCAATCATCAGCAGATGCGCACTGGATACTTTTACAATGCTTCTCGATTTCATATAACAAAGCTATCGAATCCGTCTAGGACATCTCGATTTGTTGTTTAAATGTTCTTGCTGTGTAGATTTACATGACAATTCGTGAGGTCACCACAATAAATTCATCAGACATGGGTAATAATGGATAAGAAGATTCACAATGCAATTACGTTGACATTGTTGGGAAATCTGATAGTAACGTGAAAGGGTGCAACTCGTCACATACGCTGGTGTTAATTACAGCTGATAGAAAAAATGACGATGATGATGTTGTCGATGACTATATCAAATATGGCGAGGAGGGCGAGGACAATGAAGAAGAGTGCTTAGAGGACCTTACATAGAAGGAAGACGAACTAGATGCGTATGAGACAATAGTACCTCATCTAGACATTGTTTCGTTTATTGAATATTGTGGCTGGGCAGATACACTGCAATTATGGATAGAGATGGGATTAGAGAGCGGCTATAGAAAGAGAACCCAAAAATAATATGAAACGTGTCGTGCAATTATGGTCTGTAAAGCAAAATAGGTTCTACAAAGTGGTGTTTATTTCACTGTAATTTTGGTATGTTAGACACATAAATTCGAAGACACAGCATTGTCAATGATGTCTATGAGCACGTTTGAGACAACTGCTTATGAGCACGTTTGAGCACAAATGCTTAATTACTGAGAGATTGGTATATTCCACGACCATCATAGATGTATAAATGCAAACATCACACGGATGATAGGAATGTCGATTCAAACATAGTTGAGAGAATGATTAGAGAACACATTAGTCAGAATGCGAACTTCGGAAACCAATATGTTCGAGAAACTATAACGGAAATATTGAATGTGGACGTTAACTAAAGAAATCATTGAGGGGAAAATGTAATAAATACAATGGTGTATGGTGCCGGACTCAAATCTTTTTGCGAGTTGGCTCGTTATACGGATATCCTTGAAACACCAAATGAATGAACCATAGTCCGTTGCAGAAACAATCCAAAATTAAACACCGTTAATATGAAGGTGTTCGGTGTAGTTTTACGAGCATTCAAACCGTCGATTATTGTGTTTTACCATTGTCGGTTGCTGATATCAATTGATGATATGCATTTATATGACAAACATAACGAGAAGTTATTAATTGTTGTTGGGGTTGATACAACTGACCATATATTCTATCTTGTTTACGCTATTGTTGATGAGGAGAGCAAACACCATTCGAATGGTTGGTTAAGAACATACGTCGGTATGTAATTGGCGACATAAAAGATGTGTGTTTGATTTCGGACCGATCCACTGGCCATCAAGCAACAATTCGATTATATCCTACATGGCAACTACTTTATGCCTATCATATATATTGTCTCCACCACATTAGATCAAAATTTTTCACGTAAGATTTTATACAATATTTATAGATTTTATAAACATTGTGTGATCATGTTGATAAATTCACGTGCAATAGGTTTCTGCATACAAGTTTTCTTGTAATGCATTAATGGCTATTCTACGGGATGCTGCATCAGAATACAAAGTGCACAGGTTTATATAATATATGGGGAAGATGAAAGCGCCAAAAAAGATTCATACGATTATGTTTATGCAAATTCCGCTTGATACATGAACATTGTCGCACGACAGTGGCATCGGGTACTATATAATGACAGTTATTTATTAAGAATCGTGGAACAGTGTCCTCGTATAAGATAGGTGTTTACTGGTAATTGTTTGTGTTCAATAAGTTTCTAAAATAACAATGAATATGTTTGACAAAAAGCAACAAGAGACGCTTGCTCATATTAACGCCGGGGACAAATGATAACTGAAAGTGCGGTAACGATTTATTGGCAATGAAAGCAATGACATAAAACATAAGATTCAGGTTTATGAAAGACGATCAATTGTTTATGAAGTTGTCACTCGATTGATGCTAGGTACTGCTAGGGTTGCACGTACTCTTAACAAGCTAGAAAAAACTTGTATTTATGGTGAATTTTAGTTTTCCTACATGTCTTGCTCACACGCTATGCAAGTATGTAAGGATATGCATAGTTGTCGGCAGAGTTGTTGATTCTTTCTGCTTTTGTCAATCGATGTTCAGTGCATGCAATGGTTCGTTTCGTCTATTCCAACACTTCGCATACTAGCCTCCATCGACATTCTAGTTTGAAGCTATCCCAGTTTGTAGAAAACAACCACACGGGGGGATTAAATAAACTCAGATACATTATGAAATGGACCGAATGTATACGAAAATGTGCGGTATATGTCACCAAGCAAGTCACGACAGTAACACTTGTAATAGTGCAACGCAGCTCCATATTAGTTAATACTGTCATGTTTCTATGTAATATTTTGGTGTCGTTTATATCATTGTTACAATGAGTGTTTCTTTTTTAATGTTTAATTTAATTAATGCCGTTTGTATTTTAGCTTTTAAATATCCAACTTTTTGTGTTTTTTATTTTGATGTCAAATTATTTTGAATTACGAAATCTATGATTAAGGGTCAAGATTAGGGTTAGAGTTAAGGTTATGATTAATGCTATGGTAATAATTAGAGTTAGGGTTAAGGTTAATATGAGGGTAAGGGTTAGAGTTAGAGTTATAGTTAATGTTATGGTAAGAGTTATGGCTATGGTTAGGGTCAGTGCTAGAGTTAGGGTTAATGTTAGGATTATTGTCAGGGTAAAGGTCATGGTTAGAGTAAGGGTTAAGATGTGGTTTGTGGTTTGAGTTTGTTTATAAAATACAATAAGTACCATAAGAAATTTGTCACAAATAGTTGCTGCATGCTGATACGGTGCTTGTTACACATTAAATGAAATTCATAAATCGAAAATATACAACCACAAATTGACGGATCGACCTTTTAACAAGTTCTATAACTTATTCGGCATTACGTCTGCGTTTGGAAACACCATCCACGATGCCTTCCTGTTATGAAATAGTGTCGTTTTGTTTTTTCTTTTGAACAACATGTGCGGAGAACATTATTAATTGTGAACAACCATGTAAATGTTTTTGTTAGATATTCGTCATTCTATATCGTAATGACATCTCAATTAAAATTTTCATGTTTATTAGGACCTAAATGCATCCATTTACACACAAATTGAAGATCAATTTTTTTTCATATTTTCTGACGATCATCAACGCATGACAATTGAGTTTAGTTCAACATAACGTCAGTTGAAAGATTCAAAACAATCGCATCAAATTCATTTCTAAACATGCGATACATATGAACTGTCACTTGTTGAGTATAAGACATCGTTTAAGCTGACTGAATCAATAGTAATTTAATTGATATGCTAGAATGAAGTTTTGTATGAAATTGGTTAGATTTCATTGGATTTTATAGAGTCGTAAGATATATTTACGTTTTTCACAAAATCTTTATGTGCCGGCAAATATTTTATGGAGGCGTGCACAAGACGGTTCTCTAATAACTGTATTATCTAAGACGGTTTTGGCAAAACCATCTTGTGCCAAAAGTCATCATGACACAAGACGTTTTTATCAAATAGAGTGACACATCTTTGTTTTGGCAAAACGTCATGCATATATTCGGATTTAAAATTGAGTTTTATCATTAAAACTACACTTTTGTTTTTCGTTTCCTCGAATGGGGGCTTACCCACGTGCCATACAAACGGAAAAACGCGTAAGCACCGAGCTTTATACCGAGGACCTTCTCAGTCTAACCCAAACAGCTCAGCATCGGCTCCTTCCCCTTCTTATTTTCCCCAATTTTCCAAGAATCAGGTGTCGTTACATTCCAAAAACAACAAATCATCACAAACTTTTTACACGAACCGAAAGAAACTCCACCTCACTTCTCAGACCCACGTTTTCTTTTCCTCACATACTTTTACACACTTTAGTTCCCTTTTCCTCTTCTCCGATCTTCCAAGGGGATTCAAATTTAGGGTTTCTATTTGTTAATATTATTTAAATAGCTTCAACGGATGTGTGAACTAATAGATCTATATTTTTTGTGTGAAGTTCGGGGTACTGGCTGTTTGATTTTGTGTTGTGAATAGAAGGACGTAAAGGAAGGGGGTTGTGCTTTCTTTTTCTTGATTTATTTGAGGTTGTTGTTTGATGATTGGAAAGCGTGTGAGGATCTGGAGATTCTTGTGGATTTTCACTCGAGTGGGTTGATTATGGAGTTGGATTTTAATGGAGACGTGGCATGTCTTGACGCCGATATGTTGCAGCTTCCGGAGCTTTCTCCATTGGCCATCAAAGCCAACCCTTATGTGGCCGAGAAGCTTTTCGACCAGTGGCTTTCTCTTCCTGAATCGGGTTCTCTGGTTAGTCGTTTTTTCACTGATTTGTTTGAAGAAATGCTGGATGTTCCATCAAGAAAAGGGGGGGGGGATGTGGTTTGCTTGATGTAATTTTATTAGGGTTCTTTCTATCTGCTGCATTAGTGTTCAGGTAAGGATTGTAGTTCCATGTAGTTTAGAGTGTTCCGAACTATGTATAAGGTGAGAAATTGGATATTTTAACAAAGGGAAAAAAATCAAGTTTGATGGCTTTTGAGGCCTATGTAGAGATGCCGTGGGTAGTCCCGCGTTAAGGTCATGCTAATTGCTTGACATAATATTGTTGACGTAAATGGCTATTTACTTGTCAAAAGTAATGAATCAAATACTAGAGATATACGGAGACAATGGTTCGAGTAGGATGGAAATTACATGTCTAGCAGAGATGTTTTAGAAAGCATGATGATCAGAAGAGCTCACAATGCTTGCATTAGAAAACAGTAAATTGTTTTATCCTACTGTGTCGTGCTGGAGCCTTGACGTGGTTAATCCAAGGTGGATCAGTATTCTTGGAACGAGATATCCCATTGATGGCCTTGAAACCTGAATTTCAGGAATGGAGGACATGTGGAGCTCATATTAGGGTTGGCTTGGACGTTTGCCCCTCTTTTTTACTGTCCTATGTTCATGTTCAGCCACATAGACGAAGTCTTATCAGAACTAGTCATGTTGATATTTGTTTGATTACGAAGTACTTGGCTGCGAGGTTCATCTCCTGGGGCTGTTGGGATCTATGTTTATGAAAATTGGTACATATTTGATGAAATTTATGCCATTCAGCTGGTCCTTTGGTTGTTTTCATTCTGAGGCAGGGAATTTTGTTGTTTTTCATCATGTTATTCCTTATCGCCTGATTACACACACACATATATATGCTCAGTTCATCGAGCCAGCTGCCTTTTCCCCCTCTGTTTCTTCATGTTAAAAGTTCCATAGAATTTTTTCTCCTGATTCAATGATTTCTTATGCTTATGCATCAAGCAACTGCTATCGCATTTTTTTAGTGGCAGATGCTTACTTTATATTTGCCCTGTGCACTATTGAGCTGTGTTTGTTATGTTCGAAAAAGAACTAAGTTCGATGCATTCTGATTTTCTCTTTTGTCTGATATTTGAGATACTGTCTTATTGTTTTGAAATGCAGGTGAAATCATTGGTAAACAATGCCAGGGGAGGTGGTCCTTTAAATATATCTGGAGCGTCTGTTAGTCCAAATGCTGCTAGTAGTAATTCAATACCGTCCATTTTCTCTGCTGGCAGCACACCTCCACTTTCACCGAGAAGCTCATCTGGCTCACCTCGAACTGTGAGACATAGGGCAGGGCCCTCAGTTTTGGGCTCCCCTCTTAAATTGGTTAATGAACCAGTGAAAGAGTTAATACCTCAGGTCTGAACTATTTTCTTATTTTTATTTCGTATCTTATAGTTGAATTCAGGCTTCCATATAATCAAACACACGGCTGCAGTTTTACTTTCAAAATGGTCGTCCGCCTTCAAATGAAATGAAAGAGCGGTGCTTGTTTAGGATCAATCAATTCTTTTACGGTCACACAGATGGATTACAAATGCATGGTAAGATTTTAAGCTTTTCTTTCTGCTAGTTTGAGCGAAGGAAGTTTACTTTTTTGTGATGTCATACTGTATTTGCTGCGTTGTATGTTGTTTTTTTGGGGATCTTGGTTTATGTTTAGTTCCCACTTATTCCATTGTCCTGTTTCATGCTGTTTACATGTCGCTTGTGCTGTCAGAATTGAAACCCGTTACGAAGGAAATCTGTAAGCTGCCATCATTCTTCTCCACTGCTCTCTTCAAAAGGATAGATGGTGGTGGTACTGGTACTGTAACCAGGTATAGAGTTGTTTTATTTATAACCTTCTTTTTTGCGCTCCCTCCCTTTGATTTTTTCTTTCTACGGTTTTTTGTCCCATGTTTTTGCTATTAATGTGAAGAGACTTTTCTGTCTACTTTTCAACTCTATTTCAGAATCAAATGTTTTCCTCATTTGTGTTACTTGTTCCTTGATTCTATGGGCTTTAATTAATGAGGATTTCTGCTCATTCAAGTTGTCTTATTTGGTAGATTTGCATTGTGTCTGAAATATGCTCCTGTCGGGAACGAGTATGAAACAACAAAATGAAATGCTGAAGTGTGTTACAACAACAGCACCTCAAGCCTTATTCGCACTAGCTGGATCCAGCTATATTTGTCCTTTGCTTCCAATAGGCACTATTATCCCCTCTTCGATGCCCAAAAGTGTCATATCATATGTAAAGGTTTCTCTTCTATACCTCTTTCTACTGTGTAGAGCAAATATCTTCTTGAACCTCCGAATGTCTGAAAGATGCATCTAAAGGCTCCGCCCACATGACCATTCCATCTCAAACATGATAGTATAACTCGTGTGTGTGCACGTATGCGCACGTGGATGTGTATGTATGTGCAAATATAATAATTTGTCATGAAAATATTCTTGTCGGTACTATTCAATGATGTGGGGTGAAAGTGATATCTAATTTGATTTAATTATTATTTTTTGTTTTGAACTTGATTTAATTATATGAGGCAAGCATATCCAATTAGACTGGATTCTTGATGTTTTTACTTGTTTGGTCCTGGGCTATATACCGTTAAAGGCAGTTTTGGTCCAGAGCCTCTCTTTAGAAAAGTAAATTGGAAGGCCAGTTGCTGGAGAAGTGAGGCATGGAGACACCTGAGATGACCTTCTTAACCCGTCGGAAACTCTAATTCACTGACCAGTGTTGTCTGTAGCGCGTAGCGCGCGTAGCGCAAGATCAATCGCTACAAGGTCATGTAGCGTAGCAACCTCTTTGTAGCGCGGCCGAGGCGCATGTAGCACGCGAGGCGCACGTAGCGCGCGTAGCGCACGTAGCGCGTGCTTCAGTAATTTCAATTTTTTTTTGAAAAATAGTAATTTTTGTTATTAAAAGAAAAGAAAAGAAAAACTAAATAATAAAGCCTAAGCTACAATCCCATGAGATTATGTGTTTGATGATGGTTCATTATTGAGATGGAGAAGAAGAAATTGATCTTCTAGCTTCAGATGGAGAAGATAATACGGATGAAGAAAATGAAGATTTTTTGTTTGATGATTCGGAATTATTTTAGTTTTAGTTATGTTGGAAGTTTGAACAATTTGAACAATTGTTTTTATGTTCTATCTATGTTTTAATTATATCTATGCTTAAACTTTTTGAACAATTATAAAATTTTATATTATGTTTATAGTTGTTGCCTAATATTTTAGTTTGTTGGTTGTCTATGTGCCTCAGATGTGTGTAGCGCGCGCTACGGCGCTACAAAAATTTGGCCGACGCGCTACAGTGCGCCTCGCGCTATTGACAACACTGTCACTGACACGTTTTGGGAATCTTTTCCTGGTTTTGTTTGAAAATTGTCTGTTTCCTTATGCATATTCAAGCTGCCTTGGCTGCTCTTTCAAATCCTTCTCCACTCTTCTACTCCATAATTCCTAAAGTAGGCTAGTCATTCTGCTAGAAATTGTTTTGTTTTGCTGGAAGCTACCTCTATTTCAGCTCCTGTGGTGGTTTGTGTTGAGTTATTCTAAGCCACCTGTATTTTGTGCAAGTTGGGCTTGCTATTGTTTTTTTTATGGCAACCATATTTTGTAATTTTGCCATTTTTGGTTTTTATATGAAAAATTTAACTGACAATAATACACTTGTTGTCTTTTAGTCCTTTTTTCCATGTGTGTAAACTAATATTAATAATTTAAATTTTTTTCCCTCTCTAAGAAATTTCGCTCTTGCCTGTCACTAAAAATCCCATTATAACCCACTTGTTTTCTCTCCTTCTCACCACCGCTAACGTGCATTTCTTGCTTGAAAACAGCTCTTTTCTTTTTCTCTCTCCTCCATCTCTCATCTGAAACCTGTCGTCCTTTTCTTTCTATAGCTAAATCTACCCTCTCTTCTACCATTAAAACTTTGATACAACACTTCCGTTACCTTCTCCGGGCAACTAGGCCACTCCGGCTACCACAACAAGCAGTTGGAAAATAAATTGTCCACCTTCTCAACCTCAAAATGTCTGGGCTTTACTAATTAAGTTGGATCGTCAACATGCAGTATCTGGTTAAGGCAAAATCAGCTTGGACGTTCTTGCTCAAGTCTAATTTCGTTCCCAAAGCTTCGTCTACACTTATGCAAGCTCTGATTGAATAATGATAATGGTAAGAAGTCTTTCGTTATGAACCCAGAAAGGGTCGCTGATTCAAAACAAAAATGGAGTTCCGCCATCTTCGGTCAGGTAATGGGTAGTGCACCAACCTTCTTCAATATGAAGAAGTTTGCTAAAGAGCGGGCGTAGTACAAAGGAAGGAAGACGACCTCTTTGTGTTTCATTTCTAATTTGAGGATTCGAAATCGAGTATCATGGATTTTTCTCCCCTACCTTTTGAGAATAGGGTCCTTTATCTTTGGCGACAGGTCTCGAACAAACTTATTCAACTCCTAAAATTAGATACGATCCCAGATTTCGGATACAATTGCCAGACCTTCGTTTCCACTACTATAACACGCATGTTCGTAACGGCCTAGGTACCCTTGTTGGGAAGCCTTTATTCATGAATATACTCACCACCTTCCAGAATAGAGTGGCTTTTGCTAGGATTTGTATGAAAATCAAAGCTGGTGAGGTTCCACCCAAGTCGGTTAATTATACTAATGAATATGGGAGACAATGCATCTAAGAAGTTATATATGTATGGATACTCGTTCAATGTCTTGAATGCAAAACCTTTGGACATTCATGCGAACCTAAACCTACCCAGGCTAATGATTCCTTATTAATAGGTAACCAAACTCCTGCAGTTGGCAACCACATACGAAATCTGAAAGAGGGAGGAAGAGGCAACAATAAATAGGTGCAGAGGAAGAGGAGTATTGAGCCCAATATTGGGAAACCCAAGCCTCTGGGTAAAGGAAAAGCTAAGGTAGTAGAAGAGGTGCAACCAACCCCTAAACAGTGAATAGTCACTAGGATTAAGTCTGTAGTCACTGAGGAGTATTGAAGACTATGATACTGTGAAGTCTATGGCCATAGATTTCTTCCAAACCCTTTTTGCTGAACCAAACTCCAATTCTCCTAACTTTCAGACTTGGACTGACAGAACCTTGAATGAGATTCAAAGCTTTTTTTTGAAGGTTTAAGTTTCTCAAAAAGTGATTAAGGATGCCTTATTCTCATTGAAATAAGATAGTGCACCTGGACCAGATGGATACACCGACGAGTTTTTCAGAGAAAACTGGTGCTTAGTGGGGCAAGAATTCATTGATGGCCTAGTATATTTCTTTCATATTGATTTCATCTACTACCTTATGAACTCAACTACCATCTCCTTAATTCCCAAAGTAGATGCTCCGGTTCAGATGAAAGAATCAAGAGCCATCTCTTGTTATGATGTAAGTTGCAAGGTCATCACAAAGATAACAGCCAATAGGATGAAGGGCTTTCTTCCACATTTGGTGGAAGACAACCAATCTGCCTACAAGGCAGTTCAATTCATTATAAAATCATGCTTATGAATGACTGAGTAAGGATTTCAACAAAATAGGAGTGCCAAGGAGTTGTGCTATCTAAATAGATATCATGATGACACGATTAATTGGTCTTGCCTTCTTCATATTCTTAAGCTTATGAATTTTACAAATAGATTCATGAATTAAATCAAGCTGTGTATCTCCACTGCCTCACTTTCCATTAGCCTCAATGGGTTTTTCAATGAGAATTTTAAAGCTTCTAGAGGCATTAGGTAGCAGGATGATTTTTTATCTCCCTACCTTTTCATCCTTGTCAATGAGGGTTTTCTTAACTCTTGAAGGCATAACTCTCTGTTTAAATACCATCCGAAGTGCGAAAAATAGAACTCTCCTCTTTAGCATTTTGACCTTTTTATCCTTACTAGCACTGATGTAGCCTTTGTTAATATCATCAAAAATTCAGTTGAGGTCTTTGGTTCCATGTCTGGTTTAAGGCGAAACCTCCTTAAAAGTGAAGTGTTTATTTTTTGGGTTACTAATGCAAGGAAGCAAGAAATTTCCGAACAAAAGGTCAGCATAAACGATGTAGCCTTTGTTCATTATTACTGGACAGGTTGCACAATAGAGTTAATAGTTGGTATGGTTGAAAACTATCTTAAGATGGAAAGCTCCAACTTATTGACTCTGTTTTAATTGCTATATGCAGATTGTAGACAATCTTTTTCTTTGTACCTAGAAGAGCTACAAGGAAAATTGAAAAATAGCTTAGGAATTTTCTTTGGGGTGAGACTAGAAAGGCAAAAGCAAAAGTATCTTGGGCTTCTGTTTGCAAGCTTAAGGATGTGGGGGATTTAAGTATCCCAGATATGGTAAATGTCAAGAATGGTTGTCTAATGAAATACATCTGACACGTATGTGAGGAGAAGGTCAATCTATGGGTTAAGTGGGTTCATTCAAATATCTTAAAACTACGGGTAGTTAAACCTAAACAACTGGATTCATGGATGTGAAAGAGGCTACTATGGGATAGAGGCCGATATTCCTAGTTCATAAAGAACAACAACATAAACGACATCCATAGCCAGTATATCTCAACAACAGTAAAAGCTGTCGCTAGGGTCTGAGGAGGGTGAGAGAGATAAACAATACCTTCATCCTAAGGTATAGAGAGTTTGGTTCCAGTGAGACCCCCGACCTATATGTACCTGCATAGCTGACATAATAATAGGAATATGGTGTGCTAGTGTACTGGTGAAATGATTTAGTGAACAAAAATGGAAAGCTTGCAATGTTAGAATAGCCATAACCGTGTGTATGCACAAATAATGAAAAAGAGAAAAAAAAACAAAAAGTGCGAAGTCAACCTGAAAGGTAGAGAGTATCTAAGGCCCTAAGCATACTCTATGATGTCCCTATATCTTGCCTAAACCTCCTTAAATTTAATCCTCTGCTTCCATGAACTCCTATCCTGGATCATGTCTTCAGAAAGATGCAAATCTAGTAGGTCATGTCTAATATGCTTATCCCAAGTCATTTTGGTTTGATCCATTCACCTGTGGAAGTATCGAACTAGACTGTTCCAGAGTTGAAGTTGAAGCGTAAACTGAATGTCTGGATAGATGCTAAGGTTATGTATGTTTTACTGGGTGGGCAATAGAGATTGTCTTATGGCAGAGGCTGGGATGACCAAGTCGTTAACTTCTATAATGTTTGCAGGAACATTCAACTTGAGTCCAGGGCCCGATCACCGCAAATGGCTGCCAAGTACTAATTTTACTGTTAAAGTGCAACTTTTGCCAATTCTCCTATATAACCAACTGTTTGCTGTGCAAAAGTTGTTTGGAGTAGGCATCATCTTTTTAGATATGCAATATAGCTTGCATTTTGGAAGAGGATGCCTACTCTAAATTTGCTTTTAATGGGGTATCATATACATTAATATTTGTTTGCTTTGTGGCAAGTCATCTGAGGTTCTTCATCACTTTTTTTTTCTTTTCCAAATGTAGCTATTCTAAATTTGCGTGAAAGTCTTTATTACAGCATCTGCAGCTGTCTAATCTATGATTGAGAGACAACTTTGAATTAGCTGCTATCTAATCATTGGAGTTCCAATTTCCAGAAGGTCTGGTCTACTTTTCATTTTCAGCTATTGTATGTGCAATCTGGAGAGAGGAATCAAAAACTACACTAGTCACTTTTCAAAGAAAGCTAGTATATCCTCAAGGAAATCCAGCAAAACATTAGACTCTTTGCGTCAACTTGGTCTGGCATAAAAATGAGGAAAAAGGATTCGGAACTAGCCATCAATTTAGGCCTTGATTTTCATGACTTAAAGATGCTGTTTCTGTTACTGGTTGTTGCTGTTGCCCTCTCCTGTTGTCACCTCATTGTCTATTGCCATTGCTTTAGACATTTCTGTCTCTCTAAGATTCTCAAAACCACTCCTGCTTGGCTTTTGTGTTATCTTCGTGGCTCTGCTATGGTTACAAGGTTAGACATTCAACAGTCACAAAACACTCTGCTACATGATGATCCTTTGCTACAGACAGTTACAAACATCAGGCACATGCATTTTGTCTATGCTACATTGTCCTGCAGCCACTGGGGGATTCTGCCGCTGCGGCTTTTGGGATGTTATTCAGTAATGTGGCTTGGGCCCTTTTTCTACTTCTATAGATTAGTAACTTGGGGATTGCCTTATCATTAACCACTTTGGTTGCTTCTTTCATTCTCTTTGCACAAGAGACGCTGTGGCTTTTGGGTTTTAGTATTGCCTTTTCACTGGTTTTGGCACGTGGCAAAAACACATGCGTAAGATTGCGTACATCCGACCTCCTTTTACTCCGCCGTAGGCGGGAGCCACTAAGGCAATAGGGTAATGTTGTTGTTTTGCTTGTTTTTGGCACATGGCAAGTGTTAGGCTGTGCACTAGATTATGGATACAAACCAATAGTAAATATGCGTGCCACTTGTATTTTGGGCAAGCTGGACTTGTTGCTGTCCTCTCCTGGCGATAACATTTTGTAAAGCTGTCTATTTGGGCTTTCTATGAAATTTTGACTTACAAAAAACTATTTATAATTTCTTGACAAACATACCGAATAGAACGAGCCTCCCTCCCCAAGCAAGTCAACAAGCTATCCCTATGCCTACCATGTAGATACAGTTGAAGTCTGTCAGGCAGCTACTTTTCATGGAGAGGTGGTTCAGTTTGTGTACAATCCCTCACCCTTGAAACATGTGGCGCTGCTGGTTGCTCTGCATCTGATTATACTTATTGTATCACACTCCTTCCTGTGGCACAATGAACCGTGTAGGGAGAACATTAGAGGACATCCTACGAAAAAGTATTTTGTGAACAGTAAGATGTTAAGGCTGTTCTGCCCATATTGGTTCTTAAATTTGTTTCCTTTGGGGCCCCCTCCTCTTTTTCTTTCACCTGCTTAATGATTATCTGATTTTGAGGTGGCAGAGCTTGCAATTTGGAAAACGTGTTGTACGTGTCTCTAGCTGTTCCATGATAGGTGTCATTTTCATTGCTTTGCTTTTTTTCTTCTTCTTCCTTTTTTTTTGGGTTTTGAGGTTTAGCTGTTCTTGTCTTGTTCGACTTTCAAGCAACGTGGCTGCGCTGTTTGTTGATTAATGTGCCTGCAGAGAAGCCTTTGTTGATTATTGGATCAATGGAAACATGTTGACAAAAGATATAGCTGTCCAAATGTTTACAATAATGAAGCAGCCAGATCTAAAGCACCTAACCCAGGTGCTCTTTTAATTCTCTCCTTTTTAATATATGCACTTTGGCTTGCCATTCATGGCCTAATTCCCGAAAATGGGGGCTTTTAAAGTGAGTATTACAAGCACCATTTACAAAAAAAAAAAAGAAAAAAGAAAAAAAAATGAAGAAGTATTACAAGCACCCTTTACAGCTTAATTGTTTAAGTTTATTTGGTAATTTATCAGTATCTGTCATTGTACTTTCCGGCTGATCTTGTGCCATGGATCATGCTTTAAACCTTAATTGGTTTTGATACTGATGGTTTATGCGTTGATCAACTTTTAATCTCCCGCCCTCCCTTTTGCAGGAGGACTTCAAACCTGTTCTTCGAGAACTTTTGGCTACTCATCCTGGATTGGAATTCTTACAGAGTACACCTGAGTTTCAAGAACGATATGGTACCATTGAAACCAATATACTTCATGATTTGGTTCTTCATTTTATTATTATTTGATCTGTGCTGCTTTCCCGAATGAATGTTTACTCCCTTTTTTTTGGGTAGGGGTGTGGGATGGCTGGGTTTTAAATCTGAATGCCTAATCAGCTGTTTGGTATTGCCATTTTTCTGTAAGCACTCATAGACATGTTTATGCATTTATGTGCCTGACAACTTCAAAAGTTTAGAGATAGTCATAAAAGTCCAGGATGGGAAATGAAGTATTTAAATCAATTTGGCAAGAAATTTCTGAGCAATCTCAAACTTGGAAACTTCATTACTGGAAGAGTTAAGGTGAAAACTTAAATGCAAGATAATCATGATGAGTTTTTGTTTTTATTTTTTCGATTGCGAAATTTTAATATGCATAGCAGTGAGAAGAGTGACTTTTATTTTAAATGGTTCTGCCTTAGCTCTCTCTAGAAAATTCTCTCCTTTCTTCTTCTTTTTTTATTTTTAAAAACACACACTTTTACCTACCCACCTCAAACGGATACATCTCACCCTTAAAATTTTTTATTCTCTCTCCTTATCTTCTATCAGCCACCGCCAACAGTAACATTCTCTTTTCTCCTGCAACCACAATGGCCACATCGCCACCACTAGTTCACCCCAAACCATCTATTTTCTACTAGTAATGACACTACAACATCCGCCACCTTCTCCTGCCTTTTAGGCCACTCCAAGTCTGAGAACAAAATCATTGCTTATCTCCATTCAAAAGGGCTGTGCCCTAATTTGCTGCCACTGTACATGCAAAATCAACTTGGGCTTCACTGATCAAGCCTGATTTTAAACCCAAAGCTTTATATACTCTCTCTTCTGTTTAGCTTGAGAATTATAACAGGAAGCGATTCTTTACCATCAACCTTGATTTCGTCGTTGAGACAAAACAAAAGTATAATTCCGCCATTGTTAGGCAAGTAATGGGTGATGCTGCCTCGTTTTTTAACATGCAGAAGTTTCCCGAGGAAACCTGGACCTCGAAGAGTCTTTTGGACTTCAAAAGAATTGAAGATCTCTTTGTCTTTCGCTCCCAGTTTGAAACCTCCAAGCAAAGTATATTTGACCTTCTTCCATGCCTTTTAGAAACATGGTCCTTTTCCTTTGGCCTTGGATTCCAAAATAAACCCATCCAACGCCTTAAGTTAGATGCTGTTTCTGTTTGGATACAATTTCTAAACCTTCGTCTGAACTACTTCAACCCTCAGATTCTAAGTGATCTAGGCATCCTATTTGAAAAACCCTTGTTTATGGATAGACTAATCACCACTCAATCCTGAGTTGCTTTTGCTAGAATATTTGCAAAAATTAAAAAAAGGGGGGGGGGGAATTACCTCCCAAGTCTATACTCTTCCTAGATGAGTATGGTCAATAATGTTCCCAGGAAGTTATCTACGAATTGATGCCTTCTCAATGCCTAATATACAAAATTTTTGGGCTTACTTGTGAAGCCAAACCCCCTCGGACCAAGAATACTCACCCAATGAAACCCACTGCCACCATAATTAAGACTCATGGCAAGAACCCAAAAGCTGGTGGTCAAAATCACTCTAGAGATTTTAGGAATAGGCAGTTAGATAATGGTGATACCCACCTTCTGAATAAAGGTAAAACTATTGTAATTGAGGGGGAGCTTAGCATTACTAATAGACAATGAGTGAAGGCCGAAATACAATGCCATTCCCATCTAATCTCAACCTGCTTGATAATCCACAGGTTAATAACCCTATGAACCCAAATCCCAAACAATAGAGAATGAAATTGGTTTCATCACATCCACTATCTTAATTTCTTCAAACAAATTCAGCCTTTTTTTTAGTAAGGATGAGGAGAACCTTGATGATAGAGAATGAAATTGGTTTCACCACACCCACCATCTTAATTTCTCCAAACAAATTCAGCCTTCTTTTTAGTAAAGATGAGGAGAACCTTAATGACACTGATGATGATAGGTGCAAGGTTCACAATCATATGGAAAGCGACAGGGAGCAAAAATTTCCTTTATCTCCTTCATATGTTGGCTGTAAGGAAGATTTACTTCCCAAGCCCATGAACTTGGAGAGGGGAAGTATGACATTCATATGTTGATGATCCCCATATCGATATATGATAATGAAACTTCCAAGACTGTTAGAAAGAGCGCATCACGGCGAGAAAAGATGCGTGGATTTGAGAAGCTTATAAATAGCCCCAAGAAAAGAAAAGAATGGGAAAATGAGTGTAACAATTCGTTTATCAACTCATTTTCCTATTCCCCTTTTCTTGAAACTCATTCACTTCGAAAGAGTGAAGGAAGAAAAGTTGGACTAATTGGTCAGCCTTATCGTCTCTACACCTAATCATATATCAATAAAAGGGAAGGATGACATTCATGACAATAGTTCTAATTGGATGAAGTCTTTCAGAAATCCTAGAAGGCATCTTCCCTCTAATTGTAGCTCTGGGGAAAACAAGGTAAATATGTTTGGTTAAGAATAACTTAAGAAGAAACAAACCAACTCTAAGCTGCGTTCAATTGCTAAGAAGGTAGTTGTCTTTTTTCATGTAGAAACCCTTCTTCATCTTTAACGTTTGGCCGTACACAAAACAAAGGCAAGTGAGCAACTTGTTTTGGTTTTCTCTCTAAAGGATAATCCCCTGCCTTCTATCTAAAACTTTTCACTAGTCACGTGTTACACTTTCCAGTCTTTTTCTCTCCTCTTCTTCTCCACATATTTTCTCCAACCCCCGCCAATGGTTAAATTTAGCCTGTAATGTCTCTTCTCTACTAAAAATTTTCTTCTTTCCCCACCACCTTCCTCATTTCTCCGCCCTCTTTCTCCTTGACCTCTACCTTCCTCTACCGAAAAACCTTTCAAAAATTCCATATCCTTCCAACAAAGGCTATATCTTAACCTTCCTTTCGGCCTCAAGGCCGCTTCGGCCGTGGCTACAGGCGTCTGAAGCAAGCTTTTTCAGCTCATTTTTGATCTAGAATGGCTGGGCTTAGCTAACTGAGTTGCCCTTTCAACATGGAAGGAGTAATACGAGCAAAATCAGCTTGGTTCTCACGGCTCAAGACTGTTTTTACTCCTGAAGTGTCTTCCACCCTCCATTGTGTCCAAACCAATTTGCAAAATGGTAGGAGCTTCTTTGCAATCAAACCGCATGCATTTTATGAAACCAAACAAAAATGGTGTTCAATGATTGTGGGTCAAGTGATGGAAACAATGCTTCCTTTTTTCAACATGATTTTTTTTTTTGCTGAGGACCGTTGGATTGCTAAGGGGCTTTTGGAAGTGCAAAAGATTGAAGATCTTTTTATCTTCAGGTTTCAGTCTGAAGATTCAAAGCAAAGTATACTGAAACTCTCCCTTTTATCCTTCGGAAATAGAGTTCTCTTTCTCAGACCCTGAGTTTGGAATAAGCCGATTGAAAAATTAATGCTTGCTCCCATACTAGTATAGGTACAGTGTGCTAAACTCGGAGCACATTACTTTAAACTCATAGGTGCTTAGCGGCCTAGGTTTTCTTGTTGGCAAACCTATATTCATGGACAGGCAGACTACCTCCCAAAGTCGTGTGGCTTTTGCAAAAATATGCGTGGAAATCTCAACAGATGTAATCCCATCTGTTTTCTTTCTTTATTTATTTTTTGATAAATCATTCTTGTCCAGAGTGCATGGTAGCAATTCTTATGTTGTGATTACTGTTATAATTTCTTGAACGTATAGACTTTTTCTGAAAGGCAGAGCGGTCTATCCCAGTCGGCTAAAGTTTATTTGCTATTTCAGTGTGCTCGATTCAACGTTAATGCTTGCTTGTATTGTTTTATACAGTGGAAACGGTGATATATCGAATCTTTTATTACGTAAATAGAGCGGGTAATGGTCGACTTACTCTTAGAGAGTTAAAGCGTTCAAACCTCATTGCGGCCATGCTCCATGCTGATGAAGAGGAGGATATCAATAAAGTTTTGAGGTAAGCACTGCTGAAACTGAAGATATTTTGGATAGTACAACCTTGTTTGTTTAAATGCAAGATGTTCAACATGCTCTGTGGCACCTTTTATCCTTCTGTTCTTTGAATGTCTTTCATTCGCGTTGTTCAAGATTTGGGGTCTACTGTTTGCTGCAGATACTTCTCTTATGAGCACTTCTACGTGATTTACTGCAAATTTTGGGAGCTCGATACTGATCATGATTTTCTAATTGATAAAGAGAACCTTATAAGATATGGTAACCACGGACTTACCTACAGGATTGTGGACAGGATATTTTCTCAGGTTTGTTTCTTTATTTCCTAAAGAACCTCCGCTTAAAAAAAAAGGAAAAAAAGAAAAAAAAAAAGGAAGAAAAAAGAACTTCTGTCATGGTTGATGCTCTTTCTTAATTTTTTTAACCTCTCTGTTTGTAGGTGCCCAGAAAGTTCACTAGTAAGGTTGAAGGAAAGATGGGTTATGAAGATTTTGTTTACTTCATATTATCGGAGGAGGATAAATCATCTGAACCTAGCATTGAATACTGGTATGTACCTTGTTGACCATGCTAGGAGAGTATTCTAGAATTTAACAGATGTTTGACATGCAAAGGAGTTTGGATTTTATATGGTGCCGCCTTTCCTGCTTTTAATCATGTAGATATCCTAGGGGTGATTTAGTTGACTTTGAATTTCTTGTGCTAAAAGAAGAATGTTCGGCCTTGATTTTCTGCTAAATAATATGTTAGGGTCTCCATCAAAGTGATCAAATAATCTCTCTCGTTTAGGCAGAGGGAAAATTGAGGTGTTTGTTTAATTATAAAGGGAGGAAGCAGCCTACTTTAAAATTCGTTTTCTAGTTCAGCTTGTCTGACTGTGGTCCTTTAGCAGCAGTATGTGCATTTTAAAGTACTAAGGACATTCATAAACTTGGATATAATGCAATATTTTTGTTGAAAAAAAGCAACCACGTTAGTGTATGTTTCTTTGATTTACTTGTGAATCTGGTGGATCTGCGTTGAGACTTTGGGAAACTTTAACAACTAGGGTATCCTTTTGAGGACTGTGGATCCATTATCCAATCTAATTTATATGGTCAAAATGTTAGGAACTGCAACCTGTGATTTTGAGTTTGAGTCTTTTGGGTGTCCCTCCGTAGTGTACAAGTGGATCTACCATTTCGGATTCTTTATATCACACTTTTCAGTTGGATAATTAACTGATACTTTCCTGGTGGTGTTCCTTAATTAACTCCTTTGAAGTTAGCTGTCTCTTTCCTCAACGTATGCTGCTGGATTATATGAGGCTACACAGATAGATAAGAGAATTGAGTTCTCCCAGTGATGGGTTGCTTGTTGATTTTCGCAAGGCAAGAAGTTGGTCTCTAATAAGAAAATTAAAACATTTGGCTATTAAGATTGGCATTTACATTGTTCTGTCATTAAACCTAGTGTAGCTTTCCAAAACAGAATTAATGTTGCAACACATAGGCTTCCTTCTCTATTGTGGTTCATGTGATACTAGTAATTGGAGGCATGAAATTAATCTTATTAAGGAGATATATCTTGATGACCCATCGCTGTTCTTATTATTCTTTTGATATTTTAAAGAAAAGGGCAAAACATGTAAATTTAAAACTATTGAGTATGTTTGCTTAGGATTATGTAATCCTACACGTTCCGCAACACAACTCATGACTCATTTATTTCTCTCTCATATCATATTTTTTACCATGGAAAAGAAATAAATTTTATGCAAAATAATGACACTATTTATAAGTGCCAAAGAGAATGCTTTATAAGGATTAAAGGAGTACCAAGAACAACATCATTAACCCATTGTCTTAGAGCTTCCGACTATAGTGAGGTAAGGGGGTCGGGTATACGCAGCCTTACCCATGGGTTGGAAGCACTGGTTTTTCTGGATGACTCATAATGAAAATTGTGTCAAGTTGTCTTCATCTACTGTTTTTGTTTGTAATTATGTTCATCTACTGTTACTTTACAACAAGAAGCGTAACAAATGTAGTGAATCATATTGAATAATATATTGAATATTTTATATTATCTAGGCTGATGATTTTTTATATCAAATTTATCGGGCCAGATGGTTTATATCAATGAAACCAAACATGCTTCGAACTAGAAGTAGAAAATCATGATAGTAATTGCACAATTATAACCATAATCACCGAACAGAACACACCCTTAATAATTGTTCTCATTTCATTGTTTACTCGTGAGATCTGGTGCAGCGTGTGCGGTGTCAGCCGTTACTTTTATATGTTTGTATGCTTTGATCTGTAGTTGTTTGGTCGTGCGATGGTATGTTTGTATTACTTTCAGTCGTCTTTCTATGTTTGATGTTATGTTGTGCCATAATCAGGTTCAAGTGCATAGATTTGGATGGAAATGGGGTTCTTACGAAAAATGAATTGCAATTCTACTACGAGGAGCAGTTGCATCGGATGGAGTGCATGGCCCAGGAACCCGTGCTTTTTGAGGATATATTGTGCCAGATTGTTGACATGATTAGTCCCGAGGTTTCAAGTTGTTGTCCTTATTTGCTTGAAGTTGTGTTTACTTCTTATTATGAACTTTTTCCACTATCTTCTTCTTTCACGTAATTTAGGGATATTGGATGGCATATAAAGCGTTTTGATATATTTTTCTGTTACTGGATCTTATATATTTTTTTCCCTAAATGGGCGTGCCTTGATGTTTCCTGGGCAAAATACGTGTAAGAAAATGGATAAACTGACAGCATTACATTGCTATTGATACTTTTGAGGTGCCTATCATGTTTTCTGTAGTAAACATATATCCTGGACAATTGACTGCTTCGTTCTCTATTCTTGGTTGTGCGAAGTGGTGTGCTGTGACTCATTATCTCCTGTTGCTATGTTTGAAGGTGAAATCGCAGGAATTCTTTTTAACATTATAAATTTAAATCCTCATATGCTCTCTCCCTCTCTTTTTTTCTCACAATCTTTACTTTTTTGGAAAATCAAATGCTTTTATTTCATGGCGTAAATTTGTGACAGTAAGAGAGAGAGTTCTCCAAACCACGTGTTATAGATTTAGTTTATGCTGAAGGGAGTATGGATTGGAAACATTTTAGAAGTGTAAAGAATTGAGGAAAACGATTGCTATATTCATCTTAATCAAAGGATACAAAGTATGATCCTTTAAATAGGTTAAGGGCCTTATTACTCCTAATGGATACAGACTCAACGGCTATATTCAAGTGTCTACAACGGCTAATTTGCTGTCTACACTATAATCCCTTTAAACTATTATTCTACAAGGTTATATATTATGAATGTGTGTATGCTGTATTTGTGGAAGTATGTGTATGTTTACTGTGTGTATTTATACAATATTTCTATACTTTTCCTCAAGTTTAGTTTTATATATGTTTATACAACCAAGCTTGGATAATAAAGCCTAGAAAACCTTGGTTGAGACAAGTTTTGTTAGGATATTTGCAAGTTAATCACTGAAATAATATGTTCAAGGCTAATCACCTTATCTTCAATCTTCTCTCTGATAAAATGTCTGTCAATAGATTTGTCATGCTGCATATGGTTTTCAGCCGTGTTAATGGTAGAGATGTTGTCACATAACACTTATTGGCTTTGGACATTTTAATCCAGTGTCTTTTAACACTTTTTTGATACATAATCTTTCACAAAGTCTCAAAGCAAGTGTCCTTAATTTTGTCTCTGCACTGCTTTGCTTTTTCGAGTAACTAGATTGCCCCCACAAGTATGTTTCGTAGCTAGTAATTAACCTCGTATTAGCCTTATATCATGCCCAGTTAGCATCAGTAAATATTTCAATGGCTATGTCCTTGTTTCTTCTGGAGCAGTCCTTAATCTGGAGCTTTCTTAAGTACCTAAGGATTCTCGAGACATCCTTGCAAGTTTCCATTAGTTGTATCATGCATAAATTGACTAATAAAGCTAACATGATAGTATATATTTGGCTTAGAATGTGATAGGTAAATTAGTTTACCAACTAATTTTTGATGCCTTAACCTGTTGGTAGGTGTATCGTCCCATAGTTTTCTAGGTTTTTGTCTAGGTTCAACTGAAGTGCTACATTCTAACATTCCAATCTTAGTTAAGAGGTTTACAACACATTTTCTTTGAGAAATGCTTATACGATCGTTGTTCCTAGCTATTTCCATCTATAGGAAGTACTCGGGTTTTCCTAAATCTTTCATTTTAAACTTCTTTTACAGATGAAATTTAATATACCGAATAGCGAATAAGTCATTCCCTATTATAATAATATCATCAATATATACAATTAATACTGCATTTAGACATTCTCAAGAAACTCTAGTAAGTAAAGTATAATCTCCTAATCTAGATGTGTTTAATTTTGCTACATGTACAAATGTTTCAAGATAATCAGTACAATAGGTTTGTGTAAAACCTTTGGGCACTAACCTTGTCTTATACATGTTTACAGTCCCATCTGTATTGTATTTAATAGTAAAGTTCCACTACATCCTACTGACTTAGTACCTTTTATGATAGGGACAACCTCCTAGTGTCATTCTGGACTAAAGCTCTAATTTCTTCATTCATAGCATCCGTCCAAGTGGGTATATTCATGTCTCCTTCTATATCTTTAGGATTAGTATTTGAGTATAAGGCACATGTGAAACCTTTAAGATGTGGATTCAAATTCTCATATGAGAGAAAATTGTATAATAGGTGTTTGATACATTCCTTGATTCCTTTACTGACAACAAATGGTCTATCATATATTTCTGCTGCAGCCTCATAAGTGTTATATAGTTCTTCTAACTGGTCTCCTGAGACTACGGTAGGCTGTGTGTTTCTCTTTGTATATACTTGAGTGACAAGATGTCTATTCCATAAAGGCTTCCTGTCGTATCAGAATGTTCCTCTAAGGATTTGTTCTTATAAAATCACTCAGTAGTGGACTTTATAGGGTCTAGAGAAGTGATTCTTACCGTATCAATATCAGTCCATGAATCATTTTGTATTCTACCTTGTTGCTCAGTATAAAGATTAGAAAATGCATGTTGTTTATCAAAATTTACATCAAGAGTCACATACATCTTTCTAGTAATTGGACAATAACATTTATATCTTTTTTGTGATCATGATTATCCAAAAAATATACATTTTACAGACCTTGGATCCAGTTTTCTCCTTAGATGTCTATTCTTTTTTTTTGTTACCCCCATTATGTTGGGGTGTGCAAACACAGGATGTTTGGTGATAAATACCTTTTTCATTCATGAATTGTTTGATATTATCATCTAAGTATTTAGCTCCATTATTAGACCTCAAGGTTCTAATGGTATAGTTGAACTGATTTTTACATAGATTGAAGAAAGTTTTGAAGATATGACTGACTTTAGACTTATTTTTCATTAAGTACACCCAAGTGACTTTGGAATGATCATCAACAAAGGTCACAAACTACATTGTACCATCGATATTTGTAGTCCTAGAAGGACGCTAAATATCAAAGTAAACAAGATTGAATGACTTTGTTGATTGATACACTTTTGCAGGATAACTATGTTTAACAACATTTTTGGGATCCACTTTTTCAAACAGAGTCGGCATTCAACATTTCAAATAGAAAAAATTAGGATGACCTAATTTTCTATGCCATAGAAGAACTTCATCATTACAGAATTGATTGCAGTCTACTTTCTCTTCTACTTGAATTTGGTTCTGCCATTTTTGAATGATAGCTTATGATCACTAACTTTTCTGACTTAAGAAGAAAGAGACCATTTATGTTTTTAGCTTTACCAATCGTTTCCTTCAATCATCATCTCATCATCCGTACCCAGTATATCCCAACGACAGCAAAAGCTATCGCTAGGCTCTGGGGACGGTAAGTGGTAGGCAAACAATACCTCTGTCCAAAGGGATGGAGAGTCTACTTCCACTGAGACCCCCGACTCTATATGTATCTGCATAAATGACATAATAATAGCGATATGATGTGCTAGTGTATTAGTGAGGGAATTCAGAAAATACAAAGAAGAGGCTTTCGATATTAAGATACACATAACGTGTATATGTACATGTAATGCAAAAACAACGGTAAAACATAAACAAACAAGTGCAAAGTCAACCTAAAGCGCATATAGTGTCTACGTCTATCTATGTCTCATAAAAGTGACATTAAAATTAAGCTACATAGTTATTATCTTTTGTGAGTTTTTCTACAGATGACAAATTAAAGATCAGATTAGGAATATGTAACACAGTGTGTAATGCCAGTTTACTTAATCTGTATCAATTCCGGTTACTAATAAAGAAGATCCATTAGCAATCTTAACTAATTTTGGAACAGTGAAGTATTTGTGAGAAGAAAGAAGTGTACAATTCACTTGTCATGTGATGTGAGACTCCAGAATCCACAACCTAAGTAATATGTTGTTAAATAGTACTATGATTACCTTTATGAACTGATCTCATACTAGCCATTGTTGCTAGAATTGAATTTTGATTGCCTGGTGGTTGCCATTTGTTTAATAGTTGCAAGAGAGCCTCTGTTATAGGAAGACCTGAAGTGTTTGTTTGTTGGCCAGAATATTGAATGGAGTCATGGCGCCACTTCTAGTAAAATTATGTCTTGTTGAAGACCTCCAGGAGTTATTATTAGACCTGGGAAGTTTTTTCTCTCCTAGCTTTCTATGTAATTTCCAGCCGTTGGCCATTCTTCTTATAATATCTGCTAAATAGTTTATCGCCTTCATTTGAAGGTATCCTTCTGCTAGCAGCTAAGGTGTGGTTTTGAGTAGTTTGTTTGTCTGTCAACAAAGCAAAGATTTCTTTGGATAGGTTAGGAGTAGTTCCCATCACTACTTTCTTTCTGTTTTCTTCATGTTTAATTTCAACAAAAGCAGCCTTGAGGCCAAATAGAGGTTTCGCGCTCAAGATTCTACTCCTTGCATTATTAAAATTCGTATGTAATCTAGTCAAGAATCCAAGACACTCTTTTGTTTTGTTATGACTTTATACAATTGGGAATGAGAGGCACAAGACCACTAATGTACCTTAAATGTATCAATTAGTTGCCATGCTTTTGTCAACATTGTGCAGTATCAATTAACTGTTAAGTTTTCTTGTTTGATTTCATGAAGCTTGGCTTCAATTTCATATAGTGGAGATGTATTGTCTTGTTTGGAGTACATCTCCTTGACTGCATCCCATGTTCAACTGTAGTCCATGCATTATAAAGCCAGCACTAATATTATAAATTATAAACCTGATTAACCATGGCATTATCATACTTTTTTAGACTTCCACATATTGAATATAGGATCATTTTCATTGAGTTTCTGTTCCAAATAAGTAATATTTTTTTTAACATGTTACAAACATTTCCACTCTTTTAAACCAAGAGTGACTGTTATGTCCATTGAGTTTATGACTTGTAATGACAATGGAAAAGTCATCAAATATGATAGTGCCATTAGACCTTTTCCTGACATTTGTTCAGGAGTGGAGATGGATTGTTCAGCCGAAGAAGAAGATGAAGGTGTTGCCGTTTAAAAGTAGTTGTCTTAGAATGCTCTGATACCATATGGAAATGTAAAGAATTGAAGAAAGTGAATGCTATATTCAACTTAGTCAAAGAATACTAAGTATGAACCTTTAAATAGGCCAAGCGGCCTTATTCTCCTAACGGCTACACCATCAACGGCTATGTTCAGGTTGTCACAACGAGTACTTTGTTGTCTACATTATACATCCCTTTAAACTATTATTCTACAAGGTTTTATATTACGAACGTGTGTATGCTGTGTTTGTACAAGTATGTGTATGTTTACTCTGTGTATTTATACGGTATGTATGCAGTATTTATACATAATTTTTTTTTACAAAAAATCAGACTTTTCTTGTCAAAGTCGCCTGGTCCACTGATGACGTTCCTTTTTTGCAGAATGAAGGTTACTTAACATTACGCGATCTGAAAGGAAGCAAGTTATCGGGCAGTGTGTTCAATATTCTTTTTAACCTCAACAAATTCATGGCATTTGAAACTCGCGATCCTTTTCTAATTCGTCAGGTACTTCAAATATTTCCTGGAAGCGAAAAGTTGTTAGACTTTGACTTAGATTTGCACTGGCATCAATTAGAACTCCTTTAAGAATATTTCCTTCTGCTGAACAGGAGCGGGAAAATCCTACATTAACCGAGTGGGATCGGTTTGCTCATAGAGAATATATCAGGCTTTCTATGGAAGAAGATGCAGAAGATGCTTCCAATGGTAGTGCTGATGTTTGGGATGAATCCCTTGAAGCTCCATTTTGAGTTTTTATAGGTAAGATTTTAGAAAAAAGGGGCGGAGATTGGTTAAAGGACAGATTTTAAACGTTCCTGGATTTCATTTATTATCATTATTAAGAAGATTTCTTTAACTGATCTATGTTGAATACTTGTAGTTCTTCATGATATTAATTTGGTGTGTTATATGTCCGCTTGTTGTCTCTGCCAATTAAGATGGACGGAAGGTGGATTTCCCCACACCTTTTCCATTTCTATCCAGAGTTCTCAACCATTGTTGGATTAGACCCATTCGGTATTGGGATGGTGGGACAGGTGCATGCTTGACTTACTTCCAAATTAGATGGGATCCGGTGTGCCCGTGACACATCAAAGATGGTGGACCCAAAAAAGTTTTTGTTTTTGTTTTTTCAGGCCCCGCCGTCTATAATATGTCTAGGGTACGCGGTCACACCATATGTGGTGGGCACACGGGATCTCAATCCCTTTCAAATGGCATGTCATGGATAAAATCAGGGAGCATGTTATGTTTATGTATAGAAAATTTCTAGCAGCAACTTTTCCTCCATGGTTTTGCAAACCTTCATTGGCGCAACTTGTCCTAGTGACTCATTTATTTCTTTTTGATTTTGGAGAAAGTCATTTTTTCCCCTTCAAATTTTGTATCTTTTAGCCTTCAATCATATCGATGTCATTATTGTTACGCCGACTACCAGGTCGTGAGGCTTTTCCGGGGGATGTTTTCTATTTACTGGTGGTCTAAATTCCTATGACCGAGTCTTTCTGACCCCTGTGAACATCTTTTCTTAGCTTTTCCCCGTCCCTTTTGGAGAATAACCCCTCATAGCACGGCTTAGTCAGTTATTCTCGCAGTTCAGATAAGATTCGGATCGCCACTTCTCTGAAAGCACAGCCTCCGCTCGCTGCGGACCACAAAGAAAGAAAAGACTAATTAGAGTGTCCGATCCTGGAAGAAGCAAATTCGCGATTCACGTCCTTCGAACTGAAGAGCGGAGGAAAGCCGGTCAGCCATTCGACTCTATATAAATGATTATTGAAAGGAGGTAATTTACAAGTTGGGAAAAGCAAATGTTCTCAAAAGCGATCTTAAGCAATACTTTGTCTCGGAAGAAACATCTACTCTCAAATCCTTCAGTTGCTATGTCATCGAAGGTGAGAAGGCCTTCGCTTTATCTCCGATGGACGTGGTGAACAACAACATAAAATGGAGCACAACTATTGTTGGCCAAGTAATGGGTAACAACATTTTCTTCCTTAATGTCCAAAAATTTGCAGAAGATAGATGGAGCAGCAAAGGCTTATTGGAGATGCATAGATATCATAATGACCTCTTCATCTTCAGATTTCAATCTCAGGAAGAATCTTCTCTACCTTGTGGAAACAGAGTACTGTTTCTGTGGCCTTGTGTTCCAGGTAAAGGTATCCAAAAGCTAAAACTAAGCGTAATACGTGTCTGGATTCATCTTCCCTTCTTGGGCATCCAGTACTTCAACAATACCTTATTAAGAATTTGAAGTCTAATAGGGAAACCTGTGTTCATGGATAGAGCCACTACAACTCAGTCAAGGGTTTCTTGGGCTATAACCTGTGTGGAGATAACAACATGTGAAAAACTTCCAAGCTCTGTGAAGTTTACAAATGAATATGAGTGTGAGACAACTGAAGCAGTTGAATATGAATGGATGCCAATCCAGTGTGGTAAGTGCAAAACCCTTTGTACATTCATGTGAAGAGGATGAAAAGCAAAAAAGCTATGCTCAAAACTGGTGCTCACAAGGAAAAACTAGAAGATCCAAAAGAACAATAAAAAAGAAAGAGCACAAACCATCCCTACCAATTAGCACGCGCAAGGGCAGACAACAACTGTAAATGCGAACCCAAAGATTGCTAACAAGATGCATATACAAAAGGTAAGTGCTCCTAAGCAACTAATTAGGACTATGCCAAATAATGCCAGGTAGGTTCAAATGATCGGTGTATCAAAGTCAAACTTTATGTAATCTGGAAGACCCAAGTACGTCTCTTCCAAACATGGAAACTACATATCAAAAGAGAAAGTAATCATATACAAGAAGGTATGTGACAAAAACTCTGGATGCTATCAAAACTATCCCATATAAATTCCACTGCCTAACCGTTTTGGAGGATGAAAATGGTGACCTTCAAGATGGATTGTTGGATATTCCCTTTGATCACAATGGTATGGAGGATGATATGTCCTTTTGTTCTGAATACTCTACCCTTGAGGATGCCTTAGGTCCATCTTAGTATGGATGAACCTAAGGACATATTATAGTGTGTTCCATTCCCATAGGAACCAGGAATGAAAGAGGAGAATCATTCAGAACCAGCCAGTAAAATTTTATCACCACTAAGTATCCCACAAGGCAAAGAGAGACAACAAAAAAATAACTGTCCCTCTTCAAAAGGAAGTGGCTCCTTGAAACTTCATAACCCAAGGGATACTTCAGGTAAGGATATCATCTACGATGAAGACTTTAATTAATTACCAACGACCCATCTGGTAGCGAGCAAACCTCCTTCACAACAACTTGGTAAGTTTGATCAACCATAAGAGGTCCAAAGTAGGGATGCCAAAGAAGCTTCTCCTCCTATAGGTAGGAACATGGTCATATTAAAACATCTTGATCCCAAAAGCAAGGAAGACAGTAAAGATAGCTTAACCAACCAACAGACCAAAGATATGGGTAGATGTAAGACCCCTTAAAAACCAAAGGATGATTAAATTAGTGTGTTGGAACATTATTAGATTAAGTTCTTTTATAAATATGAAATCGGTATACAACTATATCAAGGTAAACAAGATTAGCATGATGGGATTAGTGGAAGTCAGGAGAAGATAGGTCTCCCCTATGGATGGGAACCCAAAAGTAAGGCTCTCAAACAAGTTGAAGAGGCTCAAGCAGCCATTAAAGGCCCTGAACAAACTACAATTTGGGAAAAATCGAAGAGGGTAGCCATGACAAAGCTGGATATTGAGGTGGCACAGCAGAATGCTCAGCTGGATGGGCATAACATCCTTCATCAGCCGGAGGAACAATCTGCGTCTTGAAATTATACAAAACTTCTTGCTTTTGAAGAATCCTTCTATAAGGAAAAGTGCAGAGTAAAATGGATGAAGGTTGGGGATATGAACAACTATTTCTTACATAGGTCAGTCACATCGCATACATCCAGGGACGAAATTTGAGACTTCAAGGTGACCAAGATAAGATTATTGATGATTATGAAGTTGTTAAAGATCCAGCTACTGGGGCTTTTTTTAAAACCTCTTTCAGGAACCAAACCTTAGCCCCACCCATGAACTAAACTCTAAAGGGAGATCCTTTGCCCCCCACGCAGTGTTCCTCCTTTCAAAGGCCAATAATCAAAGATGAAGTTAAAGAAATGCTTTTTCAATAAGGAATGATAGTGCTCCGAGTCCTGATGGGTTTGCTGCATAATTCTGCATTGAAAATTTGTATTTGGTGGGAAATCACTTCACAAAAGCCATTCTATTCTTTTTCTACAAGGACTTCATGTATTATCCTATGAATGCCATAACTATCTCTCTTATATCAAAGGTAGATGCTCTTATTGAGATGAAGGATTTCAGACCAATATCGTATTGCATTGTGACCTATAAGGTAGTTACTTGGATACTGGAAAACAGGATCAAGCCATTTCTTGCCCACCTAGTTGATCAGAATCAGTCAGTTTTTGTCCATGGTAGGAATATACAACACAATATCCTCCTAATACATGATTTAATGAAAATTTACAAGAAGGCTACAGATCCAATAGGATGTGCTATCAAAATGGGCATTATGAAAGCATTTGACACTGTCAACTAGAGTTGACCTATTAGAAATCCTTAAATGCATGAACTTCCCAGTAGCATTATGAAAGCATTTGACACTGTCAACTAGAGTTGACCTATTAGAAATCCTTAAATGCATGAACTTCCCAGAGTAGTACAAGTATTGGGTGCAACTATGTATCTCCAACGCCTCCTCAATAAACCTCAATACCTCCCTTGTTTGGCATGTCAAATCATCTATGGGTTTAAGACAATGTGACCCCTTTTCTTCCGACTTCTTTATTTTAGACATGGAAGGGTTTACACATCTCCTCAAGGTAAAGTCTAAGGATTCTCTCTTCACTTGCCATCCAAATTGTACGTACATGAGCCTAACCTCTTTGGCATTCGTTGATGACCTCTTCACTCTCTCAAATGCAATACCTAATCGTTAGACCCGTTAAGGATAACACTCTTGGAATTTCAATGCCTCTCAAGTTTAATGTGTAACCTTCAAAAGTCTGAAAATTTTCATTTTAGGAGTCTCTGAAGGTAGGAAACAAGAACTTCTTGACATCATTGGTATGCCTTTTGGTTCTCTTCCAGTAAAATATCTTGGTGTCCCTTTAATCAGTGGTAGACTTACCTATGGAGATTGTAACCAACTTTTGGACAAGGCGTGCAACAGAGTCCAAAGCTGGACTACTTCCTGCCTTATGCTGGGAGGATGCATCTCATAAACTTAGTCCTGATTGTAATTGTAGGTACTGGACCTCATCCTATCTTGTGTTTAAGAAGGTTATAAGCCAAATTGAAAAGATCCTAGAAACTTCTTGTGGAGAGGCCCCTATAAGGCAAAAAAGTAAGCTGGAATTCAGTTTGTAAGTTGAAAGAGCAAGGAGGTCTTTGGATAACTAACATCAGAAGGATGAACATGACGTACATAATGAAGGTCATTTACAGCATATATGAAGATAAAGATAGTCTTTGGGTTAAGTTGGTGCATTCAGATGTCCTTAAAAGAAAGTCATTGTGGGAATTTCAGCCAAAGCAGTCTAACTCATGAATGTCGGAAAGAATCTCTGGGTTAAAGACCAATATATCCAACACGTTAAAAGAATCATTGGAAATGGAGACAACCTCTTTCTGGAAAGACCCGTGGCACCATTGGAGTTTTCTTTAAACACCCAGAATTGAGAACGAAATTGAATATCGATTTTGAGGCTACTGAGACCGTCATATAAAAGAGGATGAGACAACTAAGTGTTCAATTTTTATCATACTTGTGTAGAATCAACCGTCGTTTGAGATAAGACAGCTGAAAATAGCTACCCTTAAGCAGCTTCTCAACAAAAGTGTTGTCCAAGTTCTTGAGCAAGCTTCCGTTATGGTAACATGGGAAAATATTGTCTAGTGTACTCCACGTCTTCTTAGATTTGCATTCATCCTGTGGATTGTTTGGTGGAAGGGGTTGATTATACAAGACAAGCTTTTAGCTTGGAGTTTGATTCAAAATAATGTGTGTTTTTCGTGACAAGTGCTGTAAAGATCAAAACCATCTATTTTTTGAATGCTCCTTCTTCTCTGGAGTCTGGGATGCTGTCCTCCAACAGTTGAAATGCAGTGATAGAACATTCTTGTGGAATGGTGTATTGGACTGGTTAATTGGGGACTTTTGGAAGTCAAAGTTTCATCAACTTGTTTATTTTGGGTTCTTTGATGCGGTTTACTGCTCGTGGAGACAAATGAACTTGAGGTTTCATCATCAAATTGATAAAGATAGGCAAGTTGTAATTATTAAAATTCTGCCCTCCATATGACTTGCTGTCTATTCATAGAAAAAGATAAGGAAAAAAGACAAACTAGGAGTTGACCCTGAACCTTGGCCTTCCTTCTGTGATTTTCTCCCGTTAGACCCCACTCCCACCTCACTTTCTAGCATTTTGGATGCTTGGTTGTCTGTTCATCATGTTCAAAACTAGATGCTCTCTACTTTCGTTCTTTTTCCCCCCTATCAGTAGAGGCTGACTCTTCTGTTTTTCCAACGTCTCTAACATGGGGTATCTTGTTTCTACTTTTGAAATTTTCACAGACAAAACCTTGACACTAGAAAATGGCTGAACATGTTTAGGGATCACATTGTGCTAATTGTATTTTGAGCAAGTTATGTTTGTTGTTGCTTTTCCTTGACAACCATTTTGTAAATTTGCCTAATGTGGTTTGTATATAAAAATTTTAACTTAAAATATTTTCATTGCACCCTGACATATCCTGGCCAATCCCATTCCTTTTCGGGTTTCAGTTTGATCGATTAAAAGAAGAATGAGCTGCATATCGTAATTTTTGATGGAAAACAAAGTGTGTAGGGGCTATTTTTTAATTTCTTTTTTTGTGTTTCTATAATTTATAACTGTTTCATTTTATTTGTTGCTTCATATCTATTTTTTTGTTAGTGAGTGGACAATGTAGCATATGTGTTTGTAGCTTATATACTAAAAAAAAGTGTTTGTAGCTTACAGATAGAATGAAAATGTTTTTCGGTGACTTATATTGTTCTTTTGATATACAGGTGCCTACGGTGGACTCGGTTTAAAACTCAATTCCTGCAGATGATGGTTGATTTGTGGACTTCTTTTTGATAAGAACACTGCATCAGACTGGGTTTCTGGCCCAAAATTTGCTCAAGTTCTTCCAGGACGGCAATTTTCAGTCGACCCTCTAAAGACAAGCTTGCCAGGCCGAAGAATTGTAGGGTTCCGCGTTGAACTAGGATTTGAAAGGGATTGTAGAGGTAGGAGGCTGGATGGATATAGCGTAGAAGCATGAAAAATTGGTCTTAGTTCTGCGACTTATGGCCCCTCTTTTACGGCGTTTCTTTTAGACGTATAAAAACATTTTTTTTAGTAATTATTTTGTTGTGTCGAAATGTAATTCCTCTTTATATTTGTTTACTGGCTGGAACTTGCGAAATGAGAGTTCAGGTGTCCATGTTTGGCACTTCCCTTGAAATTCTTTTAGATTTTCTCATAGCATGATGTGCTTAGATTTCTGTTATGAATTATGTATTGGTAATGTGGATATTTGTGGGCTAGTATGGTTTGTGTTACGGTTGCTGTTTTTTGGTCACAAAAATGTAAAAGTGAAACTGTGAAACGTTGTATTTCCCGGTGCGTTTTTGATTATGATTCTAAGCCTTGAAGATGAGAGAGGTGTACAGGAGCATATGTACGTGGGATCTGAATAGTTCACAAGAAGCAACATGGTGAGTGGGATTCTTCGGCTGCGGTGTTTATGCTGGGGTGGGATCACCTCATATCATTTTCCCTCACCCTCCTTTCCACAGCGCATATCATTTTCCCTCACCCTCCTTTCCACAGCGCAACATGTGTCCTCCACCTCCTGCTGCCCATCCTTTCATCTAGTCTCACCACTTGTTACTGCCACGTGGCATGTGGTAGGAAGGAGGGTGAAGAAAAATAGAGTGAGGTGATCCCAATCTGTTTATGCTACACCTGGAGGTAAAGGTCATGCAGGCTTTGTTTTGATGGTTGTTCCATATTAGCTACCAAATTCAATCGTTTGGGAAACGTAATGGTTTTTTTTTTTTTTTTTTGGCATTTTGGTAGTTGTTTAAAAACGATGTATTTTAAGCCTTTCGGCTAAAAACTCTGATGGAGCAGCAAGAGTAGAGGAACAAAGCTGTCTTTTCACTTTAAAACAGAAAAAAATACTTTTTCCTTTTCTCCCCTCTTATTTTCTTTCCTTTTCGTCTCCAATCCTCTCTCTGATTTCAGTGCCGTCCAAGCATTGACCTTTGAATTAAGAAAACATCGCACAGACTTTACAGTGGTTAAAAGTCCATAGCATCAACATCATTCCCCAGATACGATTCCTAGGCTGGACCATAGATTTCCTCATAAGCTCTAGCAATTTCCTGTTCTGATTCAAACGGGCCCTCATCCAAAGAAGACGGTTCTACAAAATCTTCTGGGGGGGGGATTAATAGTAGAAATTTCTTCTAGGTGTAGGTTATCAAAGAATGTGGTTTCGATGTCGGTAGGATTTGCCTCGAGTGAGCTTGAATTTGAGGGCTTAGCGAGAAGAATTGAGAAGGGTTGAGCGGGTTTAGGGAGTGAGTCAAGTGGGATGGAGAATATTGTCTGGGAATGGAAATGCGGTGATCGATGAATGGAGAGATCTGCTTTTGACGCTGATGCGTCAGAGAAGGTGGACGGCGGTTTGGGGGAGGCGGGGGTGGGAGAGAGGATAGGGAAGAAGGATAGAAAGGGTGAAAAAAGGGAAACCAATTTTCTTTTTTTCCCACAAAAAAGTGAAAAGACAGTTATACCTTTCAATCTGGCTGCTTTACCGGAGATTTTTATCGAAAGGGCTAAAGTATATCGCTTTTAAACATTAGAACAACCAAAATGTAATAAAAAAAATTAAAAGTCAAAATATTCTCGTCAAAATATTCTTCTAGGAACACTTGAGGAAGTAATGTTGAAAAGATTGCAGCATAGTCAAGCTCTAATTGTAAAAGTCAAGATATGGCTGTAAAGTTAGGATATGATGAGGATTTGTTTCCAGATTTCACGGGAACAAATCTCTACCAAATCCCTGTAGATATTCTAGGTAGATATTAAACTGTACTATAAATTGGTTGTAATAGATAGAAATGAAATCAATGAAAACAAAAACCAAGTTTTCGTTCAACAAATTCTGTCATGGTATCAGAGCAACCTTGATCCAGGAACCTCTGTTTACACCAAAATCATCAAAAAAAGGGAAGCCAAACCAAACCAAAAACACCGTTTTTTTTGTGAAAGAGAGACTCAGATTATCTCATCATAGTCCCAGAAAAGAGTACCTTGCAAACAGCGTTTATTGGTGAGACTCAGATTTTTTTTCCCATCATCATCCCAAAAAAAAAAAAAAAAAAAAAAAA
>AP025054.1:3836745-3925155 GCA_036186865.1 Eustoma russellianum
AAAAAAAAAAAAAAAAAAAAAACCCTTACTCGACCAAATCGCTAACAGCAAGCCTCAGCTCCATCAGTGATATTTATCATGTCTGAAGAGAGTTCAGAACCAAAAACAAGCCAGTCCTTACCAGAAGACCTCACCATACAACTTGCGAATCTTATTCGTCAGAGTTTGGGATCCCAAACAATGACCACCAACACAGAAAATCTCACCATTGGAGTTAAACTCAATGGTGACAATTATGCTTTATGGGCCACTCTAATCCGAAAGGCAATCGGTGGTAGGGGGAGGAGTGCACATCTAACAGGGACACCGACTCCACCACTGCCAAATGAACCGGGTTATCCACGATGGGAGCAGGATGACGAGTGTGTGTTCACATGGTTAATACAAAACATTGAACCACACTTAGTCACAAATGTATCCCAGTACCCCACGGCCAAAGCACTGTGGGATGGGCTACTGATTACATATGGATCGGGTACGGACTCACTACAAGTATTTGACCTCCACAAAAGGGCAACCACGATTAGACAAGGAACTCATTCTCTGGAAGAACTGTGGAATAAGTTCCAGTCTTTGTGGATGACAATTGATGTGAAGGATCCAAACCCTATGAGAGAACCCGAGGATATCAGGATTTACAATCAAAAGGTACAGGAACAACGATTGTTCCAATTTCTAATATCAGTTGATGACAAATATGAACAGGCCAAGAGGGAACTCTTGAAACGAGAGCCTCTTCCCTCAGTAGAAGTGGCTTACGGATTTATCCGGAGAGAGGAAGCAAGGATGAATATCCTTAGATCAGACCCCTCAGCTGAAATTAATGCATCACAGGGGTTTGGTTTAGCAGCACGAAATAACCCCAGCAGGGGCAGAGGAAACTCATCCCGGCGCTCAGATTACTCATCACAGCGCTCAGAAACTCCTCAGTTTGGAAGCAGAGAGGACAAGTCAAATCTTCGATGTTCTCACTGTGGCCGGAAGAAACATACCAAAGAGACATGTTTTCTTCTGGTTGGCTACCCAGAGTGGTGGAATAGCCGTGGCTCAACAGGTGGAGAAACCATCGGAAAAGCAGCTGCAACCGTGGGTACCCAGATGGATTCCAGCAACGGAGCAAGCAAAGGAAAAGATGACAGTACAGTCTGCATCCTAAACGAAGAGAGTAAGGAAGAACGGTGCAGGAGTAAAAAAGCCATGGAAGGACCTAGAAGCAACAGAGAAGAAGGATCCAGAAATGTTAAAGAAGAAGGGACGGCGCAGTTGACAGGTAGGGTTGGGAATAATCCCAACCCTTTACCAATAAATACCACCTTATTTACTCCTGAATCCTCCGTTTTTGAAACAAAAACGGATAAGGTCCCTGAAAATTTTACTCCTTCGTTTCCAGCCCTAAAGTCTTCAAAAATAAAAAATCCAGTCCAGAATAATTATTCCATTGACAATTCAGTCCATAAATCACATGGTCTTCACACAAATACCCATAAGTCACCTAAATCTACCATCTCTCATGACTGGATTTTTGACTGTGGTGCTACTGACACCATGTCCAACGACATTCATGATTTCACTAGTTTTTCTCACCCAACGAAGACACACATTGAAACAGCTAATGGTGAAATAATTCCAGTTTGTGGTGGTGGAACGATTGAGCTATCCTCGACTTTATCTGTACCAGATTGTTTATATGTGCCTGCACTATCATCGAAATTATTGTCTTTAAGTCATGTTACTCAAGCACTTGACTGTGTGGCTCTTATTTATCCTCGATTTTGTCTCTTACAGGACATACATACGAAGGAGATTATTGGGCGTGGCACTGAGCACGGTGGTTTGTACTATGTTGATGAAGTTGCTAAAAAGGGTCGGTCCATGCTTGCACACCGGACATCCACTCGGCAACTCTGGTTATGGCACCGGCGTCTAGGTCATCCTTCTGTCAGCTATTTAAAAGTTTTATTTCCTAGTTTATTTAAAAATCCTGTTTCATTCACGTGTGAAACGTGTATTCGTGCCAAGAGTCATCGGGCAACCTTTCATCCTAATAATACTCGAGTTCAAACAATGTTTTCTCTGGTACACTCTGATGTATGGGGACCAGCTCACGTCCCCAACCATAACCAATTTCAGTATTTTGTTCTGTTTATTGATGATTTTTCACGAATGACATGGGTATATTTTCTGAAGCATAAGTCGGAAGTTCCAGAAAAATTTGTGCATTTCTTCCAACTTATCCAAACGCAGTACAATACTACTATAAAAACCCTCCGATCTGATAACGGGACAGAATATTTACCTCTTAGTACTTTTTTCCATACACATGGACTTGTTCATCAAACCTCATGTCCCCATACCCCACAACAAAATGGAGTTGCTGAACGAAAGAATAAAATCATCCTTGAAATGACCCGTGCCATGCTTCTTGAGTCCCATGCTCCTAAATATCTCTGGCCTGATGCAGTTGGAACTTCTGTATATCTCCTTAACCGACTTCCCACCAAAGCTCTCAATTATCAAACACCTCTCCAAGTCCTCTCCTCTCAAGCATCAATACCCTCTATATTGACCTTACCTCCAAAAATCTTTGGGTGCTCTGTGTATGTTCATATCCCTAAAGTTAATCGCTCTAAACTAGACTCGTGTGCTGAAAAATGTGTGTTTGTTGGATATGCCAGTCATCAAAAGGGCTATCGATGTTATAATCCTGTCACTCGTCGTTTCCATGTTACTATGGATTGTGTTTTTCTTGAATCTGAATATTACTTTGACAATCGAGTCGTGGCTCAGGGGGAGCACCAGAGTGAGCCATCATCCTCTCTTGACTCTCTTGACTGGTTACATAGTTTTAGTTGCCCAATGGAAGTCCAACACAAGCAAGCAAGTGACGCCAACTGGCCAACTGAAACCAATATAGTTCAAACCAATGAGCCAGTAGTCATTCCTGAAACATCTGCTTCGGAAAATGTCCAACAAGAGGTAAATGTTTCGTCTGGTGAAACTGAATTTACTATATCTGATCCATCTGAAAGACAGGTTCGGGTCCTACCTCCTAGGAGTACCCGAGGAATTCCGCCAGGACGATACTCACCGGAAAGGATATCTAGATCGACACGATATCCAGTTAACCAGGGAAGAGCGTTACTAGCACCGATATATTCTGAGAACATTCCCCGGACAGTTCAGGAAGCAAACAAAAGTACAGAGTGGAGAAAAGCAATGTCAGTAGAGATGGATGCTCTACTGAAAAATGAAACATGGGAAAAGTGTGTACTACCGGCCGGAAAGAAACCAGTGGGTTGTCGATGGGTCTTCACGATCAAATACAAAGCAGATGGTACTATTGAAAGATATAAAGCAAGACTGGTAGCAAAGGGGTATACGCAGACATACGGGATTGATTACTCTGAGACCTTTTCACCAGTAGCAAAGATAGATACAATCCGGGTATTGTTCTCAATCGCAGCAAATAAAGATTGGCCACTTTACCAATTTGATGTAAAGAATGCATTCCTGCATGGCGAACTGAAAGAAGAAGTATACATGGAAGCTCCTCCCGGCTTCTCAGAAGGATTTAAAGAAGGAGAAGTTTGTAGGTTAAAAAGAGCATTATATGGGCTCAAGCAGAGTCCGCGAGCATGGTTCGGACGATTTACAGTAGCAATGAAGCAGAATGGTTTTCAGCAAAGCAACGCGGACCACACACTCTTTCTCAAGACAAACAAAGGAATGGTGACATGTCTAATCATTTATGTAGACGATATGATCATTACAGGCAATGACACAGAAGAAATGGAACAGTTGCGTGAACGACTATTTGCGGAGTTTGAGATGAAAGACTTGGGGACTTTGCAATATTTCTTGGGAATAGAAGTCAACCGCTCAAATCATGGCATACTAATATCTCAGCAGAAATACATACTAGACATGCTAGCGGAAATTGGAATGATAGACTGCAAGCCAGCGTCAACTCCGATAGTTGTAAATCATCATCTACAAATCACCGAAAATGGTCCATTAGCAGATAAAGAACAATATCAACGACTGGTTGGGAAACTAATTTACTTATCTCATACGCGACCAGACATAGCATATTCGGTAGGAGTTGTGAGCCAGTTCATGCATCGTCCACAAGAAAACCATATGGTAGCTGTAAAAAGAATTGTGAGGTACTTAAAAGGAACAGCTGGACATGGGATACTATTTAAAAGTAATGGACACTTGAATATTGAAGCATTTACTGATGCAGATTGGGCTGGAAATCCCAATGATCGTAGATCTACTTCAGGGTACTTTGCTTTTGTTGGAGGAAATTTAGTTACATGGAAGAGTAAAAAGCAGAAGGTGGTTGCACTCTCCAGTGCTGAGGCTGAATTTCGAGGAATTACTAAAGGGATTATGGAAATTTTGTGGATAAAAAGGCTGATGAGTGAAATCGGTTTCCCAGTGATGCAACCTGCTCGGTTGATGTGTGATAACAAAGCAGCAATCAGTATATCAGAAAATCCGGTCCAGCATGATAGAACAAAACACATAGAAGTTGATAGACACTTCATAAAAGAAAAATTAGAAGAAGGGAGTGTTGAGTTACCATTCGTGAAATCCGAAGACCAGCTTGCAGATATACTGACAAAAGCAGTAAATGGAAGATTTTTCGAGTTTGTTTTGCGCAAGTTGGGTATTCGAAACTGTAATACTCAACTTGAGGGGGAGTGTTGAAAAGATTGCAGCATAGTCAAGCTCTAATTGTAAAAGTCAAGATATGGCTGTAAAGTTAGGATATGATGAGGATTTGTTTCCAGATTTCACGGGAACAAATCTCTACCAAATCCCTGTAGATATTCTAGGTAGATATTAAACTGTACTATAAATTGGTTGTAATAGATAGAAATGAAATCAATGAAAACAAAAACCAAGTTTTCGTTCAACAAATTCTGTCAAGTAACAAATGCTTGTGTTTACATAAGAGGGAGTTGTTCCTTTTGCATTGCATTATCATATGACCTGAGAGTTTGTACAGAGTGTAACTATCTCAGTTTGGCGCGCATGCTGCGCACTAATGACGTGCGTGAAAGTTTAGACAAGGGTCTTGTATCTCTCAGTTTGGCTTGACGTGAATATGTTGGACTAATGAAGTACGTGAGAGTTCAGACATGGTCTTCTGCCTCTGAGTTCTGCTTGACATGAATATGTTGGACTAAGGAGATATTGACATGAATATGTTGGACTAAGGAGTTGTAAATACTATGGACCAAGGAGTTGCGTACACCTATGCTCATTTAGTAGTCAGTTATGTTCCCCTTTCAAAAGTACCAGTTGAATATATTAGTGGAGAGTGAAGTATGTCATACCACATGATAATATTCTATTGAGGCTTGATGTATAATATAATCATGATCATGATACAAATATACTAGCAACCAAAGTTTTTATATGAGAATAATGACTTCTGATTCTCTGGCCCCGCTCCTTTGTCCCGTCACTAAGGTTCGTCGGGATGCAGGTGGCAGCAGCCTTCTTTTGCAGCTCTTCTGGTGGTTGGTTTCTCGTTTATATGGTTGGAGCCTGGTGGTCTCCCTTCGCTCCATTATGTGGTTGTTTTTGTTTCAGTGTTGGTTGTTCTTTCGGCCTAGAAAGGATTTTTGGACAATGATGAATTCGTGTTCGTGTTCTAAGTTGTAAAAAATTTGTCTGGGTTTTGTTGTATTGTTATTGGATGCTGTATGTGAATGATCAAGTGAGGTTGGATTTTGTGGTGTTCGGAGGTTTTTTTTTTGAATTTAGGTGGATTTTCGAATGGATTTCGGTTGGTCTGGGATTGTTTTCGCTAGTGGATTGAGTTTTGCTGGTTCGTGAATTTAGGGTTTCCACTATGATGCTTTGAGGTTGAGCTTTGGATGTATTTTAGAGTTCTGGCACTGTTTTGGTCGTGTTCTAGGTTTGATTCTTGTGCTGGCTGAGAAAGGGTTTTTTTTGTTCTTCGCCTGGCGGCAAGAGTGGGACTGGAAGTAAGAGAAAGGATGGAAAGTAATAAATTACAATAAACATTAAATATTCTTCTACTTTGTATATAATATGATTAGATATTTTCCACATTTGCTAACATTGACGGTAGAATGGTTCATCATTTGGATTTGGTGGACTTAGATATAGTACCTCTCTATGAATCTTATTTCTTCTTGTATTTTGAGCAAATCTAGCTTGCTACCTAGCTTGCTGTTTCTATCTTCAGTGACAAACCATTTTAAAATTGTCTGATTGAGCTTATATATTTGAAAATTTAACTTAAAAAAAAAACTATTGAATCTTCTTTTGCTCCATTCCGCAATTTAGAATAAGAACTTTGTCTAACGGATACTTTGGGTTCAAGTAGTTAAACATAGAATGGATTTGGTGCAGATCTTATTACGTTGTTTCAGCATTGATATGGACTTTTGTGATGTTTTAGAGCTTCAAATTTTTTATCATAGATTTTCTAGTGGTTCATTTTCTGCTCTTAGATTATCAAGAGTGTCTGTTCACTCGAATCTTTTAGGTTGCGGCCATGGGTTTGAACCCCTCAAAGCATTTAGGCAAAGAAATGTCTGACTTAGAGATCTATCTTCATAAGCTAAACGAGTATGGTTTTCCAGGGAAGTGTTCCCACTTACTGTCCCTTGAATTTACGCGTTCCTAAGTTTTCTACTTATCAATTACGCAGGCTTTATGGGATTAATGCATGTGGTGAAGGAGGAGAATACGAAACATTAACTCTCGACTGTCCTCTTTTTTACAGTAACTTTTCTCAAAACATGGCATGTACAATCTTCACTGGCAGCCTTTGTTTAGGTCTTCAATTCATACCATTAGATGTGAGGTTTTTTTTTTTTTTTTTTGGTAAATAGATGTGAGGTTTTCATACTCGTAGCATTGGATTTCTGGGAGATCTGCCAAAAGCCTATGTATGAGATATGAGAAAACAACTTTTTCAGAATGCTTGTATCGTGCTGGATGATTTTCAAGTTATCTTGCCTTCAGATCCCATATCTCCTGTCGGGATTCTTCATCCTTTGGCATTCCACTTAAAGACAAAGATGGAGGATGAATCTCTAGATGGTAACAGCCAGCACATTAGCCTCTGTCTAGAGGAATTGGATTTGGTTCGAGAACTGCAAGGAGATGGCCAAAAAATTCGTGAATTGTCGATTTTAGCCACTGACGTGACCTCACATACACTTGATGTTGATGAATCAAAACCCCAAATTTCAAAGACCAGGAAGAACAATATTTTCTCTCTCTCTCTTGCTGGTTACAAGATTCATACAGAACTTCAGTAGGTAATAGATGTATTTTGATTTGATTGCCTATCTGGTTTGTAATCTCTTCTTTAATAGATATGCAGGTAGACTTGGAGCTTGTTCTGGGAAAGATTGAATCTCAACTTTCTGAACACGGTTACTCTTGGGAGAATGTGCTTTATATTCATCTTTACATTGATGATATGAACAAGTTTGACAATGCAAATGAAACATATATCAAGTTCATCACACAGGAGAAGTGTCGTTTCGGTGTACCTTCACGATCTACAATTGAGGTTCCTCTAGTGCAAGCTGGTCTAGGGATGGCATATATGGAAGTGTTGGTTACAGATGATGAAGCAAAAAGCGTTTTGCATGTACAAAGTATTTCCTGCTGGGCTCCTAGTTGCATTGGTCCATACAGTCAGGTTGCAAACTTGTTCTTGCCTTCTTGTCTGTTGGCGTTGCTCATCTTTTTTGTTTTATGTTATGGTTTCAATAAATCTGCATTTGTATCAGAAGCGTATAAAAACCCTTAAAACAAAGAGGTATAATTCTCAAGCATCTATTCGCCAAATATGTCAGTTACCTGGCAGATCTCCGTACCGGCTTGTCAAAGGAGCCTGGTGTACATTGGTCACATCTAGGGGCAAGGTGACCTAACTTGCAGTGTTCTGTCTTATTTACATGAACTGGTAATTGTAGTAATGAGATTTGGTTCAGCCAGGTGTTAACAAATGATATATTTTTCTTTTCCAAAATCAATCATTTTATTGATATTTGCATGGTTAAATCCTGCTCATTCTGCAATTGCAGATTCTCTACGGTTCTACGTTCTATACACCTGTGCACAAAGAACACTTGGAGTAGCACAATTTACACGTCTCCCAATTGGTTGTTGATTTCTTGATTCCTCTCCACGCACTAGCATATAACCGGGTTTGTTTCATTGTCAGCTGTCTAAGCTCTCCATTCCCTCTTTCTTTCCCCTAGAATATACATGCATTCGTCTCACCCCATATCGCATACACCGCCATGGAGAAGCCTAGCATTATCAACTCTTGATAGAATGAACTTCTTCCTGGACCTCTACCAAGCCACTTTAGTACTCTGTCCCATTGATCTGGTTGCTCATTGTATCCCAAAAACTTCATTACTGCCCTCCACACCCTTTTGGCATAACCACATGTAAAGAACAAGTGTTCATGGTATTCCAGCATCTCTTTACATAAGCAACATGTGTTCGTTTTTAATACTCCCCGTTTCTGTTCCCTGTCTTGCGTTTGAAGGGGTTTCCAACATACTAGCCATGTGATAATTGCATATCGAGGTATTCTTCGTTTCCACCATACCATCCTTGCCCACTCCACATCTTGTCCTGCCTTGCCCAATGAATTTACAGCACTTTGTACTGTGAATCTGCCTTTTGGCCCTGGGATCCATATCAATTAATCCTCCTTATGCAGCTGTTCTAATAGCCGATCCTCCAAATTGTTTACATAAGTTCTGCACACCTCGTCTAATCTCCTTTCCTCTATTTTCCATTTCCATTGCCCATCTCTAATCACCTCAGCTACTGTGGTCTCCTTTCCTTATCCAAGCTTCTGTAGTATGCCTGGGTTTATTTTGTACTTAATGCCCCAATCTGGTGCCAATTTTGATACCAGAATTTGGTCTTTCTCATGTTAACCGATTTGACCCTAATTCTATCCAAAAACATTTCCCTATGTTGCATTAGTTTTCTCCATATCCACGAATCATTCGGTTTCATCTCATACCCCCATATCGATCTTCCTTTTAATATCACACTATGTACCCATTTTATCCATAGCGAATCCTTTCGTGTTCATATGTTCCATAGAGTTTTCATCACGAGAGCCTATTGAGGGCACATAGATTTGGCACCCCTAGTCCGCCTCTCTCATATGGTAAGCAGATCACCTCCCAACTCACCCGGGCTGCACACCTTACTCCTATCTTTCCTTTCCACACGAACTGAATCAGGGAGCTTTCAATATCTTTGAGCACCTTCCGTGGCAGTACATATATGCTTTCCCAATACGCCTGAATACTCATAACTTCATAAGCGCGGATTTTACAAGCTGCAGCCTGCCGCCATAGGATAATCTAGAGTTTGATACCCTTCATGTTGAGTTTTACCTGTATTTTAAATTTGTGCATTTCGTTTTTTCTTAATGTTCTTTGTGAAAATTCTTTTTTGTCTGTAACCATCCCTGAACAAATTAGCATTTATTTGTGTTTCTATGAATATCATGGCCTGCTGACTTGATATTCCCGTCTAATAAATTGATGAACTTACTAGGTGTACCTTGTCCACTTCCTCAGGCAACCTTGCACAAGGATATACTGTACATGGCTGGTCAATTAGGGCTTGATCCTCCGACGATGTTGCTGTCCAGTTGAGGTCCTACATCTGAACTTGAGAAAGCACTGGAGAATAGTGAAGCAGTGGCAAAATGCTTCAACTGTTCCATGTACACATCTGCAATGGTTATCACCATTTACTGTTCAAGATGCTTGGGCGAATCAGACAGGATTGCTATTGAGAACAGGTCAACTTATTTATTGAAAGACAGGAAGCTGAATAATTCGGAACACAGAAGATTGGCTAATGTGCTTGATCCCGTTCTGTTGTATGTTCTTGTACCTGACCTTCCAAAAAGGTAATATCCTACCCTGCAATAGGAGGAAGTATCATTGATTGTGCTTACAGTTGTTTGGAAGAAAGCAACAATTCACAAACTTATTGTAGACCTTTCCAAGTTTTGCTTCACCTGAATGTTTCTTCCGTGTCTGCTTGTGATTTTTGATTTCCTTGAAAGTCTCTCTCTCTCCCTCTCTCTCTCTCTCTCTCTCTCTCTCTCTCTCACAAATGTTTTTCCTTCTGTACAGAGCTCTGGTAGAGATAAAGCCCATTCTCTATACAGGGGAAGCGATTAAGAATCCAATTCATGCTGCTGTTGGAGACATTTCTACAGAGACGCCAGGTTATTGGGATTTTAAGTGTGAGTATTGGCATGCAGAATGTGTTCGGAAATGCTTTGTTCCTGATAGACTATGCTCTGCGGTCATCTCTGTTAAACAACACCACGCGGAAAAGATCTGTTCCACTTCACTTTTAGACAATGAAAACACGGGCAGCAAAACCCTTTCTGAGGAGCAGATAATGCAGATTGCAAGATTTATTAATTTTCATCTAGATAGAATTCTTCTAGAGACTCATTTCTCTTGGGATGATGTAACGGTTAGTCTTCTTTTAATCAACAAAACCTCAATCTTCATCACATTCTTCTTTCCTTTTCTGACGCACCCGTTTCTTAGACTTGTATGTTCTGCATGATGTGGCCTGTTCTTATCAGTGTGACGCCCGATGACGTATGCATGATCATTAAAAGCTTTCTGTTGCTAGGTAGTTATCCGTCTTTGCTATTTTATGGCTTTTGGCAGAGTTTGAGGATCCATGCCGCATTAAGTCTATCCCAACCCCTGGCTACACTTTCACGAATCTTCAGTAGCGTATTCGATGAATTTGCCCGAGTAAGCCAGAAAATGAAGACAACGAGCCACCCACTTTTCAACATTGTACCGGTTCTAGGTGCTGGGAGGTCTGCATCAAGTATGGATGATATACTCGCTTGTGAGCTACTTTCCACCAAGTCTTGATAGCCTTGGCACATGTTCGGGACCTGGGTTCTTTTGTCTATTTGATCTGCAACCATGTGAGAAACGGAGAATTGATCCTGAAACAATAGAATGTACGACTTGTATGGGGACTTGTCATTGGGTCAAGTTGGTAAGACATTGTGTTGTCACTATCGCTGCAAAGATGTTTTTCTGGTAAAGACTGTAATGAGAAGGCTTATGAACTTCTGTTCTCTTTAAGTTGTTAGAGAGGATAGTAATTTATATTATAAACTTAACCTGCCCTTTACAATGTGGACTGAGTTCATTTGCAACAATGGTAGTAGTAGACAGGGTTAGTTTTTTATATATATATATATATCATCATCATCCGGACTCAGTATATTCCAACGACAACAAAAGCTATCGTTAGGGTCTGGGAAGGGTAAGTGGTAGGCAGACAATACCTCTATCCCAAGGAATAGAGAGCCTGCTTCCAGTGAGACCCCTGACTCTACCTGCATAAGTGACATGATATATATATATATATATATATATATATATATATATATATATATAATATGTATATATATGTATGTATATATATATATATATATATATATATATATATATATATATATATATATATATATATAGCAACAACCACGCATACCCAGCATATCCCAATCACAGCAAAAGCTATCGCTAGAGTCTGGGGAGGGTGAGAGTCGGACAAACAATATTTCCATCCCAAAGGATAGAGAGTTCGTTTTCAGCGAGACCTACGGCTCTATATGTATCTACATATACACATAATAAACGAACAAATAATGAAAGACAAAGATAAATACATGAATACGCAAAGTCAAGCTAACGTTGAGAGAGTATCCAAGTCCCTACCTCTATATCCTACCTAAACATCGCTGATCTTAATCCTCCGTCTCCATGAGCTTATATATTAGACAATGTCCACAGAAATGTACAAATCTAGTAGGTTATGTCTAAATTATTCCCAATTCAGTTTAGGCCTGTCTATCCTTCTTTTTCACTCTACAATGAGGCTTTCAACTGTTCTGACGGATGCCGTTGTCTGTCTCTGCTTGACATGTCCAAACCATCTCAGTCTCCTCTCCTTTATCTTATCTGCAATACACACACACACACACACACATATATATATATATATATATATATATATATATATATAGAGAGAGAGAGAGAGAGAGTGTGAGAGAGAGAGAGAGAGAGAGAGTAGCCAGTGGAAAGTTTTCCCAGAGTGATGGTAAAAATTGAACCCAGGCTTCCTATTCCGATACCATACCATGATTAAAAAAAGGGTAAAGGTAGAGTATATACCCCGGTTTTATTTTCTAAATAGGGGGAAATGTCTCGGAGACCAGAACAAGTCTCTAGCTTAATTTAAAATAAATTGCATACCATAATCAAAGCTATAAATTCTTAAAAATAAATAAAGGTATAGCTTATAGATTTTAAAAGATACCAACAAAAAAACTTTGAAAGAGAAAATTATTATTTTCAACCAGAAGTTAATTGTTTTTCTTTTCAAAGAAAGAATACATCCATATATAATATGTGTATATGAATATATGTGTGTTAAATTCAGATTCTCCTATTTAGTTCTAGAAAGAAATGTAAAGGAACAAGCTTATTCTACGGCAACTAACATAATTTTTTTAGAAAAAAAAATGCAGGGCCATGATTATATATATTCTCATTGACCAGGTAGATTCACGTTAATTAATTGGAAATGGTTATATATTTTCATTTCTAATGAAGTTAAAACACAATCTTTCTTTACTTTGGAATATGATAAAATAAAGCAAAATGGCTTACTAAATTGACTGTGATTCTTATATTGTGAAGTAGCAGTTGATCTACACAGCTTGATGTAATTTTCATTATAAGTCATTGGGAAACAACATCTGTGTGTTTTTAATACATGAGTATGGTTGTGTAATTGGAAATGGTTATGAATATTATGAGATTATGAATGTTGAAGGTATTCTTTAGAACAAAAGTTATATTAATCTAAATGTATAAACAAACGGTGTAACCAATTCAATGTATCTTTTTCTATAAATTCATGTAAATAAGACATTATATAAGACATGTTATACATATTTTTGAATAAGAAAAGAATGCATTATTATTCTATAGTTATTCTCTATTTCTTCTCTTCTCTTTCATATTTTTTATATTTCATTACTTAGTTTTATAATAGAAAATGTATCACATCGAGTAGATCATCATTATCCGTATCTAATATATCCCAACGACAACAAAAATTATCTCAACAACAAGTATATCCTGACCACAGCAAAACAGATCCCAACAACCAAGTAGATCGATGCAATGAAAGAAGCACAATGATGATGACAATAAAAGAGAAAAAAAAAAAAAGGGAAAGGAAAAGGCGGTGTCATATGAACATGTTCCCCTTTTCTCTCTCACTGTAGTTATAGTTGTAGAGAGAGAAAGCTGACAAAAGATTTATCAGCTCCAAAATTAAATCCTCCACAAAGATTAAGATCCATCTCCCCCATTGCACTGCTGGATCCGCTCTCTCCACTCATCTTTTGGTCAAACTACCACTAAAAATTTCAGCTCCTCAGGTACATTGGTAGATATGTTACTATTTTATCTTGTTCTTCTTTTCTTTTTCTTTTTGGGTTTGAATATATGCAAATATGAGCAGAATTCGGTGTTCGAGTGTAAGTTTCTTGATGGGTTTGGGTAGAAAGATTGTTTCTTTTTTCTCTTTGTTGATTTTGTTCTTGTGTTTCTTTAGGCCTGATTTGAGCTGGGTTAGAGTTGGGTCAAGCTCAGGTGGGTTTGAATTTTTAGCTAGTGTGAAATTCTTAGCCAAGATGTCTTTCTTGAAGAATGTTTTCAGAGAAAAGTTTGGTTCTTTGGAGGGATTTCTGACAAAGGATTAGAGCCTTGATGCTGCAAATTATCCACCGCCTTCAGCCAGTGAAACTTTAGAGTTTTCTTGTGTATCTGATACATTTCTTGGGGGAAATGGGGGTAGCTTAGTCTTCCTTCAGAGATTTGGAAGACTAGAGCTGTGTGAAGAGAAGAGGAGAAAAAACTCCATGGAAGATTGGTCTAAATATGCTCATAGTCCTGCGCATTTGGCTGTGGTAAAGAAAGATTATGTTCGATTGAAGAAGATAGTCTCAGCCCTCCCGCGGTTAGCAAAAGCGGGGGAGGTGAATAATGAGGCACAGTCTTTGGCTGCTGAGAAAGATGCTGATTCAGTGTCTGCAGTGATTGATAGGAGGGATGTTCCTGGACGAGAGACACCTTTACATCTAGCGGTGAGGCTCCGGGACCCAATCTCTGCTGAGATTTTGATGGCTGCTGGTGCTGATTGGAGTCTTCAGAATGAGAATGGCTGGAGTGCCCTTCAGGAGGCAGTTTGTACCAGGGAGGAGAATATCGCGATGATCATTGCTCGGCACTATCAGCCTCTTGCCTGGGCCAAATGGTGCCGAAGACTACCTAGGATAGTCGCCTCTTCTGCCAGGATTAAGGATTTCTACATGGAAATAAGCTTTCATTTTGAGAGCTCTGTAATTCCTTTTATTGGTAGAATTGCCCCTTCAGACACATACAAGATTTGGAAACGTGGTGCCAACTTGCGAGCTGATATGACCCTTTCAGGATTTGATGGTTTTCGCATTCAACGCTCTGATCAAACATTTCTCTTTCTTGGAGAGGGGTACTCTTCGGAAGATGGCAATGTATCTCTGCCTCCTGGTTCGTTGGTTGTACTTGCTCATAAGGAGAAGGAAATTACAAATGCTCTGGAGGGAGCTGGCGTGCAACCATCAGAGGCTGAAGTAGCCCATGAAGTTGCCTTGATGTCTCAAACAAACATGTATAGGCCAGGAATCGATGTAACACAGGCCGAGCTTGTTCCCCATCTGAACTGGAGGCGACAAGAAAGGACAGAGATGGTTGGATCCTGGAAAGCCAGAGTCTATGATATGCAACATGTCATGGTGAGTGTGAAGTCCAGATGCGTTCCTGGGGCTATGACTGATGAAATGCTTTTATCAGTGAACGACGATGAAAGGATCAATAACTGTGGTGATCAAGACGAGTATGATGATGTATTGACAGCTGAGGAAAGAAAGCAACTAGACTCTGCTCTTGCTAGCGGGAACTCAGAAAGTCATTGTGAGGATGATGAAGCGCAGGAGTTCCAGGAAAGCTGTGATGGCAGCTCATTTGCAAATCATGAAGCAAATGGTTCCACCAAGGACAAGAAAAGCTGGTTTGGCTGGAACAAGAAAGGTTCGAAAAACACAGGTGATGATTTGGAGAATTCAAGATTTTCAAAGAAGTTCTCAAAGTTGTCTACAGATGATAGCGTGCAAAAAAACAACGTTGGTCAGAAACTGTCATCTGATTTTTCCACAGAAGATGTCGGGGAACTTAACAAGGGAAAGGATAAAAGTAGCAAAAAGAAAAAGAAGAAAGGGGCCACAGGGGAGCCTAAGAGTGAAAGTGAATTCAAGAAGGGCCTTAGACCTGTGCTTTGGCTTACGCCAGATTTCCCTTTGAAAACAGAAGAATTCTTGCCATTGTTGGATATATTGGCCAACAAGGTGAAAGCAATTAGAAGGCTGAGGGAGCTATTGACCACTAAACTACCTAATGGAACTTTTCCAGTGAAGGTATATCAAATTCTCTTGGTATATTGGTTCAAGCTTGTCTTTTGGCTTATTGGTCCTTCTTTCCTTTGTGAAAGCATAATACCTTTTCCCTTTATCACTGTATTAACTTGGTCCTTACGAACTTCAGTACTCCTCCCATTTTTCGCCCTATATCTACGTTAATGTTGTTAACTATTTCTGCCGAATCTCAGTTTGATTTCTATTAATACATGAAGACAATGTGAAAAAATAGATATAATATTTTACAGGAATAAAAGAATTATTGTTTCATCATTTGCTGCATGATTTGGCTGAGGTTGAGTCTTTAGCATTCAGGTGGCTTCTGATTTTTGAGTTTCCTCGTTCTTTTAACAGTGCATGAAAGGCGTGTCTTGTGTATTTGGTACCCATATATTGATAAAATAAAGTCCCGTATCTAACTCCCAATACATGCGGAGTAAAGTTGTGGCAAACTCTCACTAGCTGAAAGCTGAACTTGATGTCTTAAGGTGTTCTTGAATAGACTTGCCCTTATGGAGAATCTTTTCTTGTAAGAGTTTGTTGCCATTTCCTTTCGCCAAAAGCTAAACCGGCTCCAAACTTAGCAGCATTGTTTCCCCCTACAACATTCTCTTCTCTTAAAAAATAAAAAGTAAAAAATAATTATAATAGAAGTAGCATCCCATGGAGAACCACCTTTGACATGCAAGAAGTTAACTCTATCCTCCACATCAGTATGGTGATTCATCAAGTTTAGAGAGCGTGCTTTGTCCATACATTAGTTTGTTATCAATATAGGCCGACAGATTATGCATGCCTGGGACTCAGTTGTTAGGTGCAGTCACCTAAGTGTGTTTAGAGTTGCTTCTGAAAGCGATTTTTGTTGTATTGTATTAGATCAAAAAAATTACCAAAAAAAAAGAATATATTAAAACAGCAGTTGTTTCTGATCTCCGGTGTTTTCTTTAACAAGAACGTGATCCTTGTTTCTGAGCTCGTGTTTTCTGTTTAAAGTTAACTTTCACTTCTCACCCTCCCTGTCTCTAGAAACCCCTCGGCAATAATTATTGGAACTTTGGTGGTTGTCCTTGATAGAGTAAGGCAACCTGCACGAGTCTTGATTTGTATGCATGCGGCAAGCAGCTGAAGTAGGTGAGTGTATCCTTCTGCTGTCCTCTCAGTGACAAATGTGATTCATTGCAGGTTGCCATCCCAATAGTACCCACAATTAGGGTCCTAGTAACTTTTACAAAGTTCGAGGACCTTCAGCCAACTGAGGAGTTTTCTACCCCTCCTTCCAGTCCTCAAAATTTCCAGGACGCGAAATCTGAGTTGTCTATGTCCTGGATTTCATGGAGGAGAGGTAGTCGTGGTGGGCACTCAAGCGATGGTGAAAGTCGAAGTTTTCTTGATGTTGATCCCTTCCTTATACCATCTGACTACGCTTGGGTTGACGCCAATGAGAAAAAACGACGCATGAAAGCCAAGAAAGCTAAGAGCAAGAAGCATAAGAAGCATTCAGTAGCTAAAAATCCAGATAATGGCCGTCAGTTAACTGAAGAAGCTGAAGAACCTCAAAGAATCCAATGACACGCTGATGCTTAAGGGCCTTCTTCAAATGACAAAGTAAGAAACTTCATAGTTTTCGGATCGTGTCGGTATTAGGTGTGTAACCACTCATTATTATTTGGAGTTTTCAGAGCAATGCCATGTTGTAACAGAATTACCTTCTTTGATTGCTGTAACTGTATTTGCAGGGAGAATCGAAGTGCACCTCTTTTTCCTAGTATCTGTCCCTTTGTGGGTTTATTTCCCTTTGTTATAAACTGCAGCGTACGTATCTCATTCATTGATTTTCAAGGTTTATTTTCTGATACAATATTCTTTTTCAAAAATGGAGCAACCCAGAAAAAATGTCTGATAAATGTTTCTTATATTGACTTATCTAGCTTACGTTTTCCATTTTAGCAAACCAGAATGAGATCTTGACACTTGACACGTCCATAATACCTTAGAATCTTAATTAGGCAGTTTGATGGTGTTCTTATTCTAATTCAAAACCACATGGGTCGAAGAGAAAAATAAAGGAGGTATGAAGGGGGGAAAAAAGCACGCAAGGACCTCCTATGCCATGTGACGTATTATCTTCTAATCCAGTCAATAGAATAATGCGTTCAATGCATTCAAAATCATTACTTCTCTCCTTGCAAAAATAAAAAAAAAATTCAGGAGCAGTTTTTTTTTTTTTTTTTGGGTTGGGGGGGTGGGGGGTTAAGGCATGGGGCTCACCTCTACAGAGGATCCTGGGTTACAGTGCCAATAGAGAAAGTTGAGACAGAAATCCCACCAAGCTGATGGGCAGCAAATGATGTAAGAGCCGCAAAAGGCCCAACTCAGTTGTTATTTGATTGACGGATTGCTTTCTAAGTGGTGTAGGTTCGAAACCGCAAACACCTGCAGTATAGGTATTTCATTGTTGTTGGGTCAGATGTTTCTGACCCAATTAGAATAGGAATGTTGGCCCAATTTACAGTGGATGTCTTGTAGGCACCTCTATGACCACCCTATCTAAAAGGCCGCTGAGTTTCCTGATTTATATACTCAACGAAACTTTTTGAAACTGAGACAGTAAAAACTTTCGGAGTTATGACTTCTTGCTCTCCAAACAAATGATGTAAGAGCTGCCAAAAGCAAGGAGGTAAGACAAACCCGACAAAGCAGATCAATCATGCATGTTTTCCAAGAAAATGAGCTCTCCATTTGAAGACCCTTCGGAGAAACCACCCCTTCCATCCGCCTATGATCCCAAGGTTCCATTACTCTTCTACACGTGACCACAGATTCTAGCAAAGTACGAGGTTTCACAGACTATCTATCTGCCAACTAATTTTTGTCACATGTGATAAAGATGAATTTTTCATTAAATGTAATCACACGAAATCTGCTGCATTTAATATATCAATCCAGAAATTTACCAACAGCTGATCAAAATAATCTGCATTTACTACCATACACAAGGTTGTCTGTTTCAAGTGACCTTGACAAGGGATACTTTTCTTCATCTGATCCAGCTATCTGCGTAGTTGTAGACTTGTCAAACGAAGATAATAGCTCATCTCCTATCCCAAATATATAATCTGAAGTTCTGACATCTCGAATTAACTTATTTAAACGAATTATTCAGGTCTTGTGGCATCACAGTTAGATGTTTTCATTTTCAATAGAGTCAAAGATATATTATTCCTTGATTTTAGAATATGATGGAATAAAGCAAAATGAATCACTGTATTGGATGTACTTCTTATATTAAAAAGTATCAGTTGACTGACACAGTTTAACACAATTTTCATTATGGGTCATCCGGAAACAACCTTTGTGTGTTTCTAACACATGGATATGGTTGCGTACATCCGATCCTCTTATTCCTCGCCATAGTCAGGAGCCTCTAAGACAATGGTGTAATGTTATTGTTGCAGCTAGAGTGATGTAACATGAACAAAATGTAGCAGAAATAGATTGACGAATACAAATACAGGTGAAAAAAAGGTTTAAATGCTAATACAACTACATCATGCTATGCTATGGTTGTTCAAATCTTTTCTAATTCAAAAGTGTTTCTAACATATGGGTATGTTTGTGTATATCTGACCCTCCCATATCCTGCTATAGTCAAGAGTCTCTAAGTCAATGGGGTAATGTTGTTGTTGATTTCTTAGGTGATTGCAGGTACTTCTGTTACTCTGCTAGACTAGAAGACAGCTGCCTCAAATGGAACTGACTGCACTCAAAGTATCATAAGAAAAATCATTATAAAGAAAAATCTCCCCACATTCTTCTAGACTCAAAGGTCTCTATCCTTGTCTGGCATTCAAGTCTAATATTTTTGTAGGGGTTTAAGAGTTCTAATTTGCATCATTCTCCTTAAGTATTGTTTATAATATAATCCATATAAATATAATATGACCACTAAGTATATGGTTTTCTTTGTGGCCAACACACATATGGTTATTCACAAATTTTATAATAGTGTTGGATTAACTATTCTGTATCTTAATAGTTGGTAAATCATCAAGAGATAAAAACAATCAAATAAATTATATAAATAGACCTTATTGTCAATAATATGGTCTGCACCAAATTGATACTCGTACCCTAATTATTTTTATCACGGACAAGCTATAAGATAATGACTAGTTGATATTTCGTCGCCACAAGATGAATCAATATCAATAAAGATGCAATGTGAGGAAAAAGCACCATGCATGCCTTCTTTTTTTTTTAATTTAAATTTTATAGATAGGCCAAAACGGCGGATAACAAAAGATGTTGCAATTATAGGCAACAATCGCTTGACAAGAGCCAAAAACCAAAAGATATGTGGCTTACAAGATGCTAACCTTTAACTAGCGCCAACCTTTACAAAATTGCCTTCAAGGACGATAAGAGTCAAGCATTTACATTTAGACTAACACAATAGTGCAACTATAAACAAGCTATATCTCCAACAAACATCAAAAGAGGCAGAACGACAAGAACCCGTGGCCGACAAATTATCCGTTGGCACAAAAATAGACCCTCCCTGAGTTCGTCACTGCCTTCAGCGTGTAGATAGCAGCAATCTTGGATTTTTCAGAGTTTAACCAAGCAAGAACTTCTCAGCCACATTCTCATGGGAAGGAGCAAATGGGACCTGCCACCGTTGTCAGAACCAAACAGAGGCTGCCAGTCGAGGCAACGTCGCAGCCCATGGAAAGCATCTCTATGCCTTTCTTACCGCAGGCCAAAACTGGGGAATCCGCTGTCAGACAGTCATCAAGCCTGCATATTTAAAAGGACCAGCAGCAGTGCAAATACCACAAGAAAATTAAGGAGACCCATCTAAATATGAATGTCAGTAGCAGCTTGGGCATGAGGAGTGTGGGTGTGAGTTGTTAATCTATTATGACCTTGTGGATTACATTTTGTAAAGATTTTTAGTGGTAGTCCAAAGTTAAGAGCAAGTTCCCAATTTGTCTTAGTACATTTATACCCTCTCCAGTTAACAGCCGAGAAGGAAATACTATCAAGAATTTCTTTGAGGACAGTCATGCTCTCTCGTCTAGAGTGGCTAAAAATCCTACTATTGCGCTCACGCCATATATGGTATACGGATGAGGCAAACCCAAAACAAGCTAAGTCATTCTGTAACTTTGATTGCCAGCGAGTGTTGTTCCTTAAGTTTTCCATAGCGTCATTCCAGTTGGAACTCCGGAAACCAGAACCCAATTTCCTTAATAGGGTACTCCAAATCGGATTGGAGTAGTTGCACTGAAAAAATAGATGATCCTGGTTTTCAACAGACGCACTACAAAGGACACAAATGTTTGAAGTGGACAGACCCCACTCCTGGAGTTTATCTAAGGTATTCATTCTCTTCCAACATGCAATCCAAAGGATTATAGCATACCGTGGAAGATAATGATTACCCCACACAATTGCACTCCAACTAACTGAGGCCTGATCCACTTGAGTTGCTTTGATTGCTTCCTTAATAGAAAATTTGTTACTTGGTAGCCAGATCCAGGCGTCTTCCCCTCGCTTTCTTTTGACATTTTTGCATGTTATACTAAACTGTCTGACTTGATCATCCCAACCCTTGCCAAAGGGAATATTCCATTCATTGTTTACTAGGATTGTGGCAACATAGACATTGTCTTGAATATGGAGTTTCCTTTTAAGGCCAGGGTAATTGACCTTCAAGATTCCCCACGGGTGCCATGGGTCTCCCCAAAAGGAGGTAGACCTTCCATCACCAATCACCTTGCAAACCTTGCCTTCGTATTTATCCCTAATTCCAAGCAGTTTTTTCCATAGCCGTGAGTCCGTAGGTTTAGCACTCACCTCCCAAACCGACTTCCCTTTTAAAATTTCCGTGTGAATCCATTTAACCCATAGACATTCCTTGCTTTGACAAATATCCCATAGGTTTTTCATGAGATAAGCATTATTCATCAGAGACAAGTCCTGAATCCCTAATCCCCCTTTTTCTTTAGGCTGACAAATAATGGACCATTTGATTTTCGCTTTCCTAGTGTTGCCCCAGAGAAACCCTTTTAAAATCTTCTCAATTTCCTTGATGGTTTTTCTAGTCAAAAGGAAGGAGGCAGTCCAATATCTACAAATTGCAATCAAGACAGTGTTTATTAACATAACCTTTCCCCCATAAGACAGAACTTTAGATGCCCAACTGTTGACTTTTGCTGACAACCTATCCAGTAGAGGCCTACAGTTGATGTGGCTGAGCTTTCCTACAATTAGTGGTACCCCAAGATATTTAATTGGAAGAGATCCCAATGGCATACCCAAAATGTTCACTATATCATTTTGCATTTGAGAATTGATGCCAGAAGTGAAGACCATGCTCTTCTGTAGGTTGGGTTTTAGACCAGAAAGTGATTGGAAAAGTTCCAAAGTACTCTTGATAATGGTAACAGAAGAAGTGTCTGCCTTTGAAAAAATGAATAAGTCGTTAGCAAATGCAAGTGAGGAGATGTTTAGTCCATCACATTTGGGGTGGAAGGCAAAAGGGTTGCTTAGGGTTTGCCTTTTCAGTAATTGGGTAAGACCCTCCATGACAAGAATGAATAGGTAAGGGGACAACAGGTCACCCTGCCTTAGTCCCCTGGATGCATTGAAATTGCCAGTCAAGGTTCCATTTAGATTAACAGAGAAGGATGTCGTAGTGATACACAACTTCACCCATTTGACAAAGTTAGTTGGGAAGCGCATTAGTTCAAGAATTGAGAGCAGATATTGCCGGTTAACTGTGTCAAATGCCTTCATTATGTCCACCTTTATGGCACAACACTTTGGACCACCCAACTTGTTATAGTTTTTAACTAGCTCATGGATTAGCAGAACATTGCTCTGGATAGTCCTGCCCTGAACAAAGGCCGATTGATTATCACTGATGAGTGAGGGGATCAGGGGCTTAAGTCTCCTTACCAAAATTTTTGTAATTACTTTATATGCAACATTGCAACATGAGATGGGTCTGAAGTCTTTCATCATCAGGGGGTTGTCAATTTTGGGGATGAGAGTAATGGATGTGGAATTGAATGGGTAGTACATGTAATTATTATTGAAAAAATATTCAATTGCATCAAGAAAATCCACACCAATGATCTCCCAGTTGTCTTTGAAGAATCCGGCAGAGTAGCCATCAGGCCCTGGGGCACTATCAGAGTTAAGAGAAAATAGGGCATCTTTAATTTCAGATCTAGAGATAGGCTTGGCAAGGAATTGGTTTTGTTCATCAGTCAAGGTATTACCTTCCCAGGTAAGGCTTGGTAATTCAGATGTGGTTGGCTCAGTGAATAGCTTTTCAAAATAAGTGGTGGCCGTTGATTCAATCTTATCGTAATCTTCAATTATGTCCCCTTCCTCATTCAGCAATCTAAGAATTTTGTTCCTAACGTTGTGGGTTTTGACAGTTCTGTGGAAAAATTTTGTGTTTTTATCACCCTCCTTCATCCATTTAATCCTAGATTTTTCCTTAAAAAAAGTTTCCTCAAAAGCTAGTAGTCTAGTGTAATCCTCAAGTAGGTTTCGTTCTTCAACTTGAAGCTGTGAGTCATGAGGGTTTTGGGTAGCTCTCATTTGAGTGGTTTCAAGTAGACCTCTAGCTACTTCGACCCTTTTAGTAATGTTGCCAAATTTTTCTTTGTTGAGTGGTTTTAGAGGGCCTTTCAAGCTTTTAAGCTTTTTTGCTAAGACCTGCATTGGATTACCAGTTTGTTCTCCTGACCAAGTGGTTCTTAATATTTGTTTAAAGGATGGATGGGTCATCCATCCCTTCGTAAATTTAAACGGTTTGGGACCAAAGTGCTTATTCAACTTAATAGAGAGGACCTCTGGAGAATGATCAGAAGACATAGGTTCCTCATATATAAGTTGGTAGTGGGGTATGAGATTTTTCCACCATTCATCGCAGAACATGTGGTCTATTTTGGTGTATATTCTATTCTCTCCCTCTCTTCTGTTTGACCAAGTATATTTGAAGCCGCTAGAGGGAATGGATGCCAGATCTAAATCTTGAATCCATTCATTGAATTCTCTAATTGCATTCTTATCAACTCTATGTTGGCCAAACTTGCCCTGATTATTGAGAATGACATTAAAGTCACCCATGATAACCCAAGGTTTATTTCCATATATGTAGTTTTGGTATCTCATGTATTGCCATAATTCCCTCCTGTTACTCCTTTCGTTAAAACCATATATCACAGTGAGAATAAATTCCTCAGAATGTGGAGGATATAGCTTTATCATACAAGTAATGGATTGATCAGAGCATGCCAAGACATGCCCTTCAAAAACTTTTGGGTTCCAGGCAACCCAAATACGTGCTATAGAGTTAGGCTGACCGTTGTGGGTTACTTTCCATGTTTTAAACATGCTATTTTTAATAGTGTTATAGTTTGATTCTCTCATTTTTACTTCAAGTAATCCAATCAAGCCAATGTTCTGATCGGCAATGAAGTTCATTATTTCTTTTTGCCTAAGAGGGGAATTAAGACCCCTAACATTCCAACATCCTAATTTGATCATCTAGGCTGTTTAGTACCTCGGCCTCTAGCCCTCCCTCTCGCAGTTCCTCTGCTATATTGTCTCGCTTGTGGTAATTCTTTTTCAGAATCCAAATCTCCTTCCTCTGAGCTTAGATCAGGCTCCTTTAGTTTTTGTCGACGACTAGCTTTAACGGTTTTTGGTTCAGATTCAAACGCCTGGTCTACTTCCTGTTCTGCGCTCGCAAGCCGTACGGTGTCTTCTTCACTTACGCTAGGAACCCTATCCTTGGCTTTGGTGTTACTCCTAATTATTAAACTAAGTGGAGCTGTAGTATCAATGGTGTCATCCTCGGATGATAAGCCTTCTAACGCTCTCGTTTTGGGTTCCTTACCCTGTTCGGACTGTGACTCGACATTTTCCTGCTCTCCTAGGCTGAACTCATTTGGACCATATTGTTCCTTAGGGGAATTAATGCTCTCAGATAATTCATCAGAGAAAGATTCTAGTATCTTAAATTTATTTGCAGAGTTACCTTGAAATTTTGGGGAAGAGTTTTGACCTTAAGTACCTGTTGGGCTCTTGGCCAGCCTTGCTAGCATGTGGGTATCCTTAATGCTTCCTGCCATTTTTTCCATTCTTGTAATTTGCTCCTCCGTGAGGTTGAGTACTTCCTCACTGTCAGCATCATTAGGTACCTGACGAGATTTGCTAGGGCCTTCTGCCAGTTAGCGTCCACTGTATTGTCAGCCTCAGTAAGATTCCTTTTGCCCTTGTCCAAGCCCTGGAATAGTTGATGCTTGTTCCTTGCTGTTCCATTTGCAACCCGCTGCACTGTGTTGGTAGTTTGCGCACAAGGCTTGCTTTGGCTTTTAGCTTCGCATGAGTGTCCAAAGGCCTTGCATGTCCCACAACGGATTGGCATCCATTCGTACAGCACGTCTTGAGTACATTCCTTCCCATTTTCATCCATGTATTTGACAGTATTTGGTGGGGGTTCATCAGCACAAACCTCCACACAGATTCTTGCGTAGGCCACCCTAGATTGCGTTGAAGTTAGTTTGTCCATAAATGATGGCTTACCAATAAACGACCCTAGGCCACTCAGAACATGAGAGTTGAAGTAGTGCGGCCTCAACCTGGGAAACTGTACCCAAACTGGCACCGTATTCAACTTTAACCTCTGGATTGGTTTATCAATTGTCCATGGCCAAAGGAACAACACTCTGTTGCCGAAAGGTAGGGGGGATTGATCAAGTATTTCCTGCATGGCGTCTTCGGATTGGAATCTGAAGACGAAAAGGGTTTCTTCGATTCTTTGGACTTCTAGCAGACCTTTTGCAGACCAACGTTGCTCTGCAAATTGCTTCATATTGAAGTAAGAGGCGGTGTTACCCATAACTTGGCCTACAATTGCAGATGTCCATTTCTGTTTGTCTTCTGCAACCTTCGCGGGATCGATAGAAAAGGTTTTTGTTCCTCTGCTGACCTCGATTGGGGAGGGAGTCAGGGTAGAAGAAGATTCTGGCCGGAAATCAGGCTGGAGCAAGGATGCCCAAGCTGATTTCGCACGAATTGCAGTTTGCATGTTGGTTAAATGGACAAAATCTAGAAAAGATTATCCATTTTCGCAGATTTAGATTTTTATTTTGTAACTGCCCTCGGAACGCGAAGGCCGAGGCCTTTACGGCCTCGGAGAAGGATTGAGTTCCTGCGATAGAGTGAGGATTTGCTAGGTTCTGGTAGAAATGGAGGAATTTAGTGAAGTAAAGGACGAAGAAGATGGAAGAAAAAGGAAAGTAGAGGGTGGAGAAAGAGACGTTGTGGTGGAGATAAAGACGTTGATGGAGGTGAAAATGACTTGTGTGCAAGTTGGGAGGAGAGAGAGTGAGCGGGACGGCGGTAGGTAAATGGGTTTTTAGAGAGAGGTCAGAGCAAAAAAGTTAAGAGTGAGATGTATAACAATGTGCAATTCAATTAGCCCCATGCATGCTTCTTGAACATTAATTTTCATCTTTAACTGTAAAGAAACAAACATTGGTATGGTATGAAAATGGTATCAAGCATCTCCAACCAATCATCATCCAGATCATAGGAAAACATGGGGAAGTTAATGTTATATTCCTATACATCAGCCTTTGGGGGGAGGTGGGGGGATCAGACTAAAGGATACACAGATCATGTAGAAAAGCCTTCAACCTCTATAATCTGTTTTCCGAGATTTAGATAATGATAAGGATAGAAGACATCCTCCCCACCTCCCACCTATCCCTCACCCCTTTCTCCTCCAGGAGAACCTCAAGAATGCGCTCTGACTTCATCATGCTGTCAAAAGGGGGCATGTATCGCGCTCCAACTCATCCTTGGAAGAAAAAGAAAGATGGGTACAAGCACCTTCATGGCAAGGAGCTTAATATTTCATGGGGAAAAAGGCCTTCTTATCTGATCTGGGTGGTAGAATCGCAGCACATTCTTCAAATAAAAGTGAGAAGAGTGGTGAGTCCAACTACATTCGTTGACGGAAGCTTTACATGTCCTGAAAAAGCCTTCTAATTTGCTCCACTGTTGCAGGCATCAGTGTCACCGGGCATCGTTTGTACTGTATCATGCAAAGCAGCAGGTGCAGCAATTAATATGCATAATATAGTTGAAATCCACAGGCACAGACCAAGAAACACTGATATCACAAAAGAGCTCCATAGATAGCATACCTTAGAGATGTATTTAAATACACAAGAATAACAAAAGACAAATCCAGAAACAGCCAGTACAGATGGATTTGCACGGTTTTGTGAACACAAAGGGCATAAAGTCTTATCGACTGGCAGTGGAATCCCATCCTTTGCAACCTGCCTCATAATACAATACAATCAAAATTCAATGCTTCCACATATGAGAACTACAGATGCAATTTTTTTCTAATTTCAAGGTTCGAGTCATTTTATGCCTAAGCGATGTGTTTACATACAGGAGCAGGCTAACCCATTAGTGCAACATTCTCTCGGGAGGGTTTTCCAAGATGTGTTAAATGGGGAAAAAAATTGTTTAAATGCTGGAAAAAGTAAGGGTCACCTCTCCCTGGTCGAGTTTTCGACTTGCCGGTCCCAAGCCCAGGTAAAGAAGGAGAGTTGCGTTAGGTTGACAGCTAATGTAAAACTTTGTCACTAAACATGAGTGGATCAAATTAAGAAATTGCGTTAATGCTAGGATGTTTTTTTTTGATACACTAATGCTAGGATGTTCTCCGTAAAGAACACACCGTATGTTCCAAATGCGGTATCTCGACAAGGACCGCCACATCTGGAGAAACTTGGATGCAGTGTCAAATAAACGAAGGTCCCTGTCGCATATGTTCCAAATGCGACGACAATTGAGCTAGGACCGGTGCATCTCCTAGAGAACTTGGATGTGTTGAAAAACGGAAAAGACAATGGAGATAGTAGACACGATGATATGGAGAAAAGTAAAAATTTTATGTTCGCAAAAGACAAAGTGAACAGATGAGAGAACTCGGATGGTGGACAAGGTCACGATTTAAACTCTAGTGCACATGAAAGAATAAAACAAGAAATGAAGCTAAGGTTATTATAGATGTCTCATCAAGACACGAAATAGTAGGTGTTATTAGAAAAGAAGATAGAATTATAGTCCTTAGGTTGGTACCTGGAAAAGAAAAAATCAATATTATTAGCGTATATGCTCCTCAATAGGTTTAGAGGAGGATATAAAAATCAATTTAGGAGGATTTATAAGTAGTGCGTGAAATTCCAATACGTGAGAAGATCTTTATAGGAGAAAATTTTTTTGATGGAAAGGAACTTTATTAACTTCTGCAAAAAAAACACAAATGTGTTGTACAAAGCCAACCTAGCTAAAAATCATCTACGTACTATCATTTACATTTTGGGTACACAAATTTGACACTGCAACCTCTAGCTTTCTAACGCTACTCACTCCCATCTTCACTACAGTTACCGATGGCGGAAGTTGTGTTATATGGCCATGAACGCACTGATTTCGCCAGAACCATAAGCTTGAAAGCATTTCCCGGAATAAGTATCTCCATTCCACTTGCAAAGCCGAATGACGCCTGTTGTTTCTGATATTGGAGATGACCCACGAATGAATGTCTGCATCTTGATGGAATTGTGTCCATTCAATGTGGCTTATCAAATGCCGCCAAACATCGGCAGCCCATGGACAATTTCGCAAAATATGTAAAGAGTCTTCAACCGGATGACCACATATACCGCAATGGCTGTGGTTCTGTACATGACGATAGCAAAGCAAGGCTGACGTAGGGAGCAGGTTACGGCTGATCCGCCATAATAAGAAGTTTAGTCTTCCCGGCCCCTTCATTTTCCAAATATATTTCCACGTAGGGTCCGCTGGAGGGAGGGCACCAGAAGTGAGGATATCATACGCACTGCTGACTGTGAAGGTACCAGATGTAGTACCCTTCCACCGGCTTTGAACTCTCCTGTCGCTATCGTCCATAAAGTTTGAAGATTCAAGCCCAGAACGAAGTAAGGGAACCGTAGATTTAATATGACGCCATAGAGAAGATACATTGCCAAGACGCTTATCCTCAAGTAAATCACCATATTTATGTTTCAGGACCTGTACCCAAAGCGCGTCCGGACATGTTAGGATCTTCCACGCTATTTTGGTTAGCATAGCGGTATTCATATCCTTGATCCTTTTGATGCCTAAACCACCCATATCTTTAGGGGAACAAATGCTCTCCCATGAGCACCAGTGAAACTTTCGTATGCCATCATATTCACCCCAAAAAAATTGTCTACATACTTTATCAATCTGCTCAAGTAAACTAGATGGTAGTCGTACCGTTTGCATGGCGTATGTAGGCATCATGGACAGCACACTCTTAATTAGTACGCATCTGGCCGACTGTGGGAGGAGTTTAACTTGCCAAGAAGCTAGCCTTGTTCTGACCTTGTCAACAATGTGTCTATATGTATGCGTGGTAATGCGGCCTTGGATCAACGGCAGACCCAAGTAGTTACCAAAAGACTCCGTACCCTTAATACCCAGCTGTCCGAATGCTGCTGAGCTGAAGGTCGTAGCAATGTTAGGGGAGGTGATGACAGTGGATTTTTTCAAGCTAGTCGTTTGTCCCGAAATTCTGCAGAAGTCATTCATAATGTCCGTTATAATCTTAGCCTGCATCTCAGTCCCCTCTCCAAATAGCAGTAAGTCGTCGGCGAAAACTAAGTGAGATATGTGAGGCCCAGTTTTGGAGGTTCGAATGGGCTTCCATTTATTTTCCAGTACCGCCCGATCAATCTTAGCGCTTAGGACTTCCATGCACAGAAGGAAAAGGTACGGCGCTAGAGGGTCGCCTTGACGAATTCCTCGTTGCGGCTTAATAGGTTCCAGTCGACGTCCAGCCCATAGGAGCGATAAGGAGGCCGAAGAAATGCAAAACATGATAATTTTAATCATCTCATCTTTAAATCCAATGGCTGAGAGTAGCCGTTTTAGAAATGGCCAGCTAACTTTGTCATACGCCTTCTCTAAGTCGATTTTAACCACCATTTGGCCCTTTCTTCCTTTCTTATTTCGCATAGAGTGCATAATTTCCTGCGCAAGAATAATATTGTCTGATGATTGCCTACCAGGGATGAATGCGCATTGCATCGGAGAGATGATTTTTCCGATCACCGTCTTGAGTCGATTTGCCACAATTTTTGTTATGATCTTGACCACCACATTAGTGAGGGCTATGGGACGAAATTGAGTTGCATCTTCAGGCGGGTTCTTCTTTGGAATAAGAGTGATCAGTGAAGTGTTCAGTTCTGCAGGGAAGTGTCCTCGTCTGAAGGCGTTTAACACAAATTCAGTTACTGCAGATTTTACGTGGGTCCAGTTATGCTGATAAAATATCGGGGGGAGACCATCGGGGCCAGGTGCTTTGTATGGCCCCATTTGAAAGACCGCATCCTCAACTTCCTGGCATGATACTGGCTTGTTGATCCATTCAATGTCCGTTGGATTCAAGGAAGTGATTTGTAGATCCTCAGCATCTATATCTGTATTATGGCCATCTACAAATACTCGGCTATAATGACGTTGCAGTAGGGCACCTATTTCCTCCGGTGAATCAATCCACGTACCATCTTCATTCTTAAGTCGGGTAACTGTTGTAGAGCGGCGACGGGCATTAACAGTTTTATGGAATGAGCGTGTATTTTGCTCTCCATCACATAACCATTGCAATTGTGTTTTTTGCTGCCAATAAGTTTCCTCCTGCAGCAAAATGTCATTGTACTCATCCAGCAATTGAGTCTCCAGCCTAGAGAGGAAGTCCGATGGGTGTAGTGATAAGGATGTTTGAACCCCAGAGAGCCTCGCTATGCACCTTTTCCTTCTGCTCGGGAGATGACCAAAGACATCCCGTTGCCATTCTGTTATTTTTTCTACAAATCGGCTTGTTGTTTGAATGAAATCTCCTGGGTAATGGTGCCAGGCCGATTGCATAAAACTCATGAAGTCTTTGTGCATCATCCAACATGCTTGAAATTTGAAATGTTTGGTAGGCGGTACATGTTTTGAGTTTTTGATTAAGGATAGTAAAACTGGGTTGTGATCTGAATTTACACGTGGCAGATGTTGTACACACGTCTGGCCAAAACGTAGATGCCATAGGTCATTGGCCCACGCTTGATCAAGTCGCTGTTCAATATGTAGTCGGCCCAATTGACCGTTTATCCATGTAAACCGTGGTCCAGAAAATTCGACTTCCATTAGGTTGCATATGTCAACCATACGAACCATACGGTCAACTCCAATCCCACGCACTGGACGACAACCTCTCTTATCCTCTTGTTTAGTTACTTGGTTGAAATCCCCGATCAATAGCCAAGGTAATCGGATAGTTGCTGCCATTGATTCAATGTATTCATAGAGACTCTCTGCTAGCGGGTGTGGGAGAAGCATAGACCATGGAGATTATGGCAGCACATGTGTTTGCAGATTCAATTCCAACGTTCAAGAGCTGGGCCGTACAGCTAATAGGGCGTAAGTGGATGGAAGAGTTATCCCAAAAACACCATAGACCTCCAGAAAAGCCACGTGCCTCAACAGCCATAAAATGCGTAAACGATGAATGTTGCATGATATATGTAGCACGAGTACTAGGAACTCTGGTCTCCATAAGGAATAGCACGTTGGGTTTATAATCCCGAAGCATTTGTACAGTAGTTCTTATTGTCGAGGGTGAGCCCACCCCTCGACAATTCCATGAAAGTAGATGTAACATAGAGAACATTAAGAGGTAGCAGGTAGGCCTTCCACACCCATGCCTGCTTCGCTGTCCTCAACATCCATGCAATATACATTGTGAAGTTTTTCGGCCTGCAGGTTGAGAAGGAAGAAAGAACTTTTCTTCTTGCATTCAAAGTCAATTTACAATTGTTTTTATATCCTATTCTCCTATCTATCCTCTAGTCAAATACCCTCATAAATACACCATTAAGCACCTCATTAGTGCTCCAACCGTTACATAGACCAACAAAATTCAGCTATCACTACACATTAACTACACTCATCAATCTCCTACAATCAAGCAAATATTTACAACAAAGAATAAATGACAATTGGTGCCTTAAACACCCATATTCGGTCAAGCCTAACTGCCGCATATTTTAAGCAATTCTGCCTAGTCTTCAGCCCGTGACTTTCGCCCGGTCTTCAGCATTGAGAATGAATGCTCCAACACTCCCCCTCAAGCTGGTATGTAGATATTATCCATACCAAGCTTGTTGACTAGTCTCTCGAACGTTGGCCCGTGCAACCCTTTGGTTAGAACATCAGCCACTTGTTGGTGAGTAGGAATGTAAAACATAGTAAAACTCTTATCATCAATTTTTTCTCGAATAAAGTGACGGTCTACCTCAACATGTTTAGTGCGATTGTGATGACGGATTATGAGCAATACTTACCGCGGCTTTGTTGTCACAATATAACTGAATCGGTTCATTAGGAAGGATACATAGTTCGGCCAACATCCTCTTTAGCCAAAGTCCCTCGCACATGCCGTGAGCCAACGCTCGAAATTCGGGTTCAGCACTACTTCGTGCCACAACAGTTTGCTTCTTGCTGCGCCATGTAACCAAGTTTCCCCAAACATAAGCACAATATCCTGAGGTGGACCTTCTATCAATTAACGAACCTGCCCAGTCCGCATCCGTGTAAATTTCAAGGTTCCTTTCCCCCCTTTTACCGAAAAACAGTCCTTTGCCTGGAGTCTTTTTCAAATAACGCAGGATTCGAAGAACAGCCTTATAATGTTGTGTTTTTGGGGAATGCATGAATTGACTTACCAGACTTACCGCAAAAGCAATATCAGGACGTGTATGCGATAAGTAAATGAGCTTACCAACTAGGCGTTGGTACCGTTCTCGATCCACCCCCTTGCCTCCATTTAGATCTAGTTTAATATTAGGTTCTGTGGGTGTTGTCACTGGTCTACACCCCAACATCCCCGTTTCCTGCAATAGATCCAATACATACTTCCGTTGAGAAATAAAGATACCTGATGAGCTACGTGCTACCTCCATACCAAGGAAGTACTTCAGTGGTCCTAAATCTTTCATCTCAAACTTGCTGTTTAGGTACCTTTTCAAAGCATCAATCTCATCCAGTGCATCTCCTGTGAGAATAATGTCATCAACATATACTATTAAAATAGCACGAGTTCCCTTAGAGGTATGTTTGTAAAACATGGTGTGGTCAGCATGTGACTGTTTGAACCCTTGGGTCTTAACAGCCTGAGTAAATTTTCCAAACCACTCACGTGGAGACTGTTTCAGCCCGTACAACGATTTACACAACCTGCAAACTAACTTCCTTCCTTTAGAGAACCCAGGTGGTAAGTCCATATAAACTTCCTCATGAAGGTCACCATTTAAGAAGGCATTTTTAACATCGAGTTGTTGAAGTGGCCAATCTAGACATGCTGCTAAAGAAAGTAGAATTCTTACCGAATTTAACTTAGCCACAGGTGCGAAGGTTTCGTTATAGTCAATCCCCGATACCTGAGTAAAACCTTTGGCCACCAGTCGTGCTTTATACCTGCTGACACTTCCATCTGCATTAAACTTAACAGAGAACACTCATTTACAACCGACTGGTTTTTTACCTTTAGGTAGTTCTACGATTTTCCATGTGTTGTTTTTGTCCAAGGCCCTTAACTCTTCCTGAACTGCATCTTTCCAATTTTTGTCTGCAAGTGCCTCATCAATATTCTTAGGAATCTGGATGTTAGACACCTTTGTAGAAAATGCTGAAAACTTGCTCGACAATCTATCATTAGTCACAAAATTGGAGATGGGATATTGAGTACATACCCTTTTTTCTTTTCTCACAGCAATAGGTAAGTCCAAATCAGTTGAGACATCTAAAGTTTCCTCCTCACTGCCAGAAACAGGAACCGGTTCTGGGAATTGAGATTCTAGAGAGGTGTTAGCATCTTTATCAACTTGGGGCTTGTGTTTTTGTGAATAGATTATTATGTTCTGAGTGGATTTCGGTTCTTGGTCCGAGTTAGGAGAGTGAGGGCGGTTCGGGTTTGAGGTTTGGTCCGGTTCTGGTTCGGGGGTTCGGTCCGAGTTTGGGTTCGAAGACGGAGCCTGGGGAGCATGGTCCGAAGGGTCCAAAGGAGGAATTATATCTCCCCCTGAAGTACTGCCGGGAAAGTTTGGAGACGGCAGTGGTTCACTTGTTTGTGGAGTCGAGAATAAGAGTGATGATGTGACTTTGTTGTGATCAGTTGGAGAGAAGTAAGCCTCATTTTCACGGAAGTGTGTGTCCATAGTAACAAAGATACGGTGAAGAGTGGGAGAATAACATTTATAGCCCCGTTGAGTAGAAGAGTACCCTATGAAAACACACTTGAGTGCACGCGGGTCAAGTTTTGACGATGTAGAATGACGATAGTGTGTGAACACCACGCAGCCAAAGACTTTGAGGGGTAAGTTAGAACCCTCATGGAATAAGGGATATGTTTGATGAAGGAGAGAAAGTGGAGACTTATACTGAATTGGTTTAGATGGAAGGCGATTAATAAGATGACATGCTGTAAGGATGGCTTCCCCCCATAGATAAGTTGGTACGTGCATAGTGAACATAAGAGCCCGGGCTACTTCGAGGAGATGACGATTTTTGCGTTCAGCCACACCATTTTGTTGTGGTGTGTCTGGACAAGAACTTTGATGGATGATACCTTCGGAGGCTAAGTAAGTATTTAGAGTCTTGTTAAAATATTCTGTGCCATTGTCGGTGCGGAGTACTTTGATGGAAGTTTGAAATTGAGTTTTTATCATGGAGTGGAAATTTTGAATAACACTCGCTACTTCTGTTTTTTCTTTGAGAAGATAGACCCAACATACTCGTGTGTGATCATCGATAAACGTAATAAACCACTTTGCACCAGAAATATTCTTAACTCGAGATGGTCCCCAAAGATCACTGTGTACAAGATGAAATGGAGCAGATGCTACATGTGGTTTTGCAGGGTAATCACATCGAACTTGTTTGGCAAAAATACACGCATCACAATGTAAAGCAGGTAAATGTTCATTATTCAATGGAAATAACTGTTTGAGATAACGAAGACTAGGATGACCCAGCCTTTGATGGAGCAGTAGTACATCAGTGTTTTTTTGATCACAATTCAAAGAAGGTGGGGGTACTGAGGTATGGAATACAAATTTTTGTGGCCTTTTATGGGTGTAGTCTTCAAATTGATAAAGGCCATTCCTCTCTCTAGCAATGCCAATCGTCCTCCCCGATCCCTGCTCCTGCAAAATACATAGTTGGGCAGAGAAATTAGCAGTGCAACTTGTATCCTTTGTAAGTTTGCTAATAGACATTAGGTTGCAAGCCAACTTTGGCACATAAAGTACTGAATCAAGAACAATGGAAGAAGATACTTGCACAGATCCTTTTCCCAAAACAAGTGCAAATGTCCCATCCGCAACTTTAACCCTCAACATATCTGAACTCGATTCATATGCAGTAAATAGAGACTTATTACCTGTCATATGATCAGTGGCTCCTGTGTCCAGAATCCAAGGAGAAGTTTCTGCAAAATTAACCATACCTTGATGGATTTTCGCATTTGATGGAGTAGGTGCCTCGGATCGTGTCTTTAAGAGGGAGAGGAGCTGCTCCAGTTGGGTTTGGCTTAAGCCGATCCCACCAGCTCCACTTGGCGATGGGTTTTCGTCGACAACAGCAGCAAGGCTTCGGCTGTAGGACTGAGGTGGCTTTTTCTGCCTCATGTCTGCAGGTTTTCCATGCAAGTTCCAACATTTATCTTGAGTATGGCCTAACTTGTTGCAGTGAGAGCATCGAGGGCGATTGTTGGGTCGTGAACCAACAGTTCTAGCGGCTAGTGCAGATACATCACTAGGCCGCTCAACAGGTACAAGTGGCTGCACATCACGTCTTTCACCAAGCATAACCCTCCTGCGGCTTTCCTCTCTTCGAACTTCGGCAAAGGCCTCACTGAGTGAGGGAAGAGGCCTTCGCCCTAGTATACGCCCCCTTACTTCATCCAACTCCTTGTTTAATCCGGCAAGAAAATCATACAGCCTTTCTTTTTCAAGGTGTTCTTTAAATTTAATATTCCCTTCTAGATCCCCCCAGTCAGCCTCATAGTGGAGATCAAGTTCTTGCCATAGGGTTTGCAAGGAGTTGTAGTATTCTGTGATGTTCATATTTTCTTGGCGACTCTCCTTTAGTTTGTTTTTAATTTCAAAGACTTGAGAAGCATTCTCAAGATCTGAGTAGTGTTCATGTACAGCATCCCAAATGGCTTTGGCAGTTCGTAAGAAAAGGTAGGTACGGCTGATATGTGGTTCCATTGAATTGATGAGCCAGGACATAACCAAAGAATTGTTGAGTTCCCACGTTGGATATCGTGGGTCAGTAGTATCCGGTTTTGCAGCTTGGCCGGATATGAAAGCCAACTTGCCTTTTCCTCGTAGGACCATAAGGACTGACTGAGACCATAACAAAAAATTTTTCCCATTCAATCTGTGATTAGTAATTTGAAGAGAGGAACTTTCATTCAGGGTTTGTTGGTAACTAGAATCACTGGTGGTCACAACAGTTGTGCCACCGGTGGGAGGGATGATAGGTGTGGCCGATTGGCCAGCACCATTGCCGGATGTTGAAGAACTCATCTCAGTAGTGGATGAGAAAGGGAAAGATGGGTGTTTTGGGTGTCTACTGCAATGGCTCTGATACCATGAAGTTTTTCGGCCTGCAGGTTGAGAAGGAAGAAAGAACTTTTCTTCTTGCATTCAAAGTCAATTTACAATTGTTTTTATATCCTATTCTCCTATCTATCCTCTAGTCAAATACCCTCATAAATACACCATTAAGCACCTCATTAGTGCTCCAACCGTTACATAGACCAACAAAATTCAGCTATCACTACACATTAACTACACTCATCAATCTCCTACAATCAAGCAAATATTTACAACAAAGAATAAATGACAATTGGTGCCTTAAACACCCATATCCGGTCAAGCCTAACTGCCGCATATTTTAAGCAATTCTGCCTAGTCTTCAGCCCGTGAATTTCGCCCGGTCTTCAGCATTGAGAATGAATGCTCCAACACATTGTCCCGGTGGTCATCAGTAGGAATAGTAGTGACTTGCAATGGGGTTCCATCCGGAGGTTGGTACTTCGTCTGATCCCCAACTTCATTGGGCAGGTGTATGTTCGCATTATAGGTTCCGGCAGAATCCATAATATCCTCATTGTATTCTGCATTTATGCAAGCAGTGTTGTTAGTAATATCAATTAAAGGTCGCTGCTTGTGCCCTTTGGGAGGTGGTCTCGATAGTGATGGCCAGTCATTTGGGGTCCATACCAATTCAGCGCTTTGATTATGGCCGAGTGTCACATCAGTTTTCTGTTGAGGCCGTTGCTTCGTGCCTCTAGCATTACCTTTTGAAGCTGGGATTTTTACTTTAGTAGTTTCCTTAACCAAGATTCCCTTGATACGTTTTTCCCGTGTTTTCACCATCTGCTCCTTGGTAGTAGTGTGGAATACAACGGGAGGACCAGAGTCACGTATGTTCCGAATATTTGCGACCACCTGGGCTTCCTGAACTGAAGATGTATTGTCTCCATCAACATCTTCTGTTGCGATAGGTGAGAACCGAGATCCAAGATGGGTGGTTTCTTGGTGCTTCCCTGTACCACGCGGGTTATTATCATGTTTGGCATTGTGTTGTCCCTTTTCACCATCAGGGTGGTACAGATTTGCAATGTGGGTCTGTGTAGTTCGACGTCGATTATTGCTCCGGGCAATCATCCATGGACCAAAGGGATCAGGAGGTGGTCCAACCGGGGTGTTCATTGCGAGGGAAGAGTTCCTAGGCATGTCGTCCTTTGTATTTAGGTTGCAATTTTCACTACGGTGTCCGTACTTACCACATGTAAAGCAAATCATATGAAGATTCTCATACTCCACTGTCAACTGTTGGCCGTTTAGAATTACTTGAGAAACGAGCGGTTTTTGTAGATCGATTTCAATGCACACTCGGGCGTATTTACCCCGGATAACTTGGCTAGTATTAAGATCAATTCTAACGGCCTTACCCAATTTGTCTCCTATGCGCATGAGGACCTTCTCATTAAAGAACTCCAACGGTAGACGTGGGATCCGGATCCAGACTAGGGTCGAAGCAAGTTCGTGCACACCCGGATGGAAGCCAGGTCGTAGTTTCGTCACTTTTAGGTAGTTTCGTCACTGTTAGACTAGAGCACGCCTCCAAGGAAGCCACAACTCTTTCCATTCATCTGGAGGGATTTCGACAACAATTTTTCCAGTACCATTTGTGTTTTCGGCATTGTGATGGGTGCCGCTGATCATGGACTCCTCTTCCTCTGTGTACTCATCAATTTCATCTGCTCCGGTATAAACCCCAAAGGTCGAGGGAAAGGGGTGCCCTTGCTTGAAGATATCAGCCCATGCATTGTTGATCCGAGGGTTATCGCCATCCGGGGATGGGGGTGCACAGGGTGCCGGTCTCTTGTATTTTTTTACGCTACGATGGATCTGATCCATCTCCTCTACGCTCTTTTCGCCGGGGACTTCCTCCATCAGTGATCGGGTGAGGTCGGAGCAGCCTGCACTTCCGGCAGATACCGCCGAGGGCAGTTAACGCAGGGTCGGTTACGTAATCGCTAGAAAGTAGGAATCGCCTTTCCGTTTTATAGGAGAAAATTTAAATTGACATGTATGTAAAGATAATAAGGATTACAATGATGTACACAATGAATTTGGTTTTTGAAACAGGAACGATGGCTGAAGATTAATTTTGGATTTCGCAATAGCGTATGACCTTATAGTGACTAATACATTTCTTCAAAAAAGAGATGAACACTTGATTACATTCAAAATTGGATCAAATAAATCGCACAGACTATTTCATGACTCGTAGGAGAGATAGAAGAGCTTGTAAGGATTGTAAGGTTAACACAAGAGAAAGTTTAACAATGTAACATCATCTTATAGTATTGGATGTCTGTACGCGATATAGAAGTTTAAGAAAACAAAAGCTTATAGAACCCAAGATAAAGAACGGCATACAAGATAGATGGAGAAGATACTTTAAGAAACTTTTTAAAGAATCCATGGAGGATAAACTCGTATTGGACGAGTTACGTAGCCCTAGAGATAATGGAAACTTAACATATCCTAGGAGAATCCGATTCCCAGTTAGAGGATGCTTGGAAAAAAGATGAAAAATGGTAAAGCGATTGGATACGACGGTATTCCAATTGGACTTAAAAATGCCTAATAAAAGAAGGTATTGTGCGGATCATAGCTCTTTTCAACAAGATTGTGATGACTGGCAAGATGCTTGACCAGTGGAGGAAAAGCATTTTAATACCTTTGCACAAAAACAAAAGGAGATACAAGATTATGCAAATTATAGAAGAATTAAGTTAATGGAGCCACAAAAAGAAGCTCTGGGAACGAGTGATTGAGAAAAAACTTTAAATAGAGACTAGTCTATCTGAAAATCAATTTGAATTTATGTCGGGAAGGTCAACAATGAAGGCTATTCATCTACTGAGAAGATTAATAGAGAGATATCAAGAGAAAAACCAAGATTTGCATGTGGTTTTCATTGGCTTGAAAAAGACATATGATAAAGTCTCACAAGATATCCTTTGGATTGAAAAGGAAGGTGTTAAAGTAACATATATAGAAATGATTAAAGACATGTATGAAAACGCAATAACAAGCGCAAGAACTCCAGGAGAGCGAAACCAGAATCTTCTGTCACAATGGATTTATATCAATGGTCGACCATACTGATTTGCTTTAGTTATTAATGAGTTCATTCAACATATTTAAGATAGAGTTAGGTAGAGCATGTTATTTGCAAATGACATTGTGCTGATGGATGAGACTAGTAAAGGAGTGAACCCTAAGCTAGAATGTTGCGGGAGACACTAGAGAAAAAAGGCTTCAAATTATGACAAAAGAAGACGGTATATGAAATTTAATTTTAGCACAAAAGAATGATCTTCGAACCTTGTATAAAACTAGGAGAACAAAAGAAATATTTGAGTGAAAGTTTTAAGTTTTTAGGATCTATATTGCAAAAAGATGGAGGAATTGACAAGGATGTAATTCACAGAGTACAGAAGGGGTGGTTAAAGTGGAGAAGTGTGTCAGATCTTCTTTATGATAGGAAAGTGCCTTTATAGCTTAAAAGGAAATTCTATAGGACGACAGTAAGACCCACACTGCTGTAAGGCTCTGAACGTTGGGCAGTCAATTATAAGCATGAATCAGGGATGCGAATGGCGAAAATGAGAATGTTTAGATTGATGTGTGAACATACAAGGAATGATAAAATAAGGACATATAAAGAGAAAGATCGGAATGACTCATATAAAAGAGAAGATGAATAAGTCAAGGTTACTATGATATGGACATGTGCAAAGGTATCCTACAGATGCACCTATCAGCCGATGCGAGAAAATGAATGACGTGTATGTCAAACGTGAGAAAGGGAGACCAAAGAATATATGGAGAGACAGTAAGAAATAATATGACTTATATGACAATTGAGGAACATATGGTCAGTGATAGAGCATAGTAGTGACATTTGATTCATGTAGCCGATGTCATGTAGAGGATGTAAGATTTATGTGAGAATTTTAGGTACTTAAGTCGAAACCACGGTTGACATGATGTGATTTTTTGAAATAAGTGTATCCTAAAGACGTATATTATGCATTATGCAGTAGAAAAGACAAAAGGAAGATAGGATTTAGGCTACGATTCAAAAAAAACAATAAAAACAAAATAAATAAGCGCAAGAGAAATGATTGATCCATATAGCCAACCTCAAATAGTGAAAAAAAGACTTGAGTGTTGTTGGAAAAAGTAAGAGTCGAGTATCTTCTTACCTTCGGTGAAGGAGGAGGTGGTGGTGGAGGATAGACAGTAGGCGCTGAAATTCTTTCCTCAGCCGATTGGTACCACCATTCCATCATCTGATTTCACATTCACATGGGAACATTATGGATCTCATAAAGTCAGGGAGCAAGGGCTGACGAGTTGCTTTTAATATCAAAACAGAAGCAGCTCACTTTAAAGAAAAATACTGCAGCAATTAAACCAGTTTGTGCATAGTCAAGCACTGCATAGATAGAAGTGAGAAGCCCACCCTGGATTGCCTGGAATGCAAAATACAAAAATCATCAAGTTGAGGGTATTTCAAATAATTAATAACTATACATCAGGATAGCCTTCTCACAAGAAAAAGGAAGATACAAGAATGCTGAGGCTAGGTATTAGAATGAGAATTGGCAATCCTAATTGCTGCGCATGCTAGCAAAAAAAGAAAGAAAGAAAGAAAGATTAGTTGCACTATCACAAGAGCAGCCGGCATCGATTCGAATGGCATGGCAGCTTACTAAGAATCATGAACAACAACATTACTTCATTGTCTTAGAGGCTTCCGCCTATAGCGGGGTAAGGGAAGTCGGGTGTATGCAATCTTATCCATATGTTAGAGGTTGTTTACGGATGACCCATAATGAAAATTATATCAAGCTGTATCGATCGACTGCTACTTCACAATACAAGAAGCGTAAACAATTTAGTGAGTCATTTTACTTTATTCCATTATATTCTTAAGTCAAAGAAGAGTGTGTTCATCAATAAAGAAAAACCTATGTTAAATATCTAATACAAGACGATAACTGATCCATACGTACCTTAAGCCAAGGAGGACCACGGAGTCTCTCGCGTTCACGGGTTCGAATTTTTGAAATTCTAGATGTATCCATCTACTTTGGCATTAGCATTGCAAATCAGATCATCATAAAAGGCCAGACAGGATCATAAACAGGTTTATGTTAAGGAATACAAACTCAAATAAACAGAGCACATAATAGACAAATAATGAGTCTCAGGCTCCATACATAAGTAAGGAGAATAAAACTTGCTAAATGACAGGCTGTTTGAAGCTTACATTCCAGCTACGTGTTCAACCTCGAGCGAAATATTCATAAAATGGACTGCTCTTATTATCCAGGGCTCACAAAGTAGTGTCTTTATTACATTTTTGAGTATGAACCTAAATGAGCTATCAATCTCCCAGTAAACAGATTAAACACGCTGAATCAACTTTTTCTTCCTCACTCAACCCAGAAGTATAGAATAGTAAAATGCAAATAAGTAAAACATAACGAGATCACTCTAAAGTCGTCAACTAGAAGAATTTGCATGTTACATGACAATCAATAACATGAATATCAAAAGAAAGAAAAGGAAAAAAAGAAAAAAAAATTGATGATTGGCCATTAATAATTAGCAGAGAGCTATGGGACCCACATCATCCTAACCTGAAAGCGCAGGATGACAAAAAGAGGCGAACATTTAAATTCACGAACCTATTAAGAAATTGCACATCTTGATGTCTTACCAGCTCCTGTCCTGTAGCTCGACAAACATGAATTCCAAGAGCATGCAATCCAAAAGAATAAAACCCTGTAGCGTCTAGAAGATACAAAAGCTGATATGCAAAAGATAATCCTGCAGTAAAAAAATTAATTGAAGAATGTTAGGTGTTTGAAAGTATAAAAAATGAATACACCATCCCTAGGACAACCAAAGAACCCCATGAAAAAGCATAGAGGTGACTCACTGGTTATTTATTTGTTGTTTTCAGCACTGATTTTGTAGACTCATAAAAAATTTCAAACTACAAAATGTGACCCAACTGTAGCCGCAGCATCACACTTACAAGAAAAGGGAAACTCTGACCAATCCTACCCTTCCTTTTCCTCCCACTCTACCAATGTGAAAAGAATAACCCTCACCTAGTCTAGAAGAATTTAAAGATTATCTCAGTTAGTAAACCAAAGTGGCCAGTTAAGAGCCAGAAAGGCAAGAGGCCCAGAATTTCGATTTTCTGTGGTAGCAAAAAGCTGAGAAATTCAGATAATACAAGTGGACAAAACTTTCAAAAAAAGAAACTTCAAATAAACCATTAACCAGAAAGTCTAAAAGCATCTGGATTAGATAGTAATGCATCCCAAAAGAAAAAAAAAAGGAAGGGCAGAGACAACTAACACATTTTCTGCAAATACGGGACTGCAATAAATTCACACAAAAAAATTTAGGCAAGAAATAAAAAAGCAAAAAATTTTGTAGCCAGCCTAAAGCAACTATATGCATTTTGCCTTCCATTACAGAGATTTAGAACCAATACTGTTTCTGATAACTGGAATGAACAATGAGTACCATCAACTCTTAGAAACATGAAGTACAAACCTTCATGCCCAGCATGTATCCACGGGTAGCATGCAGCTATCACCTTCTGAATTCTCTTTCTAATGCTTGCTCGGCGACCTAGTTCTTCAGCAGAACCACTCCTGGTATTGAAGGAACTACCACCACCATCAAAATAGTCATTATTTTCGAAGGTCTCATCACTCTGCCCCCATAAACTTGCTTGCAACGCAGCTTCCCTTTCTTTGTTATATAAAGATTCCATTTTTGACTTAAAGTACGGTAATACGACCTGATACACAATACATTGTTCTTAAAAAATCATTCATACAAAAGCGTCGATCACAAATCACAGAAAACAGGGAAGTTTATAACCAGAAAATTCAGAACACAAATTGCGGATCCTAATTAAAGAAAAATGGCATTAGCTAAAATTAGCCATGAACCTAAAAGAAGTAAGGAACTTTAAGGTTAAGATGTACATACAAGGAAGACGACAGAAAGGGCCTTTTGGCGCTTTTCTAATGAGTTATAATGATCTGCATCCACAGATACATTAGTTTTCATGGAACCCATTTTGCTGATTTTCACATTAACAGCTCTCCTTCTTAAACCATAAAGAGATTCAGCAAAAGAAGCATCGGTTGTCCGCAGGCTATGCATTTCAAGTACTAACATCAGCAGAGCGAAGAACTCGTCTTCATAGTCCAAAATTTTGTGGATGAAGGGCCTTCTCAAAGCCAATACCTAAAAACCCAGAGTCAAAAAATAAAAAAAAAATATTTTTTTGCAGAATTGAGATAGACCAATCATAGAGCAGAAAAAGGGCGTACGCCGAGGGAGTAAGTGACGGCGGCGCGAAGACTGGCGGGGAGCTGTTGGGCGGCGGCCATCTCGAAGAAGGTGGGACGAGTCCCTTGTCCACCTACCTGAAACAACATTTTCCTCCTTCAATTTCTCTTGCGGCAGTTGAGGATTGAGTCCCGGAGAGTATGAGGTCGGCAAAGTAGTTGTCGCCGGAGATGGAGTGTCACACCAAGATGTCATACCCTTTTCAAAAAAGTAGACCGCATAATTGTTTCTATCCCAACCATATCAATTTCAATATATATATATATATATATATATATATATATATATATATATATATATATATATATATATATAACACATATACATATATCGCATTAATTATAATATTTAAAATAATATTCTATCTTAAAAAATATCGCGCTATTTAAATAAACTAACTCAAACACTCAAAACTTTAATTCTAATGAAATCAACCCAAAAGTCATATAAAGAATTCAACTAGCTAATAATAAATTAAAGTCTTTCAATGAATCAACCCTCTATCACCACTTCCACTCGTCATCATCTTCAAAATAAATATACCAATAGTCTTTTATATCTACAAAAATAGTAAGTCGTGGTGTGAGCAAAACTGTAATTTATTATCTTTTGTGGGATCATGTATGTCTAAGAAATAAGTTTTGAAATATCAATAACTTTCATATAACAAAATAAAACAACGTTTCAAATTTTTCATCTTTAAATATTATATATAGTACTTTTACTTTTGTGCTCTTAATTGAGTTATATAATTCGTCATACTACTTCGTCAAAAGAACCTTTTTTAGATAGGCTCATATGTCCCCACCATAAGACGAGGGCTTTGAGCTTAAACCTCTCCATGTTCGAGTGCTCCAATACGAAATTGCTACACTATATAACATATTACACGTACCTTCTTTTATTTGACTAGTCATGTGATATCATTATAATTCATTTAAGGACACAAAAACCCATCGTTTCCTAAACCAAATATCATCAAATCTTTCATATAAAACACATACTTCACAAAAACATCATATTCCAATTTAATATTAAAGTAGGCATGTCAAAATATGAGTTTTATAGAACACTTTCACAAATATACAAAAGAGAGTTAGAACACTTACATTGAATCAAATACTTATTTTCTCCTCATTCTAAACAATTACTGAATAAATACTATCATTTAACAACCTCACCAATATAAATTGTTTTAACTAAATCTATTAACTAGCCGATATCACCCTTTCTATAATTAAATATCAATTCTGATACTTGTTATATATATTGATCCCCTATATTGCTATAAAAATCAAAGGTAGCTTAACTCACACAATCATAAACTAATAAGTCCTTTGACCACGGTTCAAATCCTGGCACCTACAAGTATTTTGCCTATTTTCAACTTTTCTTACTCCAATCTAATTGATATAAATAAAAAAGCAACCAATCCTTCATAAGAGATACATTTCTGAAAAAGCAACCAATCCTTCATAAGAGATACATTTCTGAATAAATGTACGCACCGTTCTATTATGAGAAAAAGGCTGAGTTGGAGGTACAGTTCTGAATAAATGTACTCAACGTTCTATTATGAGAAAAAAGGATGAGTTGGAACAACTAGTAATGTTGCTTAACCTTGAAGTTACGAGTTTGAGCCACAGATACAACCTCTTACATAAAGTTTATTTGCAAAATAACCTCTTACACAAAGTTTATTTGCAACCTTTAAGTTAAGAGTTCGAGCCCTTTAAGTTAAGAGTTCGAGCCGCAGAAACAAGCTCTTACACAAAGTGTATGATAAGATAAAATACTCCTTTTCGAATTCTACTCTTACACAAAGTTTATTTGCAACATTTAAGTTAAGAGTTCGAGCCGCAGAAACAAGCTCTTACACAAAGTGTATGATAAGATGAAATACTCCTTTTCGAATTCTACACAAACGTCTGCGCAAACGCGGAAGCATAGTGCACTGCAAACTGTCTTTTTTACCCTTCTATTACGAGAAACATAAACTGCATACACATAGTATGCGCATAATATGATGTAAACGTTTTATTGGTCGTCTAAGGCTTCCATTGCTATCTTTGGCTCATTGTTCTCCTTCTCCATATCAACACGAACGCAGTCCCGACAGTCTATAGATTGTTGGAAAAGTACGTCAAAGTACTCTTTCTTAATGCTCCAAACTTATATAAAGCTTATACGAGGTTGTTTGAGAGTTTGAAGTGATGTAATGAACACTTTAATCTTGAAATAGGTTACTTGGATCGATCCATGTCTAGGCTGGATCGAACCAAGTGAATGCTAGAATAAAGTTAAGTGTTCTGAAGGATTTGAATCGATCAATGTAAGAGACATCGATCGATCGATCGATATGGTATGTTGCAGCTCTGGAAGCATTCTGTCCAACATAGATCGATCACATCGATCGATCTATGTGACATTGATCGATCGATGTACGACAGAATGGTAAGTGTAAGTCTCTGTCCGACTTCGATCGATCGATGTGATCGATCGATGTGCCAACGGACAGAACTTTTCACTTTGAGTTGCAGCTTTTGGTCCAAGAATCATCTCTCTTCGCCTATGAACGGTAATCAACGGCTCTTGGAAGTTGAAATGAGGCTGAGACTGGTTTCAAAAGGGTTTTCTAACACACCCCAAGATCTATATATATGTGATCTTGGTATCTTCAACATAGACAATTCATTTTTGCAAAAACTAAGTGAAAACTCTCAGCATTCTTCTTCATCTCCTTCTTCTCTTTCTCTATTTTCAAAAGCAAGTTTAATCTTTCTCCTCTAGAGCAAAGGGAAGAAAGATAGCCGTTATATCTTGGGAAGCATTTGCTTGAAGACTACCTTGCTCTTTGGTAGGAGCAAAATTGCTTTAAGGATAGTGACTAACTCGTCACATCTCGGCTCTGTTTTCTCGTGGTTTCCATATTCTCATTCCATATTTCTAACAATCTTAAAGCAATTTTGTTGAGAATATGGCAACAAGACAAGCACCAGTTCCTGACATGTCAAAGATGGAGCCATCCGATGGCAAGTTCTTTAAACGTTGGGCGGCCAAGGTGTTGTTTTTCTTGGAGATGATTTCTGTTTCATACGTGCTAACACGAGACAACCCAACAAATGAAACAGAAAGAATTAAATACGAGGCTGACAACACAACTTGTAGAGGACACATTCTCCACTTCCTCTCCAATTCTTTATTTGACACCTATGTCAAATTTACGTCAGCAAATGATATTTGGACTGCTCTTCAGAACAAATATGGTTCTGAAAATATTGGCAAAAGAAAGTATGAGGTCAGTGAGTTTCTAAAGTTTCAAATGGTGGACCACATACCAATCAATGATCAAATTCACCAATACCAACAATTGGTGGACAATATGGAGCAAGAAGGCATAAAGGTTGACGAGACCTTTCAAGCAACCTCCTTGCTGGAAAAGCTTCCATCTTCTTGGAGCAAGTACAAGAAGAGAGGGAAGCACGACGATGCAAAGTTGACATTAGATGGAGTCATCAAGCACATTCGAATTGAAGAGAACAACAGACTTGATGACAAAGGACATGATGAAGGACAGTCTCGAGCCAATGTGGTGGAACATAAGCCCAAAAGGCAAAAGGTTCAACACAATGGCAAAGGTAAGATTTTTGTGCAGGGACAAGGACAAAAAAAGATGAAAGGTGCATGCTGGGTGTGTGGAAAACTTGGACACAGAGTAGCCAAGTGCAACCAACGGAAAGGCCAGTCAAGCAATCAAACACATCTGGTAGAATCTTCAAAGACGAACGAGGAGGTCATCGTTGCAGTCGTCTTGTCTGAGGTAAACCTTGTCAGTGGTACTTCGGAATGGGTGGTAGAAACAGGAGCTACCAAGCACATTGCCACCAGTAAGGACCTATTTTTTGAATATCAAGAAATAGATGATGGCGAGCAAGTCTTCTTGGGAGATGCACATGGTATCAAAGTTCTTGGTAAAGGAAAGGTGCTCCTCAAGTTGACTTCTGGCAAGAAACTAGAATTGAATAATGTGCTACACGTTCCTGCAATGCGTAGGAATTTGATTTCCGGAGTACTACTGAACAAGGCTAATATTAAACTTGTTATTGAGTCTGATAAGCTTATTATTTCTAGGAACGGGGAGTTTGTCGGGAAAGGATATTGCTCCGGGGGTTTACTTGTATTGGATGCAATTTGTGTCATGAATAATAAGAATGCATCTAGTTCTGCTTATGTTGTTGATTCCTTTGATGTTTGGCATGCTAGACTAGGACATGTTAACAAGGATGCGTTAAAGAGATTAAAGTTCACCAACTTAATTTGCTATGCATGTGAAGATGACTTTGGAAAGTGTGAGTGTTGTGTAGAAGCAAAACATCACAAGAAGTCATTTAAGTCTATTGAAAGAACAACCGACAAGTTAGAACTTATTCATAGTGGTAAAAAGTACTACATAACTTTTATTGACAACTTTTCTAGATTCACTAGAGTTTACTTGTTAGCACATAAAGATGAATCTGAAAGCATGTTCATCAGATATAAGAATGAAGATGAAAATCAACTAGATAGAAAGATTAAAAGGTTGAGGACAGATAGAGGAGGTGAGTATAATGTGTTATATTTACAAAGGTTTTGTGAAGATAATGAAATTATACATGAGTTCACACCACCTTACACTCCTCAATCTAACGGAGTCGCTGAAAGGAAAAATAGAACGCTTAAGGATATGATGAATGTCATGCTTATAAGTTCAGGTTTGCCTAACAATGTGTGGGGAGAGGCAATCCTTTCGGCATGTCATATCTTGAATAGAATCCTGCATAAGAAGACCAATAAAACTCTTTTTGAACTTTGGAAAGGTTATGCACCCAACTTGAATTATTTTAAAGTGTAGGGGTGTTTAGCCAAGGTTGGTATTTCGGAGTTCAAAAAGAGTAAAATCGGTCCTAAAACTAATGATTGTGTTTTCATAGGGTATGCTCAAAATAGTGCTTCATATAGATTCATGTTAGTGGATAATGGTTCTATCGTTGAATCTAATAATGGTGAGTTTTTTGAGCATGTTTTTCCTATGAAGAAAGAATCATTGGTTAGTTCGGATTATGAAAAAGGTGAGTCTAGCAAAAGGTCTAATAACGATAACCCACCTAGAAGAAGTAAGAGGAAAAGAGTAGAAAAGTCTTTTGGAGATGATTTTGTCACTGCATTCATTTTAGAAAATGATCATACTACGTATCAAGAAGCAAAGACTCTTAAGTTTTGGAAAGAATCTATTAATAGCGAACTTGAGTCTATACTTAGTAATAATACTTGGGAACTCGTAGAATTGCCTAGAGGTTGTAAACCTATCAGTTGTAAGTGGGTTTTTTTGAAAGAAACTAAAGGCGGACGGTACAATTGATAAGTTTAAAGCTAGGCTTGTAACTAAGGGATTTACCCAACAGGAAAGGATAGATTTATTTAATACATATTCACCAGTTGCTAGGATAACATCTATTAGGGTGTTAATAGCGTTAGCTTCCATTTATAAATTAGTTGTACATCAAATGGATGTTAAAACAGCGTTCTTAAATGGAGATTTAGAAGAAGAAATTTACATGAAACAACCCGAAGGGATGATAACTAAAGGCCAAGAACATAAGGTTTGTAGGTTGAAGAAATCCTTATATAGTTTAAAACAAGCGCCTAAGCAATGGCATGAGAAATTTGATAATGCCATGTTAACTAATGGATATGTTGTTAGTGAAAGTGATAGATGCATTTATAATAAATTTGAAAATCTTGACAGTGTTATTGTTTGTTTATATGTGGATGATCTATTAATCTTTGGCACAAGTCTTGATGTTGTGAATAGTACTAAATCGTTTTTATCCTCTGTTTTTGAAATGAAAAATATGGGAAAAGCGGATTTAATACTTGGTCTAAGATTAATAGAGAAATGTGGGGGTTATATGCTTTCTCAATCTCATTATGTTGAAAAGATTTTGAGAAAGTTTGATCATTTTGATGTCAAACATGTTAGTACTCCATAGGATGCATCCATAAGATTGGAAAAGAATAAACATGATAGTGTTTTTCAATGTGAGTATGCTAAAATCATTGGTAGTGTCATGTACCTCATGAATTGCACTAGACCAGATATTGCATATTCTATAAATCAATTAGCTAGATATACTCATAGTCCGAGTAAAGAGCATTGGGATGCCTTGAAACGATTATTGAGATATCTAAGGGGAATTATGGACTTAGAACTTACATTTACTGGAAGTCCTGCTGTCTTAGAAGGTTATTGTGACGCTAATTGGGTCACAGATAACGATGAAATAAACTCCACCAGCGGGTATGTAATTACTTTGGGTGGTGGTGCCATTTCATGGAAATCCTCTAAACAAACTTGTAAGGCTAAATCAACAATAAAATCAGAATTTGTTGCTTTAGAACTTGCTTGTTCAGAGGCAAAATGGTTAAGGAATTTACTTGTTGATATTCCTTTGTGGACTAAGTCTATGCCTTCCGTGTTTGTTCATTGTGATTCACAAGCGGCTATTGCTCGAGCAAGGAACAAAATATACAAGGGGAAGAGCCGGCACATTCGTTTGAGGCGCAACATTGTGCGTGACTTGATTAGTTCTGGGGTGGTTAACTTGGAATACATAAAGACCGAGTTAAACCTTGTAGATCCCTTAACTAAAGGTTTGAACCGGAAAATGGTTCTGAGAACATCGAGAGAAATGAGACTTGTTCCGTTGAATGTGAATTCTCTATGACAGGAACCCAACTCGCTATTAGTAGAGATCCTACAAACGGAGTTCAATATGGTAAGAACATGTCATAGAAGATTTCTGTAAAGTATTATCGTATTTGTCCTTTCCTATGTTAATGTATGTGGATAGTACTGACTGCATGTTTGAGGGTGAGATTTAAGTCTCTTAATGGATGATTCATAGCTATTATAAATGGTGGTGTGTTGCAGTACACGCTTGATGAATATCATCTATATAAGTGTGGAAGTGGGCCGCTTCCTATGAGAGCCTGGAAAACTCTCTAGAGCGCTTATGAATTCTGGGATTAGGTGCAGGGCCATTAATGCACCACACCGCGAACTTGTATGAAGTTAGATATTGGCATGTCGTTCGTATGTTCATATAAACAATAGTGAAATAAGTGGTTCAAGACGATTGTCACCCTATTTCCGTTTATATAACTTCGAATTGTACGACCGGACAGTTCAAGACGTTTGTCACTGCTCCACTATATGTCATTATCTTCGTTTGATAAAGAAGAAATTCGTTGATTATAGTATGGAAGGCTTATGTATAAGTTTGGATCATGTGGGGGATTGTTGAAAAAGTACGTTAAAGTACTCTTTCTTAATGCTCCAAACTTATATAAAGCTTATATGAGATTGTTTGAGAGTTTGAAGTGACGTAATGAACACTTTAATCTTGAAATAGGTCACTTGGATCGATCCATGTCTAGGCTGGATCGAACCAAGTGAATGTTGGAATAAAGTTAAGTGTTCTGAAGGATTTGAATCGATCAATGTAAGAGACATCGATCGATCGATATGATATGTTGTAGCTCTGGAAGCATTCTGTCCAACATAGATCGATCGATGACATCGATCGGTCGATGTGATCGATCGATGTAAGACAGAATGGTAAGTGTAAGTCTCTGTCCGACTTCGATCGATGTGCCAACGGACAGAACTTTTCACTTTGAGTTGCAGCTTTTGGTCCAAGAATCATCTCTCTTTGCATATGAACGGTAATCAACGGCTCTTGGAAGTTGAAATGAGGCTGAGACTGGTTTCAAAAGGGTTTTCTAACACACCACAAGATTTATATATATGTGATCTTGGTATCTTCAACATAGACAATTCATTCTTGCAAAAACTAAGTGAAAACTCTAAGCATTCTTCTTCATCTCCTTCTTCTCTTTCACTATCTTCAACAAGCAAGTTTAATCTTTCTCCTCTGGAGCAAAGGGAAGGAAGATAGCCGTTATATCTTGGGAAGCATTTGCTTGAAGACTACCTTGCTCTTTAGTAGGAGCAAAATTGCTTTAAAGAGAATGACTAACTCGTCACGTCTCGGCTTTGTTTTCGGTGGTTTCCATATTCTCATTCCATATTTTTAATTTAAATTAATCGGCAAACGAAGTGTATAATTTGAACCAAAGTCCACCTATGACCTGCAGCGGGCCGACCAGGGCAAAACAGTCATTTTCGGCATTAATTAAAATATATATATAACAAGTCTTCTTTTCTGCCCTTTCCCATGTCTCCTCCATCTTTGACGCCGCGTCAACGGCCCCACCCCCCGCTCTCCATCTTTCCAAGTCTTCTTCCTCCTTCTAAAACCACCATTCCCATTAAATCGCCGTTTCTTCTACTCCCCCAGCAGTTCCAACAACGTGTATAAAATACCACAGACAAGTGAAAACAAGGAAAAAAAACACCAAGAGATTCCCACAAGTTAGCTACAAGATGGAACTGAAGCAAATTCTTCACATGAAAGGAGGTGAAGGCAAAGAAAGCTATGCTCAAAATTCCACTCCTCAGGTCTTCCGTTCTCTCTTCTTCTCTATGAATAATCAGATTCTGCGTGTTATCACTATTATCTCTATAACGTAAAGAATTACTACAACAACAACAACATAACATTACCCCATTGACTTATAACTTCCACCTATGGTGGGGGTATGGATGGATCGATATACGCAACCATACTGATATGTTAGAAACTGTTACTTTACAATATAAGAATCACAGCCAATTTAGTGAATCACTTTGCTTTATTCTATCATATTCCAAAGTCAAGAAATAATGTGTCATTGACTACATTGGAAATGGAAACGAACGTAAAGAATTACTAATGTGATGCATATTAAATCCGATAAGTTTTGACCTTGAGATCAAAACTTTAACAAATTCTTTTGCAGAGGTTGGCAATGCTGAAGGTGAAACACATTGTTGCACAAGCAATAGAAGAATTATGTCGTGTTCGCTTGCCGGATTGCATAAGAATTGCAGATCTGGGATGCTCCTCAGGACCAAATGCATTAGTCCAAGTAGAAGAAATGATAGATAGCATAGACAAAGCTTGCTTGAAGTGGAACCAAAAGAAGCCATGTGTTCAAATATTTTTGAATGATTTGGAGGGAAATGATTTCAACACTGTTTTCAAATCACTGCCAAGCTTCTATAACAGAATTGTGAAAGTGAGAAACATAAAATCTGGTTCATGTTTCATTGCAGCAACGCCTGGATCTTTCCATGGGAGGCTTTTTCCTGCAAAATCTCTGCATTTTGTTCACTCTTCAAATAGTCTTCATTGGTTATCTGAGGTTAGCCTGCTTTCAAAGTAGTTTACTACTGCCCCTGTTCTAAATTGTTTGTGGATGTCAAATGTATACACAGTTGAAGGAAAAAAAAAAAAAGAGTTGGTTAAACAAAAAAGGTTGAACTCCGACAAGTAAGGGTACTGTCAGACCCAATCTCAAAGGTAGTGTAGGGATGTAAGTCAGGAAAAGTTGGTTAAACAGTCATTTACTCCTTCTGTTTTCAGATTGTCATTAAAAAGCAACATTTGTTCTAAAATATGTTATTATGCACAATTAATAAAGACAATATAGTGCTTTCAAAAAAATAAAGACAATATAGTAAAAGGACGTTCTCGGTGCACTAGACTTCCGCATTTGCGCAGGGTCCAGGGGAACCGGATCGTTTCGTAATCTGATATGCGCAACCTTACTCTACATTTTGTGTAAAAGGCTGTTTTTTGCAGGTTGAATCCGTGACCTCAAGGTCACATAGAAAATATAATAAATCAACTTTTTTTTTTAACATATAGTGAACGTGAACAAAGATAATAAAAGCTACATACGGTTTTTTTGGTAGACAAAAAAATGTATCCTTATGCTCTTTTGTCACTGCATTCATTGCTTTTGTTGATCTATTCTATTATGAAGGGAAAGAAACTGAAGCACTGGGATATAGATCGAGATAGGATCCCCTCACCACAGGGAGGTGTGATGACGCGTGACCGCGCGACACATGGCAGTAAGGCCTGCATCTAGCCTCACCACCCCTTACTGCCACGTGTCGCGCGGTCACAAAGGAGGTGAGGAAAGTGAGGGTGACCTAACCCATATAGATCATGCCACGATACTCATAAATTTCCGGAGTTGTGCATTAAATGCGATGAATTATTTTAAGTGATTTGATGCACATATAGTCACATATGCATAAAGAAGCTGGTTGTTGTGTTTCTTTTTCAATATTACGGCATTGCAAAATTTTAATGTGGTTGGCCAACAACAAAATCATACCATTATATTCCAACAACATCAAAAACCATAGTTAGTTTCTAACAACATCAAAAACCATCGCTAGTTTGTAAGAAAGATGAGAGACATGCAAACAATACAACCATCCCAAAGGATAGATCTTGCTTCCAATGACACCCCAGATCTATATGTACCTATATATATAACACAATAATAGATATACGGTGTGCCAGTGTAGTAGTGAAAGGATTTAGTAAACACAAATAGGAAGTTTCCGATATTAAAATAGTCATAACCGTGTATATACTACACAAATTGGTTGATCACACACATATATATTATATATTATATATATTATATTATATGTATAAATATTTGTATGTGTTTATATATATATATATTTGTGTATATGTATATGTATACGAGATGATACATACCACCTGATGGTAGAGATAGATGGTATGGATTTGTATAGCACATGTCCTTTTTGACAGGTACCCAGAGGGTTAAAGACTGAATCCAAATTGCCATTGAACAAGGGGAATATCTATATAGCAGAGACAAGTCCCCCTTGCGTTCATAAGGCCTATTTGGACCAATTTGAGGAAGATTTCACTTCGTTTCTAAAGATGCGATGCGAAGAGATCGTTCCTAAAGGACACTTAGTTATAGTATTGATTAGCAAGGTCACTGCTGAAGATGGCTATGATTCTAAAGAGTTACTTGGGTTAACTCTACATGACATGGTCAAGGAGGTCAGTCTACCTATCCCTTTTCTCATCTTTCTTTTACGGCAAATTTTATGGTTTTTTCATACACTAACATATCAAAAAGGAAAAAAAAAAATGACACCGTAGTAAAAGTTGTTGCCACGTTACTAGAAGCCTCCTAGCCTATAAGGCTATCTCCAACCCAAAACACCAAATTTTGTACTAAATCACCTATGTAATGCAATAAACAGTAAAAAGTACTCCAACCACAAACACCAAATCTAACACCAAATAAGAATATTCCCTCAAAGATTCTTCTATCATTCTATTTTTAATTCATTATTATAGATATTTTAACACAAATTTAACATTCATGTAAATTTAATGTAAGTATTCATTCCAGATTTTTGTTATATAATTTTTTCTTATAACGAAATTAACGAAATTAAAATTTTTATAACAAAGTTAACGGAATTCTTTTTTCTTATAACGAGATTAACAAAATTAAAATTATTATAACGAAATTAACATAATTAAAATTAAATTAATATGATTAAAATGATGATGTGGAGGATGAATAGTGATTTGGTGCAATGAATAGTGTTGCACCTATTTGGTGCAACACTATTCATTTTTACCAATTTGGTGCAAGCTTTGGTGCTTGGTTGGAGTGACATTTTGCACCAAATAGGTGTTTTGGTGCTTCCATTGGAGATGGCCTAATAGGTCTAAAAAGTTGGCCTTTCCAAGTTCCAAGGACTAGAAGGTTAAATGGTATTAGGTCTAAAAGTTAATTCGCTCACGTCTTTCCAAATTCGAGTATGTTTGAACTATATGCTCGTAAGCCGTTCGGCGTTTGACTCGGTAAATGGTTCGTCTGCATTGAAGGTAAAAGAGCTCCATCCCTTTTCGTTAAATATACGAGCCGAACTCAAGTATCATAATGCTTGACTCGAACCTCAATAAGTCTTATCAACCATAACATAAAATATATGTTTTTAATCTCTATTGACCAACAACAACAACAATCTTACCCAGTATACTCCAACGACAGTTAAAGTTATCGTTAGGGTCTGGAAATAGTGAGAGACATACAAACAATATCTCCATCCCATGAGATAGAGAGTTTGATTACAATGAGATCTCTGTATCGATCATCTAGTAAATTTTCTCTATTTTTTGGGTTGTTTTTCTTTTTTAATCGAGCTTGATCATGATCGAACTTGTCGAACATGCTTGAATGCTCGTAGATAATCAAGCATATCCAAGTCAAGTTTGAACATATCTAAAATTGATCTGACCCAAGTTTGAACACCTCACAATCATCTTTCTCGAGCTGGGCTCAAATATATCAAAATTTTCAAATATTTTACTTGGCTCGGTCTTTTGTGCCCGTATCTGCCCTCCATCAGATCGTGAGAGACAGATGAAGAAATACGTTTTGATGTATTCGATATCATTCAGTATTCGTAATGTAGCGTACATATATAGGGTTCAAGTTACAACAACCTCTACTATCAAGGAAAAGGAAATCATATCATCTATCTCTATCTACAAAATAGTTAGACTCTATCCTTATCTAGTTATCCACAAGGTAAGGTAGTTAAACTAATATATCGCAACTATTAAAACAAATATCACAATACTCCCCCTCAAGTTGGAGCATGAATATCGAGAATGCCCAACTTGCCCAAGAAATGCTGAAACGCCGTCGGACCTAGGGCCTTGGTGAACCCATCGGCAAGCTGATGAGACGCTGAAACTTTGCGAGGAATAATGCGCCCAGCAGAATAATGTTGACGAACAAAATGACAGTCTATCTCAATATGTTTTGTGCGTTCGTGATAAACAGGATTAGCCACGATGTGCAATGCTGCTTGATTATCACAATGAAGCTCCACAGGAGCAGAAACCGGAAGGCCGAGATCGGCTAACAACTGACGCAACCAAACGATCTCACTCGTCGCATGAGCCATAGCACGGTATTCAGCTTCAGCAGATGAACGAGAAACCACAGGTTGTTTCTTGGACCGCCAAGAAACAAGCGCCGATCCAAGAAAGACCATATATCCTGTAGTAGATCGACGTGTAATGGGACAACCGGCCCAGTCAGCATCACAATATGCCTGAAGACGAAGAGAAGTGTTGGCGGAAAAGAAAAGTCCCTGACCAGGCGCACGCTTGAGATAGCGAAGCAGATGAAAAACCGCATCAAGATGACACTTTCGAGGCATATTCATAAACTGACTCAAAGTATTAACCGCAAAACAAATATCAGGCCGAGTAACAGTAAGATAAAGCAAACGTCCAACTATGCGACGATAAAACGCAGGATCATCAAGAAGAGGATCAGAATCAGAAAATTGAACCTTTTGATCCATCGGAGAGCTAGCAGGACGACAACCAAGAAGACCACATTCCATTAGGATATCAAGAACATACTTACGTTGGTTGAGCACCATACCAGAAGCAGAACGAGCAACCTCAATGCCAAGAAAATATTTGAGCGGACCAAGATTTTTGATTTTAAACTTATGATCAAGATATGTCTTTAACGCTGTGATGCGGGTAAGATCATTTCCAGCCACGATGACATCATCAACGTAAATTAAGACCACAACAAAAGACGAGTCAGTGGATAACATAAACAACGAAGGATCAGCAGAGGACTGAGTATACCCGAGCGCTGTTAGTGAGGATGTGAATTTAGCATACCAATTACGTGACGCTTGACGCAAACCATACAAAGACTTCTGTAGCTTGAAAACAAGACGATCCCCCTGACGCGAAAAACCAGGTGGAATGCGCATATAAACATCCTCCGTGAGATCACCATGTAGAAAAGCATTATTCACATCTAGCTGGTGAACATGCCAACCTCGCGCAACAGCAACGGCCAAAAGACACCGGACAGTAACCAACTTGGCAACCGGAGCAAAGGTCTCATGAAAGTCAACACCTTCAATCTGTGTATAACCACGAGCCACCAAGCGCGCCTTATAACGCTCAATAGTGCCATCAGGATTATACTTAATTTTGTAAACCCATTTAGAGTCAATGGTACGTTTGCCGGGTGGCAAAGGAACAACAGACCACGTTTGATTTGCCTCAAGAGCAGAGATCTCTCGTTGCATGGCTTCACGCCAATGTGCATGCTTAACTGCCTGGCTAAAAGAAACTGGCTCATCCCCTTTGGTAATGGCCGCGACATAACCATGATAAGAGTGAGATAAACGAGCATACGAAAGAAAACCAGATAAGGGAAATACCGTAGAGTTCGCCGTTGGAGCAGGTGGAGCCGCCGATGGTACAAGAGAAGGAGGCAAAGCGACTTCAAAATCTGTTAAACGACGAGACAATTGACGAGGACGCAAACTACGGGTAGACTGTGAGGCTGGAACCGACTGAACGGGCTGAACCGTTTCAGCCGAGGATGAGGAAGGCTGGATTGGACCAGCCGGACACGGAGGGGAGGCTGGCGGTGCGAAGGAAGAGTCGGCCGAAGGTGCTGAGGACGTGCCAGGGGAAGAGACGGGCGGATCAACGAACGAGACATCCGGAACCCCAGAAGCTGGACCTATGATACCCTTTGGAGGACTGTGGGACGCAACAAAACGCGAAACAATAGCAAATGGAAATACAGTTTCATAGAAGGACACATCACGAGTAACATAGATTTTACGACTGGATAAATCAAATACTTTATAGCCTTTTTGAGAATGGGGATAACCAAGAAATATGCCAGGTGCAGAACGCGGAGCAAATTTATCACGATGACCATGATAAGTGTAACCATAACATAGACAACCAAAAACACGAAGATGTGAATAAGTGGGTAAACATCCCGTTAAAAGTTCATATGGCGTTTTATTATGAAGACTGGTAATAGGCATACGGTTGATAAGATAAACGGCAGTAAGAATACATTCCCCCCAAAACATAATAGGCAAATTAGCATGGAAACGAAGAGCACGTGCTACTTCTAAAATGTGACGATGTTTACGCTCAGCAACCCCATTTTGTTGCGGAGTATAAACACAAGAAGTCTGAACTTCTATACCCTGGTCAGAATAATAATTAAGCAGAGTGGCATGTGAAAATTCTAACCCGTTATCACTACGAACACATTTGACACACTTGGTAAACTGTGTACGAACCCATTTCAAGAAATGCAACAAATAACGACTCGTTTCAGATTTTGAACGCATCAAATAGACCCAAGTACTACGACTGTAGTCATCAACAATAGTCAAGAAATAATGCGCACCAGATAAGCTAGGCGTTTTATAAGGCCCCCAAATATCACAATGAATAAGGTCAAAGGTCTGCATAGTGATGCTAGTACTAATAGGAAATGGCAAACGAGTTTGCTTTGCGCGATTACAAGCATCACAAATAATGTCTTTAGCAGAAACAACAATAGAAGGAATAAAACGAAACTTGGAAAAAGGAAGATGACCCACTCGATGATGCCAAATGGTGTCGTCACATTTTATTGCGGCAAAAACAGGAGAGGCCGAATAGGGAGGGGCCGAATACTGGTGAAGCTGATAGAGACCATCGTGCTGCCTACCCACTCCAATCAGCTTCCTCGACGACACTTCCTGCACAACACAAAAATCTGGGCCAAAAGTTAGCATGCATTTCAAATCCTTCACTAAACGACTGACAGAAATCAAATTGAAAGCAAACTCAGGAACGCCTAGAACATCATGCAGGACGAACGAGTCTGAAAGTTTGACCGTCCCAATGGCACGAACGGCCACATGTGTACCATCAGGGATTTGGACCGTAGCTGCCACCTTGTCAGTGACAACAGTAGTAAAGAGCGACAAATCGTTAACAACATGCGCGTTGGCTCCACTATCAAAAAGCCAAGACGAAGACGAAAAAGGAACAGTACCCGAATCTGGCGTGACTGACATCTGAACATCCTGACCAGAATTACCTCCATTCAAATGCTCGACAAACTGAGCCAACTGATGCTGCTGTGCAAGAGTGAGGCCTACAAATGAAGAAGGGACGGCGGCATCCACTGACGCACCTGCGTGCACAGCATTTTCCGAATCTGACGTGACTGCCATGACAGAATGCGAACGTGTGGGATAATGACCAAGAAAAGCAAACTGGCAATTTGGCAGAATGTAGACAAAGACGAAAAAAATATTGAATATCTCAAGAATATTCAATTTGAAAATCGCAAGAACAAGCGACGGAAAAAAAAACGACAACCGAAATGGATCAAATTTGCTCTGATACCATGAAGAAATACGTTTTGATGTATTCGATATCATTCAGTATTCGTAATGTAGCGTACATATATAGGGTTCAAGTTACAACAACCTCTACTATCAAGGAAAAGGAAATCATATCATCTATCTCTATCTACAAAATAGTTAGACTCTATCCTTATCTAGTTATCCACAAGGTAAGGTAGTTAAACTAATATATCGCAACTATTAAAACAAATATCACAATAACAGAATCCACTGTTAAACTTGGATATCCAATTTTAATCAGGTAATATATCTAAGAAATCAGAAAGATACATATTCTTGATAGAATCTGCGTTTATGAATATCTAGGGATTGATCAAGGAAACCCAGTTGGACTCTTTCGACCTTCCAATATACAATCCAGCTGCAAAGGAAGTGGAAGACATAATCGAGAAAGAAGGTTCTTTCAGAATCGAACACTTGGGAACATTCAAAAGCCGATGGAATGATGTTTACAAGGCGGACATTAGCAAGGGAAGTCGGGAGAGAGGGGAATATATATCTATGTTTATCAGGGCAGTTTTTGAGTGTCTTCTTGCCCGACACTTTGGTGAAGATATCATGGATGAATTGTTCGATAGATACGAGAAAAAGGTATCAGATTACATGGACATGGGAAAAGGATTGGTTAATCATGTGGTGGTTTCTCTTGTTAAGAATGAAGAAGTTGGATTTAGCAATGGATTTTGTTGGACTAGGTTTGAAGGTTGAGTTTGTTAATTAAAGAAGCTAATTAATAAGTTATATGGTAGTATAGCAATATGTGTGTTTCAAACATATTGGTATGGTTGCATACATCCGACCCTTTATACCTCGTCACAGTTGGAAGCCATCGTCACAGTTGGAAGCCTTTAAAGCAATAGAGTAATGTTGTTGTTGAATTTCTTCATGAGAGCATTATTGTCACTTGAAAACTGGGTTATACATTGTCATTATAAATGATAATACTCTGTTCTAAAAATATTGTCATATTTGGTTATATTTGGTTTATATTTAGTTAAACATCGATTAATATCAAATCATAAAAGTGTTCAACACAATAGTTTTCTAAAAATCATGAAAGTGTTCAACACAATAATTTTTTAAAATAGTCTTCGCATAATTTATGACCAAATCCCATTGAGTAATATGCAAAATGCTTTGGCGATTTGGTTTTCAGAATGTGTTTGACTAACTATGTGTTTGACTAGCGTGACAAGATTTTTGGGGAAAAGAGAGTATAAATATATCTTTGTATCATGTAAATTAAATGTTTTACCTTGTTATTATGGCTCCGTAACGAACTGCAAATTATTTCATACTTCAACCGATGGCAAAAAATGACTCTAGAACATAGTATAAATGAACCATATAAAAACCACAATAAAGAAAAACACAAACACACTTCTGACTGGCCCAACCATCAATCGTATTCATAGTCTGAAGAAACGATGATGCATAAGAACGGGACCAATTAGTGGAGACAGCCTATTTGAAATACACTACTTGTTTTGTTGGGCCCGGATCTCCTCATCATAAGAGAACAGTAACGCGTGATCCGAAAACACATGACATCAAGAGATGATAAAACTAAATGAGAGAGGTAAAATAGATGAAGACGGTAACCACTGATGTAAGGAGATGACATATGTGTATTGTTGGTCCACCACAAACCATTATTGTTGACAAATGAGTAATTATTAGAACTTGTGGCTGTGACCCGTGCAATGCATGTATCATGCCCACCCCCTTTTTCTTTATTGGGAAGTATATTGATGTATATTGACAAAGAAAAATTATGTATGGAAGTACAATAGAGTCGATAAACATTATTTCTTGACTTTAGAATATGATGGAATAAAAAAAATGACTCATTGTGAAGTAACAGTTGATCAACTCACAGCTTGACACAATTTTCGTTATGAGTCATCGGGAAACAACCTCTATATGCTTCTACCACATGAGTATGGTTGCATACATCCAACCTCCTCATACCCCGTCATAGGCGGAAGCCTCTAAGTCAATGGTAAATCATAGATGGGAGCGGTTGGATCAAACTGTGAACCATATTGGTAAATCGTCATTTGATGCCTCATGTTGAATTCAAGATCGAGTCAATGGGGGTAATGATGTTGTTGTTGGATGATGTATGGAAGTACCAAAAAAAAAAAAAAAAAAAAACCTCCTTAACAAAAGATGAGCAAGTATCTTGTATTTTGGTTACGAAATGTAAAAGCGCCAAAACGCAGAAACATCACAAGGTGGCTGTAAACTAATTTAATATACCATCTGGTTCAGTCTATACAGACACTGTGATAAGCAAGTATGGGTTAGAACGCAAGAAATACAAAAACAACTGTATTTACTGCAAAATAGATATGTCAAGCTAACCAAATGTTACACAATAACACAGCTATTTTGTACTAGCTCTTAAGTTAGCTATCCACCTTCATTTTGGTTGCTTATGCTGGACGTACTTTGCCATTTATGGACAATATTTTGTAAAGATTGGCACTAGAATGTATACCTATCTGTAAGCTACCTATGGCTCCAAGCTAAGCTTATGTGTGCACATATGCAACATCTTTATAAAGTACGTCTTTTTAGCTATCAATGAAAATTTAACTTACCTTACACAATTCAGTTGCGAAAGCTGGCGGACAGCATCAGATACATATTGATACAGCATCAAGTAAGGAGAAAAATTAAGTTCAGGATCACTGAACTTCAAAAAAGGTGAAAAGAGAGAGGAACGAAAAGATAACACAGAACCCACCCCTGGTGTTTCGTACATCATTCTCGTCCTTTCCCATCTGCACTGTGTATCAACATATGTTATTACAGTACTTCTGCTACTTGTTCTCTCTTCAGCCATAAATTGCTCCTCCATGATGTCTCAATCTGCATATAATGCAATAGATTTGATGTTCGGTAGCGAGTATGTATTTAGTTAGAGAATGAAATGAGCACAAGTGACATGAAAATATACAATAAACAAAGCATAAAGAAGCCAAGAAGAGCCTAAAATGCATAATAATTACAACATTACCCATTGCCTAGAAACTCCCGTGTGTGACAGGGTATGGGAGATTCAGATGTACGCAGTCATATCCATATGTTAAAAACACAGAGGTTGTTTTCCGATTACCTATAATGAAAATTGCGTCAAGATGTGTCGATCAAGTGCTACTTCACAGTATAAGAATCACAACCAATTTAGCGAGTCATTTTGATTTATTTCATCATATTCTAAAGTCAAAGAAGAGTGTGTTCTTGACTCCATTATCCATATTGCTAGAGGAGGCAAAGACGAAGAGTACGAAAATGATCAAGGACTCCAGAGATCGTCATAACCCTGCGTGCAATCTCTTATGTATCTTCCACTCATAGACAACAAAGCCGTGGTCATCAAAATTTCAGAATACAGAGCCGACCACAGAACAAGGGAGATGGACTATTCAGAACAAACTATTGCATTACAGCAATAACATTTGAAATCCCAGAAAACTCGCTATTACTGGATTAAAGGACCAAACTAATTTTCTTAAGCCGGGAAGACAGACCACAAGTCAAAACCAAGCAATTGCAGAACAACAACAACATTACCTCATTGTGTTAGAGGCTCCCGACTATGACGAGGAATGGGGGGTCGGATGCACGCACCCATACAAAGCCGTGGTCATCAAAATTTCAGAATACAGAGCCGACCACAGCACAAGAGAGATGGACTATTCAGAACAAACTATTGCATTACAGCAATAACATTTGAGATCCTAGAAAACTCACTATTACTGAATTAAAGACCAAACTAATTTTCAAAAAGAAGGCAAAAGACAAGTCAACACCAAGCAATTGCAGAACACAGAGTGTAAACACAAGATGGGGAAGACTAACTCTATCAGAGTCAAGCAGGGAGGATGACAAACACCAAAAAGAATTGAAAATGAAGAACAAAGCTCAACATGCAGGGAGAAATAAAGAGTAAGTTTTGCAGAAAAAGGAAAGAAATTGTAGAACAAAAAACCGACAAAAAATCGCGAACATGAGGCAACCATAAAGTCAAACCTAAGCGAAATCAAAGCAAGCATTTCGAATATATAAAAGCCCTGAAGATCAGCTTTCGATATTAAAGGGGGAAAAGAATCAAACAAATAATTTATTTATGGTAATCGTGATATAGAAGGCGTTTTTCATCCTCTCACAAACGTTAACTAATCACGTTGATTAATAGCAAATCTGCAAATGATGGATATGATACTTCTCACGCCGAATGCATCAACATTAGGCATACAAAATTTTATGTAGACTCTTGCTTAAATAGTTGTATATAGCTCCTTTAGTATTTGAAATGTTAAATCATCTAATTTTATACGAGTCTTTCTTCCATTCAAAACTTAATAATTCAACAGAAAAAGGAAATAAATACAGGCATACAAGATTAGGATAATAAGAACAATAAAGTGCAGAATATAAGATGTAGAATACATTATCAGCAAATCTGTTACTTCACTTTCTTCTCTTGAAGACTATTTAAGGGACCATATCAATCTTTTTCATAGAGCGGACATTTTTACAATTGGTAAGGTTGCTGTTTTGTGACTTTGAGGTCACGGGTTCGAGTCGCGAAACAGCCTCTTGCACAAAGTATAGGATAAGACTACGTACATCAGATCGTGAAACGATCCGGTCCTTTCGCATACCCTGTACAGTGTACACTGGGAATGCCCATTTGTTAATCTTGTTGCATCCTGAACCAGAATTGCAGAGTATGATCTGCTTTCCTTGTCTTCAACAAGGATATACTTGCCTCTGCTGTTTGAATTGTTTTAGAAAAATAAGCACATGTTTTATCATACCATTTTGGCTTCTTTACCACACCAGTTGAAACTTATCCCTTTTTTTACTTTCACCAGGAGACAACCTAAGAATCAAGATTGTTGCATATAGCAAGAAAAGACTCTCACCTAAAGGGGGGAAAAAGAAAACCTCCCAAAAAGTAAGAATGCAAAAAAACTTCAACTTACTGATTGTATCAAATGCGTAAAGATGTGCCCGATAAAACATCAATGTAGCATCTATATACTACTGCAAACATAAGAAAACTGCAACATTCATTCATCACACTTACGATGCAATTGTATAGTATCTACTTCAAGGAAGAAGTGCCACTTCTGATCAAAACAAATATGGAACGAGAGCCTTGATATTCCTGGGGAAGTCGTCGAATTTGGACTCGTACCACTTCATGGTTGCAATGCTCCTCCCCGTCAGATATAACAGTGTCCCAAAAGCCAGAGAAAACGCGTACAATGTTTGGGAAATGAAAGCCAACCCGAAGAAATCAATGATCTCAAAAAGGTAGTGTGGACAAAGAACCAAATGAAACAGTCCACCCTGAGGTAATTTGTACCCCTTTTCACCTTTAGCTCGCAAGTTGGAGAGGAGGTAATGGTGGTAAAAGTTCCCACAAATGCCAATGAGGAACAGCATAATTCCTGCAGGGCTGAGTTCAACTGGTGGTTCTGGGGATCCATTAGTCAGATATTGTGCGTAGATCATAGTTGAGGTGGAGAGAAAATAGCTGAAAGAGATTGCCATGGCAGCTTCCACGTCCATCCCGCCACTGAATTTGTGAACAAACAAAACCTACACCAAGTAGACACATCTGGCTGTCATTCATAAATTATAGCTTCGACTGGACTGAATCATAGAATAAGTTTTGAAACAATATCCTTAGGCCAAGTTCTGAAAGAGGAATTAGGAACTAAAGGATAAAATGACTGTGCTATATAGAGCTGGGAGTCTCACTGGAAGCAAACTCTATATTCTTTCTAGCGATAGCTTTTGATGTCGTTGGAATATATTAGGTATGTGTTGTTGTTGTAGGATAAAATGACTGTGCCAAGCACTTCATATACCATTTGCAACTTGTTAGTGGTCACATGGACAAACATTGCGGAACTGAAACACTACCATAATAACAACCATAATATAACTTGAGCAGAGATTCAATATCTTGTTGACTCCATCAATGTTTCTACTTAATCCCTCATTTACACACCCTATCTCTCGTTGTAGCTCATATTTAACACTTGAATCAATTGAACGCATGTTAAAAAAATTCATAATTTAATAAAGACATCCACACCCATTATTGTCCTAGTGCTTAGTGTGTTATATGACTTAGGACCACCAACCTGAAAATGCTAATCTTGTCCTAATGTTAATGTATTATGTGACTTGGGACCAACAACTCGAAAATGCCACATTAACATACATACCACTAAACAAATATGCAAATATTAATAAAGTCCAAAAGTAACTAATACATCGCTCCAATATGCAAATGTAAACAAATATCCAAATATGCGACAGTAACATAAGCACCAATATGCAAACGTTAATAAAGTGTAAGAGTAACTATTACATCGCTTCATAAGAGATAAACAAATAAAGACTAAGCTTATCTAATGCTCCTTCACCCATATAACCCTTTTAACATAGTATAAATTACACATGTTATAAATCAAAATAGACTTATAAGTATGCGATAGTCCAAGAGTAAACGAATATGGGACCGCAACATAAGCACCAATATCAATATAAGACAGTAACATAAGAGTTAAAGTCCAAGAGTAAACAAACATGCGACAGTAACCTAAACACCAATATGCAAATGTTAATACAGTCCAAGAGTAACTAATACATCCCTCCACCATAAGAGAAAACCAAATAAAGACTGAGCTTATCTAATAAACTAATGATGGAAGAAAGAGTGAGAGGAGAAACACCTCAAGGACCCTCTTGCCGAAATGTATGGCTAATGCCAAGCGGACCAAAGAAAATCTCAAATCCTCTAATGGTAGAAAAATCAAAGAGGCAGCTCCAGCAAGAAATGCAGGAGTGTACAAAATCAGCATTCCGGTTCTACTCGACACTTGTGCCTTCTTTCTTTCTGAATTCTGGGACGAACCCATTTTCCAAAACTTGGAATACTGCATATTTTTTCCTTTAATTTCCGAAAACCCTGCATTTCCTAGAGATGCGAAGCTGATTACGGACATTGCCGATACGAATAAAGATGGTGGCGGTGGGTATATAAAGCTCAGCAATGAAGCCAACTCCATTGTCCGTTTAATTTCTTTCTTGTTTTCGGCTAAAATTGGAAGATTAGTTTAATATGGTGGTCTGAACGTGTTGGGCGGCGTTTGAAAGAGTTTCACAATCTATCGAGGAGTAATATGGGAATATCGTTTCTCTGGAAAAAGGACATTGATGAATGCTGCGAACCACATAAGTGTTACGTGGCAGACTAGAGCGAGGAGTAATGTGGGAATATCGTCAGTTGTGTCACGTAGACGGCCACTAATTCACACAAGCTTATCACTCGTATACTCGTTTAAATCCGAGTATCAACTGAGCTATATCCTGAAAACATTAATGTTTTTTTTATCATGTTGCTAGATGGTGCACTAAGGTGTGAAAGACGGGTTAGGATCAAGCTTATCCGAGGATCAACTGAGTTATACCCTGAAAACATTAATGTTTTTTTTTTTAAATCCGAGGATCAAGCTTATCCGAGCATCACCGCGCGACACGTGGCAGCAAAGAGGGATGGTAAGGCTAGATGAATGTCACCCGCATCTAGCGTTACCACCTCACCCTGCTGGCACGTGTCGTGTAGTCACGAGTGAGATGAAGAAAATGAGGGATATGAGATCCCATCCCGTAAAAGACGTACATCCATGGCGTGTACGTTCTTTTTCTTGTCTGGGAAAATTTATAAGACATTTCCCTCTACACTATTAACATGATCCAAATCTTTACCTTTGTGTATCTACTATCTTAATTGACATTGCAACACTTTGTAGCTTTCTATTGAATTATATCCATGGAATTTTTCTTGCTATGTACTTTAATAGTATTTTTGTTTTAAAAATCTTATCATAGTTTGATTTAAGATGATTTGATGAATCAAACTATTTTGGTATTATTATACTATAAATTAGATAATTAAAATAAAATAAAGAAAGCATATAAGTATTTATTGAAAGAATAACATAGAAAGTTTGAATAAAACAAATATTTAAAAAATAAACACTAATACAATATAGGATGAATTGAGAAAATCCTGCGCCACAACGATTCACATGGAATACCGAATACAATTCCCACGGAAGAAATAATAAACATCATTTGGGTCAGATCTGTTTATCGTGTCTCGTTGATCAATGTTTGTGACTATCAATCACAATCACAAGGTGATACATTAACAATCTGGTAAAAAAATTATAAAATACTTTCTATCAAAAGGTTGAACCCAACCCAAAGGCCTCAACTTCCTCAGTCTCAATGAGCTGCGTAGAGGAAGTAAATCAGGAGCTCAACGAACTCCTAGATTAGGTGAGATCTTACGCAGTTATTCATACAAGGTGCCCCACAAAGCAGTCCTTTTGGCCTAGCATTTAAGGAACACCTACACTGTGCGTGTCTCTGGATTCGAAATCATGACTTCTTTCTGGCAATAGCCAGCCCGAATACCATCTGGACAATGCCATTGGAGCAAAATTTTAAAATACTAACTTAACAGTATGTGATTGACAGAAGTAAGTTAGCATGTGAGCACATCCCATTCGGCTACCATTCTCGCACGGGTTGGGATCTCCTAACCCCACTTTTCTCACTCTCTTTGTGACCACGCGACACGTGGCAGCAAAGAGGGGTGGTGGGGCTAGATGCGGGTGAGCCTCATCTAGCCTCACCACCCCCTCTTACTAACACGTGTCGCGCGGTCACGCGTCACCGCACCCCATTTGTGCTGAGGAGATCCTACCCCTTCTCCCACTTCCCTCCACAATAGATGGGAATTCCCGCCATTGTTGTCTCAACTAACATAACTACCTAAACGACCAGAGCTGCTTCTTCAACCCCCAAATTTCCCTCCCAAAAGACCAAACCCCTCAACTCAACCTTCAAATCCCTGTCGAAATCCAACAAATTCGACGAAGCCTTTCAGCTATTTCAATACAAAAAACTCGAAATTAAGCCCTGCACTTCCTTTCTCCATGCTTGCATTTCCACAAAATCTTTGCAACATGGCCAACGACTCTACCACCATCTCCCTGAAACCATTCTCAGAAACCCCGCAATAAAGTCCAAATTCGTTACTCTCTTCTCCGTCTGCGGCAAAATAAATGAGGCTCGCCGGATTTTTGAAGAGGGGCTTGAAGTTGAAAACTTGGCTGATTCAGTTTGGGCAATATGTCGAACGGGGAATCTTGTGCTTTCGGTAGTAACCAAAGCTTGTACAGAGCTGTTAGAGTTGAGGATGGGGAAGGCTGTGCATGGCCAGGTTATTAAAGGTAGAAATGTGCCTGATCCAAGTAGTGCATTATGCTCTTTTGAGATTTTATAGCGAGTGCGGGAGTTCTGAGTTATTAAAGGTGTTTGATGGAATGCCTCTCAGAAATGTTTCTTCCTGGAATTCAATGATAAGCAGTTTGGTTAAGAAAGCTAAGGTGTTTGAGGCTTTTTAAACTTTTAGAAGAATACATTACGACAATTTTAGTTGCTTGTGCGCAACTTACTTCGTTTTGCAGTGGCAAAGTGATCCACTCTCAGATTCTGAGATCTGATCAAATTTCTGATGTTATCTTGCTAACCTCTTTAATGGATATGTATGCGAAATGTGGGAAAGTAAATTACTGTAGGAGAGTGTTTGATATAATGAATTGGAAAGACTTGACTTCATGGAACATTATGATTAATGCATATACTGCGAATGGGGATCTGAAAGAAGCAATTAAGTTGTTTGATGAAATAGTTGCTTCTAGAATTCGTCCTGATGGGTTTGTCTCCTTGCTGTCAGGATGCAGCCATGCCGGAGATATAAGCCAAGCAAAAGGATTGTTTGAGAGAATGGTTATGGAGTTTGGGATTGAGTCTCGTTTGGAACATTTTATCTGTTTGGTGGATTAACTAAGTAGACAAGGGAACATTGAAGAAGCGTTAGAAGGTGTAGAAAGAATGCCTTTCAAGCCAGCTAGTAGCATTTGGGGTTCTTTGCTGAACGCCTGCAGGTTCCATGGCAATGTCGCACTTGCCTAGACATAGCCAAGGAGTTGTTTGAAATTGAACCTGAGAATCTAGGGAACTACATAATGTTGTCTAATATATATGCAAATGCTGCAATGTGGGATGGGGTTAACACGGTCAGAGATATTATGGAAAGAAAAGGCATGAAGAAACAAGCAGGATGTAGCTGGATCCAAATTCAGAATAGATTTCACCCTTTTGTGGCAGGTGGAGGTTTTGAATTCCGCAATTCAGAGGAGTATAAGAAAGGTCAAGAAAAATTAGTGAAAGCTATTTCAGATAAAGGATATAATCTTGGCACAGGAGTTATTTTTCACGACGTGGATGATGAAATGAAATCAGACTGGATTTGTCGGCACAGTGGAAAACTAGAAACAATATTTGGGCTGATTCATAGCAGCTCTGGGATCCCAATTAGTATAAGAAAGTTCAAGAAAAACTAACGAAAGCTATTTCAGATAAATGATATAAACCTGACACAGGAGTTGTTCTTCACGACGTGGATGATGAAATGAAATCAGACTGGATTTGTGGGTACAGTGAAAAGCTAGCAACAGTATTTGGGCTGATTCATAGCAGTTCTGGGATCCCAATTAGGATAACCAAGAATCTGCGTGTTTGTGCAGATTGTCATCTTGGATGAAGTTTGTTTCTAAAGTAACATTAAGAAGAATAATTTTGAGAGACACCCAGATTCCACCATTTTGAGGACGGAAGAGCTCTTGCGATGACTATTGGTGATTACAGAACTCAGTTGGATTGCTGGTACAGCTTTTCATTGCCGTCTTTTCATATGAAGGGTGTAAAATACAGCCCTGATCCATGCATGAGGTGGCAGGGCCTGCGATAGACAGAACTTTTAATCCAAGGCTTAAGTTAACAGGTTCATCTTCTTCCTCGTTTCAAAGAAACCATGAAAGGGTAACTAAAACTATTGAGAGTGCAACTCCAGAAAAAAACAATACTAGATTACACTGGAGAGCAGAGGCGAGTGTCCAAAGCTCTTTGTATGTCTTATAGGAGAGGAATATGTAAGATGTCTTTAGCTGGTTGGTGCTTCTGGGGCTGTCTCCTTGGCAATCAAAGACCGTTCGCTCTTTGTTTTAGAACATCGTGGGGCCTGCCTGAAACTTCACTTTCCTTGAAAAAAATATTACAGGAGTACTGTATTCTGACAAATACTTTTCCTTGATTCTTGGAACTTTTTCCTAGGGATGTTATTCAAAAGGACCTTACAGTGTTAAGAAAACAGTTTTCACCCAAAGCAACTCTCCTTGCCACTGTTGATTTCTGTGAATGCTCTGAGCATATTGATGGGATTGAATACTTACAGGCAAAATCTTTTGGTTTAGTTTGATTACCGTCCGACAAATTTGAACTTTTCCTTGATGCTTGGAACTTTTTCCCAGGGATGTTATTCAAAAGGACCTTACAGTGTTAAGAAAACAGTTAAACCAAAGCAACTCTCATTGCCACTGTTGGTTTCTGTGAGTGCTCTGAGCATATTGATGGGATTGAATACTCACAGGCAAAGTCTTTTGGTTTAGTTTCATTACCATCAGTTTACTTTCCATCAAGTATTTAGTTTACTTCGTCTCACAAGACATGCTCATCATGAGATTATTGCATTGCCCTAATCTTTTTGGATAATTACAGTATACACAAGTAGTTCATGGGAACATTCAAGAATTAAGCAAATAAGCTTTTGATATATGTATCTCTACTGAAATGAGAAACAAAAGGCAGAAGATCTGAGGGGGAAAAACGCAATCTGGATAATTTGAATAATTGATAAACCTGCGATACACCCAGGTAACTATCTTCTAACCTGATAGTCTCTGGCTACCCAGTGATGGAAAATACAACAATAACAACATTACCCCATTACCTTAGAACCCCCGTTTATGGCGGGGTATGGGAGGTCGGATGCACGCAACCACAGAAGTTGTTTCAGAGATGGAAAATGAAAATATGAATTCATCTGTTCATTCTGTAAAGGAAGAAAGGAAGTACTGGTCTTGTATGTCATGCTCACTGAATAGATGATTCAAGAAAATGAATATATCATTGATTACATCGATGAACCAAAATATAAATTCTATCCTTTAACAAACTAAAAATCATTCCTTCACAACACTGTAAAACCAAAATGTTCTTTGAGCTATGGTTTAATCAAAAAATCATATTGCTTGTTTGGGTAAATTGGAACATGACAACCAAAACTTCTTTAAAATACCAACTTTGGAAGTCACTTGGGTAATCACCTGCTACCTATGACGATTGCGAAGATTGTATCTCTTTGTAAATGAATTTGTTTCTACTGAATTTTCTCCAACTTCCTCTTTGCATAGATAGTCAGGATCCTGCAATCTGTCTATATCTTCAGGCAGATCTTTGTCGATCCATTTCGACCATTCCACTTCACTATCTGAATCTGTGTTCCATGACATGTCTTCACCTTTATGCATTCCAGTGACCTTCTCCATTAGTGTTAACAGCATCTGATGGTTCAAAACGTCGTAGTCTCTGCATGTTTCGAGACAAAGAACAGGTTAACATAAAGAATGGGGGTGATAATTAGCTAGATGTAGAATAATGGCTAGACCATTTACCTGTATGTGTACACAGAATATAGAAGCTGACTTGAGCCAAGAAGCAGAAAGAGTGACCTAACCAGATTGATCATCCACCCTTGTCTCTCAATGCTATTGGATGTAAACCGCAGTATTGCTAATTCAGTCAAGAATGTCATGCATAAACCTGAAAGCATTACAAGGGAAATGATAAAGTTGCTTACTTAGACATTTGAATCTGTTATTGCTTGAAAAATCAAAATCTTAATATAAAACTTACCCATATAAATCCTAGGTCTCACATTGTATGTCTGTTTGGTGCTGGTGAACATGTAGATAAGGAATATTGCCAATGAATACACCAAGAATGCTTTCATTAACCGCGATTCCAACAGCATGGCATTGTGTATGGCAAAAAGCTTATCCAAGGCAACAAACATTTTTGCTTGCTTCGACTCAAAAGCTTCCTGCATACATCATTATATAAACATTATGCAAAAAGGAAAGCATTGAGAGATCAAAGTGAGTAACTCCACTAGAAGTATGCTTACCTGGGCAGCTAATATTGTTTTCGAGTTTTCCACTAGGTGATCATGGGCCTGTTGCAGTTGTTCTTGCCGTTGAAGAAGCTCCTGCTGCTGTTTTTGACCAAATTCAGCCAACTGTTGCAAAGTCCCCCTGGAAAATTTTCAGATTCTTCAGTGTAAGTCAAATTTCTTTAACTCGATTTAAAGATGAAATTTTGAGTGCATTACCTGCTTTCTTCAAGTGCTTTAGACTGGAACTCAGTGAGAATACGAAGGCCATTGAGAGCCATGGATTGGCCAGCTAAGAGTTCTTTCTGCTTGTCAATTGAACTTTCAACCGTGTCCCTAACATCATCTGTTCTGTTCTGAAGTGTGCTCATCTTCGAAAACATAGCATCTCCAACTCTGCTAATCTCCATCTCTATCTCAACTGTTTCATCCCTCAAAAGATTGATCTCATCTCCTAAGTTGTTGTAAGAATCATGAAGCACCCTCATTCCTTCCTCAAGATTCTCCTTCATCTTGACTTGTCCTTGGCTTAGCTCCATCTGGGATGCTGCGATTTCCTTAGACTGCTCGTAAAGTTCTTTGGAGTAATTGAACACTCTATTCACATGATTCTCCACTTTCTTTGTAGCTTGTTGCAATTCTTGAGTCCTAGTGTCAACCAATCCCAATGAATCATGAACCTCTTTTGTAGTCCGCAGGACCTGCTCGCCTTGTGCCTCGATATTCTCCAACTTCATCTCTGCATATTCAGCTGTCCTTTTCAATTCATTCACTAGTCTCTCTGTTTGCTGCTTAAACGCTTGGATCCTGCAACATAACCAGAGTTGTTTAGAGATCTCATTATTTACTTACTATAAACATGTTCATGTTTTACCTATACACGTTATGAGTATTTTAATATTGACAGCCTCCTCTTTGTATTTCTTGAATTACCTCACTAACACACTAGCACATCATATCCTTATTATTGTGCCGTTTAGGTAGGTACCTATAGAGTCGAGGTGCTTCTAGAGTTGATCGACATAGCTTGACGTATCATTATGGGTCATTGGAAAAAAACTTCTAACACATGGGTATGGTTGCATATATCCGACCCCTCCATACCCCGCCATAGGCGGGAGCCTCTCAGGCAATGGGGTAATGTTGTTGTTGTTGTATATAGAGCCGAGTGTCTCACTGGAACCAAACTCTCTATCCCTTGAGATAGAGGTACCGTTTGACTGCCACTTACCCTAGCGATAACTTTTGCTATCGTTAGGAAATACTAGGTACGATTGATTGATTGAAACATGTTCATGTTTTATATGCAAACATGACATATTTGATAGAAGCAGAAAAAAAAAAAAGACACATGCATGACTAAACCTAATAAAAATTCCAACTTTACAATCTTGAAAATCTCACTTACTGTAATTGATGGCATATTGAATTGGTCTCCAAATGGTACTCAAGGTAAACTTTAACAGAGTCTTGATCAACTGCTTTTAGGCACTTTTCAACAGGGGATTTGGAATCACAATGAGGTAAAGACTGCCGGCCGGAATGCTTCAAGAAACACTCAGTCAAATGCCAAGCAAATCTATTCCTGGATTCTTCATCAGCTAGAGTCTGTGAACAGCCTGAAAACAAGCTCTGATAAGCCCTTTGCCAACAAGAACTCGGCGCGGCGACAAGCATCTTGTTTCTGGCATTCTCCACCAGCTTCATTCCCCTCTGGTTGTTAAAAGGTTCCATGGAAAATTCAGCCACAACTTCTCTTGTGAACATCATGTTTTCTGAGTTTTGTCCTTTGGAGGCAGCAGTTTTATCGTTGTTAGAGGAAAAAGGCCATAGTGAATTAACTTGCAAAATCAAAAGAAAAATCAAAACCCATCTCAAGTTTTGATCAACGAATCTTTTCATCTTTACTGCAATTCTCTGGTTTCATCCGAACAATTATAATCTAGTTTTCAGATTTCCTTCTTGAAAGCAAATTGAACCCTTTTGAATGATGGGGTGCCAGAATATATATATATATATATATATATATATATATATATATATATATATATATATATATATATATATATAGTAAGATACTTGGTGCCCAAGGATCAAAGAAGATATATGTTAATTTCCATACATAAAAATCTCTAAGATAAGGAAAGAGACAACCAATCAATTCCAAATTCCTACCTGTTCGTTTTGACAAACAAAAGACGTGTCTTTTCGATTTTTTTAACGTATTTTTTGTTTCTATCCAAGAGGCACGAACCATAATCAAGTAAGTTAAAAGCGGTTCGGATCAGAAGAGGTAAAAAATGAGGTAAAATATGAGGTCTCCAATCACAGATTGCCACGTGTACAAAAATGGAAGAAGTTTAAATTTTTTTTGTTTTTCAAAAATAGTTACTTGTACACGTGGCAGCGCGTGATTGGAGGCCTCATATTTTGCCTCACTTTTTGCCTCTTGTGATCTCAACCGAGTTAAACGGGTCAAACTTCTGCGGGTAATAATACCTTCAGAAACTTGCACGCTTTTTTTAATCGCTTTTAATGTGATGATTCTTTATGGCTGGTTAATCATGTTCTAAATGTGGAAAGCTGATTTAATAACTTACTTACTTTCCTCAGTAAAAAATAATTATAATAACTTAGTTGCTTTAAAAAGATGCGATATTTCAGATTGCAAAAAGGATCATGCTTTAATTATAAAAGGAAGTCAATCTTGAAATAAATTGTAGAATATCCAATATCCAGAATAGGATCTGAAAAACAAAATAATGTAGAATATGGTATTTAGTTTTTCTTATTGTATACTTAATATGATAATTAAATTTCTTATTATATTATAAGATATTTGTGTCTTAGCTGAAATCAATTAATGATGGAAGCTGTCTCCAGGCATACTTCAGTTGGTACTCGGATTGGAATTTGCTTCAAGATGTCAAGAGTTCGATTCCAGGGACATACACAGTGTGGTTGACCACTGCTGATAGGCCAAAAGCCTAGTTTGTGGGAGACACCTTGTGTGGGTCACAGTGTAAATCTTCACTCGGCCTAGGAGACCGTTGAACTCCTGATTTGTATCCTACACAATGCTTATTGAGGGTGGGACGGTGGAAGCCTTCAGGGCATGGAAGCTGTACCTGCTCTAGAAAATCCTACATGATGAAACTGTTGAATATGTATCTTTTTAAGTTTCCTCATTAAACATGTGTTTGGACTGGTATGGTATTGATGTTTGACATGAGGAAATATATTTGTTACATGTGCAATTGTTTGATATGAGAGTAAAGAAGCTCTACGTTAATAAGCTTGCTGTACTTATAAATAACTAAAAAATTAAAATGAAGTGCTAGAATTTTACATAATTTTCAAGATTGTTCGCTATAACTTTTCAACTTCATCGAGCAAAACAAATATATAACTACTACAATGACAACATTATTAACTCATTGGTTTAGAGGTTGCAGCCTATGGCGGGTTATAAAGAGTCGGATGTACACAACCATACATATGTGTTAGCAATGCCACATATTATTAGAATCCAGGTTGAGTAAGCTGCTTGATTTTTATGTTTATAATATTTTATTTATTTGTTAAAAGATGTACGTTGTGCTTCACCTACAAAAATATATGTTACCAAACTAAAATAATAGGTTTATTCAGACAAAAAAAAACTAGAATAATAGGTCAAACTTATCTTTCAGAAGGAGAAAAAAGGTCAATGACAATGAAAAGGATATTTGCATATAGCGTCCTTCCTATTAGGCTGGCATTTGGCAATGTGAAAATTCTTACCGTTCTAGGAATTCGCCATCCACTTACCGTTCATAGCAAACGACTTCTGCCCCAGCAGACCCGTTTGTCCAGAATTCTTGGATGTAAACAAATGTATAATATTCTGACTCCGAGTGCCTTCATCGTTATAGTCTCCGTAAAAGTAAAAGATGTAAATTAGATCGTTCAGCAGCCTCTTACATAGGAAGACCAGGACTTGATGCACACAAAATGTCTAAGCTCAAGCCTAATCTGATATATTCTCGAAAAAAAAAGCCTACTCTGATACAAGGAGCAGTCGGCAGAGTCTAGACACCTATACTACAGGTGCAAAGATTCGAACCCACAACTTTCTTCACCAACTAAGTGTCAAATGAGCTACCCATGGAATCGATTTGTCCCCATTTATTTAATGTTTTGTCCCATTTTCTATGACTTCTTACACATATCCAGCGACTTACCTTTTTGTCCACAAGAATCTATGTACGGAAGGCTGGGAAAAACGCAAGGTCTTCCTCACGATCAAGGTATAACCCAAAAGACTTAATCATTTGGTAATGTCCAAATTATTGTCCACTTAAACAAACTATGACAACCAATGGAAAAATATTAAACATATTTTCCTTTGACATATGTTATACTTAGAGTTGAGTTACTAGACAACAAAACAAAAAATGTGTTTTTGGCACATCTAAACTGACGTGAATGCAGGAATAGAAGCATCAGGTCAAAGTGCCATCAGCGAAAGCTCTATCCCAAGATAAGTACCCTCGAGTATGTGAAAAGATCCCCGTAGGAGTGGGTGAGTGTGTGTTGGGGCGGGGGCGGGGGGGGGGGGGGAATCCTTGAAGGAGACTGTCTACATGCATGTTTCTATGTCCCTATATGCCCCATGTATTCAGAGTTCATGGGAAGTGTCACAATACCTAAAACACTGCTATCAATTCAAAAACCGTCCGCTTCAAAACATTACAAACTATATAACTATATAAAACTCCCACAGTTTTAAATAAACAACACACTTACATCCCGTGAGGGCCGTGACAAGTTTTCATCTTCATAGACGACGACGTTCGACAAGGGCAGCAATCATTTCCTCGGTTAAGGTCCTTAGTTCCTTAACACTGGCTAAATAGGGTTATCAAACCTTTATGTTACTTGTATTATATCATGTCATACTGTGTCCGTTATTTGTTACACTATAAATAAAACATACAAACTCAATATACATACCATCTTCTCAAAGAAACTCTGGTTGCAAAATCAGCTAATCCACACTTTCAGAATGAAGGCATGTGGAATATTGCAGTTTTACATCAAAATATCGCTACTTCATCACATCAAAGGATGATCACAAGTACCATCCCACATTCTGCATGCCTAACCGTCACAACCAAAGTATCATCATCATCAATCGTATCCAGTATATCCCAACAACAGCAAAAGCTATCGTTAAGATTTGGGGAGGGTAAGTGGCAATACCTCTGTCTCAAGAGAGAGAGTTTGTGAGACCCGTCTCTATATCCCAAAGTATATATATAGGCAAAATAGTGAAGAACACTGGACACATTACAAGCAAAATCCAAAATTTCTTTGATGAATAAAATGGGTCTTACTCGGCAAACAATTGACATATATCTGACTTCTCCCATAAGATTCTTCAACTTATCTGAAACCTCAGTGTTAACCAATAAACTCATTCATTTTACATAGAAAGGGGCGCAAGAGATATTCACCGGAAGCTTGAGAAAGAAAGGGGGATAAATACTGTTAACCATATCTAATACAAAAAGAGAAGAGAATAAATCCACAAGAGGGTAAAGTCTAGAGGATATCTCGCTATACATCTCTCACTCATGTGCATTACAAACTCACACTGCCTCGTCTCAGGGAACCCTGCACAAGAAATGATGCCGGTCCGAGAATTACAGACACCTGCATTGATGATGTGTTTACCACAAGTACAGCCACAAACATGTCCAATCTGTTTGACTGAGCCAAAACCGTCGCATTTACTCTTAAAATTAGTAGATCCCATCAAGGACATAATGCACTGCCAGCTAGGTTCAAGCCTTGTGTTAACTTCCTAGTTATATATCTTCACAGGCTTCTCAAACGTGTGCCGGTTCTGCAGTGTAGAAGTGAATTAGTATTCAGAGTTTCAAGGGACTGGAGCTCGTAAAACATCCATATCAACTGAAAGATGAATTTGTCATACACGTTGGTATATACAAGAATAAATCAAGATTATCAAGTCCAAGAGGATATAAATAGTCTGTCTTTTTTATTTGTTCAAGGGACATATGTTAAAGCGACAACTACTCCATTTTTCCAGATAAACCATGCAACAGTATGGGGATACACAGAACAAGATGAAAACAAGCATATCAAAGACTATCGCAACATAAATAGATATATTTTATAATTTTTAAATAACGAAACCAAAAAAACTCGATTCAAATAAACGTTCCACTCTAGCTGCATTGAATTTTTTTTATTAGACGAAGTATACCAAGGGTCCTTAACTGTTCCCAGGTAAACATTTGGCCCATATTCTTTTTATTTTTTTTGAAACATTTCGACCCCTCAGTTGTTTAAAAACGATATATTTTACCCCTTCAGACATAGAGGTCTACGAATTGGCGGGGCAAAGATGTCTTTTCAATTTCATTTTTTTTAAAAACAGAAAAACTGATTTCATTTTCCCCCCTTTCTCTCCTTTCCTTATGGTCCATCTTCCTCCCCTCTTTCTAAATTGCCGCCTCTTCCGCCAACCTCCCTCAAGCTCCATTTCCATATCCCCCTCATCCCCCAGACCTGCCACGAGCTACCCCTCCCCCGGGCCCCCTCTCCTTCTTCAGTCAGCTACCCTCCTCCTAGACTTCATGTTCCAAAAATGCATCTTCGTTCTATTCCCCAAAAATCTACTTTTCAATTGCAGTCTCACTGCTTATTGCGCGCTTGAGTCAAATTCAATGAAATTCTTCAAGAGTTGAAAAATGAGTTTATGTTTGAAAATAGATTCTCTTTAGCTCAATTTTGTAGCGATAAAAAATTATTGAAGAACAGACATGCATAATTGCTTTATGAGAAATGTTTTCTGTTGAAGGGGCCAACTGAGTTTCCATCTGTTATAAATATATCCATCAAATTTGTATGGTATATTATGTCAGAATCCCCCCCGAAATTTAGTATTGTTTGAATTCTTTGGCATTTTATTGGGTTGTTTGCTGAACGTATAGAGGGCTTCGGATAAACTTGGCTTCGGGGGAGAGGGGTAGCAGAAGTGGTGTGGGATGGGGAGGAGGGGCAACGAGGATGTTGGATGTAAGAGAGGGATCTGCAAAGTGGGTGAGGGGAGGGGGTGGGAATTCGAAATATTGTTTTAGTAACAAATTTCACAAATAATGTACGTTTTGCACAAATTCAAAAAATAAATAAGGCGTCATTCATAATGGCACCTTAGAGGCCCTAAGGCGCCATTCCGAATGTCGTCTTAGAGACACCCATGAGAAGCCTTTCGCAATGGTGCCTTCAGGAAAACTGCATTGGGGATGTAAAACCACTCACCAAAGGCGCCGCTCTTAGGCACGATTTTCGGATTTTTTTGTATACTTTGTCTATTTTATTGCCAATCATTAGTTGTTTGCTATTTACATATCGTGTTTACGGTATTTGTAATATTTATCGAAACTCTTTCCATTTCCAATGGTGTGAAGGACACACTCTTCCTTGACTTTAGAATTTAATGGAATAAAACAAAATGATTCACTAAATTGGTTGTGTCTTCTTATATTGTGAAGTATCAGTTGATCGACACAGCTTGACGCTCATTATGGGTCATCGAGAAACAATATATGTGTGTTTCTAACACATGGATATGGTTGCATATACCCGGCCTTCATACCCCCCGTAGGCGAGAGCCTCTACGGCAATGGGGTAATGTTGTTGTTGTTGTACTATTTATTAAAATACAATCCGAAAGTTGCATTTTTACAACACGGTCCAAACTTAACAACATAAAACAATTATAACTAATAACATAATAACATTAATAATAACATGGATGTGTAAATAACATTTACATAATAAGATCATTAGAGTTAGGCTTAGGGTTAGCGTTAGGATTATAGTTAGGGTTGAGGGTCAGGGTTTAGGGGGAATGTTAGGATTACGATTTAAGGCTAAGGTTAGGATTATGCTTTAAGGTTAGGGTTTCAGTTTAGGGTTTAGGGTTAGAGTTTAAGGCAAGGGTTAGCGCTAGGCTAGAGTTCAGGGTTTATGTTTAGGGTTTAAAGTTGGGTTAGGTTTATGCTAGGGTTAAAGCTAGGATAAAGTTATGGTTAAGGTTTTACATAGCACATGATTATTGCAAAAGTGATAATAATATAAAGCGTTTATAGCTTAATAACATAATACTATTAATAAAAATATGAATGCATAGATAACATTTACAAAATAAGCATATCATTAGAGTTAGGATTAGAATTAGGGTTTAGAGTTATGTTAGGATTAAGAGTTGAGGGTTAGAGTTAAGGTTAGGGTTACGATTAAGAATTAGGGTTTAGGGTTAGGGTTAGGGTTTAGGGTGAGAGTTAGGTTTAGGGTTGAGATCAAGAGTTAGGGCTAGGGCTTAAGATTTAGGGTTAAGGCTAGGACTAGGACTAAAGATAGAACTAAAGATATAGTTAAGGTTAAGTTTACATAGCACGTGATTATTTCAAAATTGGTATTGAAACCCCACGTTTTTCCTAAGGCGTTGTTTCTGAATGGCGCCTTAAGCACCCAATACGCCATATAGAATGGCGTCTTAGGACAAAAGTGGTTTTAAGAGGGGTGCCTGAGGGCCTCTAAGGTGACATTCAAAATAGCGTCTTACCTATTTTTTATATTTTTCCAAAATGTACCTTATTTATGAAACTTCTTAATAAAACTATAATATCTTCTGCAATTTCGCGTGAAAGAGGTGTTGCAAGGTAGTAAAAGGTGGAGGAAGGAGTGGTGCAAGGAGGACAGGGCAGTAGTTGGTGGTGGCCGGAGGATACGAAGAGGGAAGGAGAGGAAGGAGAAATAAAATAAAATAAAAAGGTGAAAAGCCAAATTTACCCTCCAATTCGGCTACTTTGCAGGAGCTCTCAGACGGAAGGGCCAAAATATAACGCTTTTAAACGATTGAGGAGCCCCAAAAAAAAAAAGAATAGAGACCAAAACATTCCCCTGGAAACAGCTGAAAGGTCGCTAGTATACTTTGCCTTTTTTTCATTAGTTGTTCGCTGGAATAATCAATCAGGTACTTCCTTAGCAAGCCAGCATAAGACATACAGTACAGTAGCATACCTGGTTAGCTACATAGCACCTTTTAGGGGCAGAATCAGTGTGTTCCAACCCAAGATATTGTTCCCAAGCACCATATACATCTCTCCTCTGCATTCAAGTAGAGATTCAACAAGCAGATACAAATGACCAAGCTACAATAGGAAACAAGTGGAGAAGATATCCGAGAAAAAGAAATGAACCCACCTGAAAACGAGTAGAAACTACGTCTGCGTCCTGAAGGTATTCAGGACGACCCAAAGATAAGAATGCAAACTTCCACTGAAATTGTAAACAATAACATTAGCTAAAACATGCACCCACAAGAAAAGGAAAGAAATAAGGAGCACGGAGGAAGGGGAAATAAAGAGCACCATAAATGTACATGTAAGTCAACAACTATGACTAAAGTTGATGCCAAGAGATGCTGTAACATGATGCATGGTGCCTAAATACCTTAGAGAACTCCTCGTCCGGGACCCGTAACTTCTTTTGTATCCTTGATTTAACTTCAGATAGTGTCTCTCCTTCATGAATGACTAGCAAAAAGGGTTCTCCAAAATTCTGAATTTGCTGCATAGCAAAAAACAAAAACAAAAAAAAAAAAAAGTGAATCAATTGCACATTTTGAACGTGAAATAAGAGATCTACACACTACAACAGACTTTTGAGGGGCGGGGCCGAAACACTGAAGATAGGTGACCACAGAGGGCTTAATCGAAAATTTTCATCACAGGATATTACCGCTTGGTTCTGAGTTGGGTCTTTCATGAAATGGTAAACATGAATCAAACGATCATGAGTTCCAAGGTTTTTCTCCTCTTCAGGAATCTGTGCAACATAGAATAATGTGGTGAGAATAAAAACTAAATATATATGTGTCATCACACAACCAATCAGGACCAAAGTGCAACTACCAGCCAGATGCATAAGTGTCTTTAGAAGAATCCTGTAATTACAAAGGAATATTGCATTTGCGGCAGGGCTTATTACTTGCTACAAACAAAGCAGAAGGAGATAGAGATACTAATCAACAAAAATGTCAAGCGGCAAAAAGGGCTGTGCAGAATAAACAGGGCCTCTTTACTGACAAGAAAGGTGGGTTAAGTTGATAAAAACTGCTTCCTTGCATGTACTGTCAATATTACATGCATGAATTAATCCACGTCTCAGACAGAAAACACCACTACACTGTACCACAATGAGCATCCACAAACTAGAGAGCCTTTCTAGAAAAGGCAGGCTTCCAAAGAGAAAGTTCCAAGACCAATACATCAGACCCTAATGATGAAAGATAGGTTGAGTTGCTCAACATGAAGAGTAGATGACAACTAAAATGCATCAGCCAAAGCAGAACCACCATGCTAGCATAGATATCACACAAAATAATTCACATATATCGCTGCTAAATGGCTGGATCATCTTGATTTAGCCGGGTAACCTAACATGCAAGCTTCAATGCGGGCTAAATCAGCATGGATTTCTCTGCTAAAGCCGGATTCCACCCCAGAAATCTCTTCTACCCTCCCTGCGGGTCAAATTGATTTCAATGAAGGCAAGAAGACTTTCCCTAATAACCCTGCTGAAATAGCAAAACATAAGCAAAAATGGAACAATTCCATTGTTGGACAGGTTGTGGGGAACAATGCCTCCTACTTTAATATAGAAAATTTCGCAGAACAAAGATATAATTCTAAATCTAAAGGGCTGCTGGAAGTACAACGAGTGGAAGATGAATTTTTCATCTTCAATCCGAAGAATTTAAACAAGGTGTATTGAAGCTTTCTCCGATGCCCCTTTGGAAACAGGGTTCTTAAAGCCCTGGAAATTGGATAAACCTCTCCAGACATCGAAATTGAATGTGGTTCTTGTCTGGTGCAATTCCTAAAGCTTAGACCACATTATTTCAATGCCCATGTCCTTGGAGGTTTAGGCACGCTTATTAAGAAGCCTTTGTTTATGGATGGGCTTACGTGTACGCAAGCAAGGATCGCTTATGCTAGGATCTATATTGAAATTAAGGCACACAAAGCTCCACCCATATGCATAGACTACACAGATGAATATGAAATCCAATGCACTCAAGAAGTAATATATGAATGGATGCCAGCCATGTGTTGAAGTATAAAGTGTTTGGCTACAACTATGATGCAAGTCACTCAAATATTAAACCAATTAAAGGGCCCCAGTAACAGGAACTGGCAAAGAAAAATCCACAACACATGCAAAAGAGGAATGAAGCTAAGGATCAACAAAAGATTGCAGGTGCTAATCAAGATAAGGGATAGCAGACCCAAGTAAAAGCAATTGCTACTTCAACTCAAATGCTGACGAGAGTGACAAAGATGCTTGTACCTCCCGCGCAACAATTCAAAGGAAAAAGGAGCACAGCAGTGTGATGACTAGCCCATCAAGGCCCTCCAGTAACACTCATAGGGAAGTAAACCTAAATTATGCTCAACCACCTAATGAACATATAACTAATGCAAATAAAATTGATGTATTTGCAAGTCTGGATTCTGACACAATCGACGAACCACCCAACCAGAGTCATCAGGTGGTCAAACAAAGAGAGGATCAGAAGACAATGGTTGAGAGCCTCTCAGCTTCTTCCTCGTCCGAGGAGGATGGTCTTCCCCTGAGTATGAGATGGAAGGCGACCAAGATAAGGACCCCTTAGAAAACTCGCTAGAATAGGCAGTAAAACCTGGGTCGTTAAAGGTGAGATGAAAGGTAAACTCTCTGTTTGCAAAGAACTGGTTCAAGCCACTAATATCATTGGTTTTGAACACTCGAATGAGCCTTGGAACAACTCATTCGGAGGACTACCGTTAGAGCCAGATAAAGTGGGATCATAACATCCAAAACTGCCGGTCCATAAAAGAGTGTTGATATAATTAATAACATCGTGGCATCACCTGTCAAGGAACCAATTATGGACTTAACCATAGACACTAATACACAGCCTAATAAAAAAGACACAATGCACAAGTAAAGCAAAACAGTATATGGGGTAGAAAGAAGAAACCTAAAGAGTCAAATACTAACAAATGACCAAGCTTGGAATATGAGGGATCTTAACTCCCCTCTTAGATAGAAGGAAGTAGAGGACTTCATATATAAAAAGAATATAGGATGCTTGGCCTTGTAGAAGTTTTTTTTTTTTTTTTTTGGAATTGACTTGTAGAAGTTAGTTAAAGTCAATCAAAGAAAACATGACACAATTTCTAGAAAAGTTTTTAGGAATTGGAAGGTAGTGTATGATGTCTTTCCTAACTCAGTCTCCAGAATCTGGGTGGTCTAGAATTTAAACCTCTTTGAAAGTAAAGTGCTACATAGTAATGACCAGTCCAGTACATGTAGCTTTAGGCAAACAGACACTCACGATGAAACCTTTATCTTAACAGTTGTTTATGGATTGTATGAGAGAAGTATCAATTTCAATGATATGAAAATCAACTTTGGCTCATTATGGGAGATTTCAACATAGTACTGGACTGCCATGGGAAAATAGGAAAGAAAAGAATTGATAGAAATGATGTTAATGAGTTCACAGATTGGATAAATGACATGGACATGGTTTGCACTTTCACTAAAGCAGAAAACAACCAAACATACTTTTCACTTTCACCTTAGGTGTGAACACATAGGTTTTTCCTCTTTAGCGTTTCCAGACGACCTCTTCATCCTATCCCCAGTCCATTCAAGTGATCAAAAGTGCCTTTGATGAATTTCAGCACCTTTCATGTCTCTAACCAAATAAGCAAAAATGTAATATCGTTACTTTAGATATAAAAACTCACCAAAAGGAAGTTTTTCGGGAGATTCTGGCTATGCCTTTAGGCTATCTGCCTATTTGATGTCTACACATTCCCTTGGTTGCGGGAAAACTCTCCTTCCATGACTGCAACTTTCTTATGGAGAGGATCAATAGCAAAGTCCTAAACTGGACTACTAAGAATTTGTCTTATATTAATAAACTTCAGTTGATCAACATAGTCTTGATGGCAGTTTGTAGGTACCGGAAATCTTCATACTTTCTCCGAAGAAAATTGATCAGAGAAGTTAAGAAAATATTGAAATCTTTTCTCTGGGAAAGTACTAAGAAAGCTAAGGTGAAATGGTATGTTGTCTACCAACCTAGGGAGAAAGGTGGTCTAGGTGCGTACAATTTAAGGTTAGTCAATAATGCTTATATAATGAGTAGACTTTGAAATGTATGAGAGCACAACGAGGTTTTTGAGTCAAATGGGACCACACTGTCATATTAAAGCGTAAGACTATCGGAAATCAAGCCTAAGGCATCAGACTCTTGGTTTTGGAAGAAGTTCCTAGGGCTAAGAGATAAGTTCACACACTATACTGGGAATGTGTTAAGGAATGGGAAAAATACCTCCTGGTTTGAACCATGACACGTTTGGGGTATCCTTAGCACTAACCATCTAGAGTTTGTGAGGAAAATGCCCATTAGCGCAGATGGAAAGGTATCCAGTTTCTTGCGTCGTGGTTCTTGGAAGCTACCATACGAAAGAGGTTGGGACCATTAAGCAACTCTATTTAACCAAGCTTGTAATGTAATCCAGCTCAAACATGGAGTTTTAGATTTGAAATCGAATCCCACTTTTTCTGTTAAAAATGTTGCATCTGCACTTCAAACGCTTTTATCATATGTGGAATGGAGCAAAACTATCTGGTGTAATCACTTTCCTCCATCCTATGCAATCATTGTTTGGTTTACATGTCGAAAGAGAATGAATACACTAGATGAGCTCCTTGACTGGGGTTTGATTCAACCCAATGTTTGTCTTTTATGTTATAGATTTAGAGAAGATCACGAACTCTTTTTCTTTCACTGCCTCTATTCAGCCACGATATGGAGCAAAATTATGAAGCAACTCAAGTGAACCATTAGCAATGAGATTTTTCAGAATATCAGGTTTAGTGGCTTCTTTTGGAAAAAAGTAAGGAAATCCCAAATTAATTGTAAATTGCAGTAAACCTAGGCCTTCCAACCTTCCAATGGGAAGTTTTTCAAGCTAATCGGTTTGTCGGATCCATTTCTAGATAGTAGCACCACTGTAAACCTTTTGTCTTGCTTCAGAACTACTGTGCCTCATTTGCTCATTGACTATGCAGGAATCTCAACAAATATGGGGACTGATGCAGTTTCACTGAAAGGTCTAGCCTCCCCAGACTATGTTGATAAGAGCAGCTGGTACAACACAACTCAAGAAGTTCAAGATGTGGATGACTTCCTGAAACAATAGTGGATGATACAAATGAATGATTTGGGACCTTCCATCCTATTTTATGTTACCCTTCAAAGCAACATGTCGCCTCAAGTGGTGGAATTCGCTTTTTTTATGCGAAGGAACATGTCACATATTAGCATTAGTTAGATGTGTTTTAGTTTTAACTTTATATATGCTTGACTCAAATTGTCTTTCTAAGGCAAGTTTTGTAAAAGTTGGCACTAGTAAACGGTTAGCACCTTGTAAGCCACTCATCTTTTGATGTTAGTCAAGCTCATGTTGCCATAGTATGCAATATATTTTATAAATCAGTCATTTTGGCTTATCCATAAAATTTTACTTACAAAAAAGAATTCGTTAGAGCTGCGATTGGCATCACACCTTACAATGGCTCAACACTAATCCTGCCTGGAAATCAAAGTTACATAAAGATGCGAACCACTTTCGCATTTCTGCTGTAGTCTACCATATATGGAAGGAAATGAATTGTAGGCTCCACAACAATGTCGCAAAGGATCACGACTCCGCTATTAAGGAGGTCTTGCTATGTATCTGCTATATCGTAGGCTCCACAACAATGTCGCAAAAGATCACGACTCGGTTACTAAGGAGGTCTTGTCGTGTATCTACTATGCAAAAGACTTATGGAGAAATTATAAGCACTTCAAATTTAACTGGAAACGGTCACTGAATATAGGAACGCCTATGAAAGTTTTGTCCATTGTGCACAGGCCATTTTGACAAAAAATGGATAATTCAATAATAAAAATTCATAGGTAGAGCTAAAGAAGATGAACTATACAAGTTACCAATAACCT
>AP025054.1:3925165-4078785 GCA_036186865.1 Eustoma russellianum
ATGTACTCGGGTGTATGCGCGACTCGTTTAGATCATATAATGAGCTGGTACAAAAGAAAGAAAACAAGGTCCCAATATTAACGATGAGTACCGGTGAATAGGATAGAATCGAAGAGGGGGCCTTTTTTTTATTTATCTAAAACAAAGAAAACCTCTCATATTCTTGCATTGTGTATGAATTTTATGGTTTCCATTGGTGCAAATCGAATTACCTCAATGTAAGATGAGAAGCAATTCTCCATTGGTAGCAAATGATTATCCATTAAGCGGAGGAATTTTTTTTAAAGCATAAAGATTACGCCCCGATTCTTCCAAGAACGGACTAAGAGGGTCAGCTACCCAGCTAACTTTCCTAATTAAATACCGTTACTGTATAGGTGGATTTCGTTGTGAAAGGACTATTACTGGATAATTCAATAATAAAAATTCATAGGTAGAGCCAAAGAAGATGAACTATACAAGTTACCAATAACCTGGATTAAATGAAGTAAAGGCTCCGGTGTATAGAGAAGACCTCACCGTTTAAGAAGTTACCATAGAAACGATGGAACCCACTACACTATTTCTTTATCCATTTATATTTTTGTATTTGGTATATTTTTGACACCTGTAACAGAATAAAAATTCTTTCTTATTTCGCATTGAAATAAAAAAATCGTGGTTGGGAAGGTGCTGGGATTTCTTATGTTGCTTTATCCAGTCTGACCTGCTTAATGCTCTGTTGTTTTACATTTGGCCTAACTGTTATCAGTTATATTTGTTATTCTTGGGGCAACTACGTTGCTCAGACTTGGCATTTTGTATAGTTTCCTTACTTCAAAATGGGACTAAGCTCGGACAATGTTACAATAGTCAGGCAGCCTTTTGTAAAGATTGCATTAATTGTGAGGAATGTTGTAAGCCATCTATGATTCTCATGCCTCTATTAGCTGCTTAATTATTTGCAACACTTCTTGTAAATTTGCCAGTTGACTTTATATAAAAATCTTACTCACAAAAAGAAATATATGATCATGTTTTCTTTTTCTTTTATTAGGATTAATTTTCTTTTGCTTCAATCAACTTCTTTATCTTAAATCACCCATGTGTTCGTTTTCCCCCCTTTTTCCTTTATCTTAATTCATTGTCCTGCATACCTCCCTTTTTTTCGCACGCGCAGCAGAATAAGCAATACAAGCACTTTAAGCAATTTTACCTCCTCAGCACGTAGTGTCCAGTATTGATCATTTATATTCTCAATCTTTTCATGGAGAGGGAATATCTGACAAAGAAATTAGACAAAAGGAAAAGATATCACCAGATGCAATGTGAGCCAACATATCACCAGAAATAGAGTACATTCCTAATGATAATATTTAACAAAGCACAGTACGATAATTGAGCAATATACGATCCAATCTAGTATTCAGAACTATGAAGAAAGATAATGCAAGATACCACATAATAAATCAATTCACAATCAGATCCTATAGCCGTCCATTCACCCAAAAAAAAAGAAGGGGGGGAGGGGGGAGTCCCAAGATAAATAATCAATCTCCAAAAAATGTTAGTAATCCTGTCTTAAATAGATTTAGCCTACTAAAGAAAAGAAAATACAGAAGTTCCAAAACCCACAAGCAACCCTCTTATTCTGTTGGCAGAACTACCGCGAAATTAAGAAAAAAAAATTTCAGGATATATAATTATAACCAAAATTTGAAGGCTCTCACAAAGCAACATCCCATAGGACCGCAAAAAGAGTCGGCCACAAAAAGCTCATACCTATGTGGAGATGGGCATTATATAGTACCTTGTAGATCTTGTGATAGAAAACCTCAAGTAATCTTAGTTCAGCATCTGGATGAGACAACTCAACCTACAAAATGTAAATTTCAACCATAAAAAGTAAGAATAATTTTGTATCAACAAATCAACGGAAAAAATGCAAGCACAAAAATGGCCTAATTTGATAAACTATAAGTAAATTCACCTTTGTCTTCAAATCGTGAATGACATCCCCAACAGAGCTCTGTTTAGGCAGCCTGATTGTGTGTGTAATTACCTGAAGACAAACCAAAAATATTGTTGGAGGAAGTTCAAGGTAAGCCAGCATAAAAACCACATAATACTTGTTAAAGAAACTCACGTCGTCCTTGGTTGCAGAATGAAAGGCAACTTTGAGCGTTTTTAGGCCTTGCAGCTCCGGTAGGGGAATATCCAGTACTTCATAATACAAAATATCCGAAGTCTACAAAGAAATCATTTCAAGAGTATTCAGAGAACCCATTCAACAGGAAGAATACTAGGGGAAACCCCCTTGACTCAGAAACTCATTTGTATACCTGGTTATAATGTATTAGCATATCTGTAAGATGTTCTAACCCTCGATACTTGATTGGCTGAGGTTTGGGTTGCTGTGAGTAACAGTTGTGAGATGTAAGCCTAATTTTGGACGGATCATCCAAGGAAAGATGGCGAGCAACACACTCCACAACTTCATCATAGTTGTTCCGCTTTGACCTGGATGTTACAACCGACCATCATACAGAAACAATATGCATAGAAATAAAAACTTTTAACACCAATGTGACCATGACTAAAAACACATACAGCTCAAGACAAAACTCATCTTCCTTGGGCTTTTCTAGAGAGCGAAAGCGCACAACCTGTGACCACCGAGAAAAAGTAAAATATGTAATGTTAGTAACAGTGACACTCAAGCACGCGTAGGAAAGCACCAAAATTTAAAACTGGGAGATGATGAAAAGCAAATTCTTCCAAATTAAGCATGACAAACTGATTCTTGTTTTCTCCTCCTATTGCGAAATCCCATCACTCTGGCACCCGACTCGAACAAAAGAGTCGCATTAGTTGGCTTATAACTATTTGCAGACAAGAATGGTATTTGGTAACATGAATTATTTGAAGGACTTAGATTCAGTATGGGAGTGCCTACAGGCAAACTTCTGATCATTTCACAGAAATCATGCACCCTGCATGCTAAGCCAAATTTAAATATATTCCTTCCAAAGTCTTCATCAACAGTTCCTCTCCCACATGCTTTTTCCATGAAAGAAGAAAAATAGAAATCGAGCAAATTGATGACTTAATCAATGAAAAATATGTAATCCATATTTGAGTACGCACTTTGGGTTAGTACGAGTAATATATTGCATTTTTCTTTAAATCAAAGTGGATTTTTTTTATTACATAGAAAAAGTCCAAGTAAATGAATGATCACAAACCGTACTGAGTTAAATCATAGATCAAGTTAATTTGGTTCAAAATCAAATAACTCATAATGTTCACAATAAAAATTATAACCATCTTCCAAGTGAACTTTAAGTACTTACAAAGCCAACCATAAAAAAAAAGGGGGGGGGGGGGGGGGGGGGGAATGACTGCTATACAGTTCCCATAACTTATTTAAAAAAAGAGAGAGGTCCCAAGCTTCACCTGCCGATTATGCACATACTCCAGAAAGGATGGAACATCAGGGTAGCGAAATTGCTCCACATTTTGGCCTTGAAGAGATTTCTGGATACATATGATGTCCCCATCTTCAAGCTGTAACAGAAAGAATCCAAATAGAAAGAACTTTTCACTAACTCATCTATAAAAAGTAAATAAGACCAAACCAAGAGTTAAAGAAACCCAGTCTCAGTATGAAACAGCTTAATTAGCATACATGAAACTAACCTGATTACCGCGAAAAGTTTGTCTCTTACCAATATGCTCACACATGACATTAGGTTCAAATTTAATTTCCTGGACAAGTAAACGAGATTATGGACATCTCACAGAATATAACACCAGCTAGAAAGCTCATGACACAATAGGATTGCCAGGAGAAGAGCAGTGGTAGACCTCAAAGAGTTCAATTTCCTCATCAGGAGCAAAGCCAGCAAATTCATTCAGCTTACTCAATATTTCTATTGGCTTGCCACTGCCATTCACAAAGAGCCGTCCAGCATAACTGAAATCACAGAAAGACAATAAGAACATGCAACAAAAGTCCAGGACCTACAACTCAAGAAACTACCTAAATGCACATCCAAAATTACAAAAGGACCAAACACAATGCGATCCATTTGGCAGCTGAGACTATAGCACACTACACCAAACTTAACTCCATGAAATAATCAAAAGCATTTCACGGTTATCAGCTGCAGCTTAGGACATGCAAAGCAAAGAGATGTTTCGAGTGCAATTTCATTGTCTGATGAAAAGCTGGAAAGTCCATTCCTTGGTAAAGTTGAAAGTACACACCAACGGTTGCAAAGAAATAAATCAATCTGGTAAGCATAAAAGAGGTTTGCCCAAATTATTTTGCTGGTCATATACGGCATTAATTTGGTAGTAGGCAGATTTTGGTAAAAGCATATAATGTTTAAGATTTAAAACTGTGAAAAAGACTTGAAAATATTATACATTAAATTCTCGGTCTCATGCCACCAAAGATATTTAAGGGAGCAGATCAATAATCACTACCATTTAAAAAAAAAAGTTGAAGCCCAAAAAAATAAAAATAAAAAATAAAAAGAGGGGGGAAAGGGGTCCGGGAAAAGAATCATAAAGTCCACATTTGTTATTCATTTTATTCTTCAGAATACATAATGTATAACATTAAATATATATTATATATTTTCACCTCCACGTGTTCCTGTGAATTCCATTGTTGATAAAGGACGACGCGCTACTTTTTAAGAATAAATCTGTCAAGAAAAAACTCTTACCCACTGACATGGAGAGGAAGGAAATTTTGGCTGTTAGTATACTTGTCTAAGTTGATCAACTATGTTTTCAAATACTCAGGTTTGTTCATAGTTTAAACAATACAAAAAGGAGGTAGAGGTGCTTAATCCTAGAATACAAGATCTTACAGATTTGCCATCTCAGAATCTAAAAGAAAGTTCTTAAAAGTTTAGTCGGTTATACTGAGTGATGAAATCAACCCCTCAAAAGCACAGGAAATAAACGGCACTGTTCAAAAATAAAAAGGTCAATACCGTAGCATCTCCTTAGAAGGATCATAAACTTTGAAAAACAGAAGTATCTCCTCTTTAGTTTTCAAAGGGGGAGGAACTGGCCGCGAATCCTGCAAAAAGTATTAGCCAATCAAAAGCAACCTACACAAAACTTGAAATATAAAATGAACAAAATGGGTGCACAGAAATGAAGGAAATCACAAATGAGCAAAAAATTACCGGATCAAACTCTACTTCCAAAAATAGTTTCAGCTCAGCGTTATTTGCTTTGTTAGAAACCTCTCTAAGTTGCCCAACCTGAACAGAATGAACAAAAGAAAATGAAAGTAAGTTTATTAAGTACACGAAGAACATCAACCAACACAGTAAAAGTAACTCAAGGATTACACAGAAACTGTACATGAGGAAATCCTCACAATCAATTTCTTCTCCAAAAACCACAGATACAAATGACAATAAACTAGATGCAAAAGTTGAAAACTCTAGGTAGAGTCGGGGCCAGAAAATACTACTGGTGCCACATGGTCTTTGCAAGCAACATTACTGCTGGATGACATAAAAGTTCAAATTTTGCAAGGCAACCAATGTTAACTTGGTAAGCATACTCTCTACGTATACTTGCGACACTGGAGAAAAATTAAGCAATATCAAGCGCACTCTCAACAGCACCAAGGTGGAAGTGGATTATTTTCTTATCAAATCTCAACAGCATGTCTCCAATGAAGCAGTTACAACTTTCTTACTAACAACGGAAGCACATGCCAGCAATATTACGTGGAACCTCAGAGAAGTTGTGCACTTATTTGATCTCAATTGACATTTACTGGCAGGGACAAAAGAAAAGTTCATAAAACCATGCCAAAGCTAGCATTAAATCATGCCAGGCACAATGATTACAATGTAAAATTAGAAAAATAAAAACCGCAGGCCGGCAATATTACATGGCACCTCAGAGTTGTGCACCTATTTGACCTCAATTGACATTTACTGGCAGGGACATAAGAGAAGGTCATAAAACCATGCCAAAACTATTATTAAATCATGCCAAGCACAATGATTAGGTATAAGTCTAAGCACATCAAAGGAGAGGGGGAAAAACAGATACCAAACTAAAATTAGTTAAAGTAAACAAAGGAGGCATACTGATTGAGCCTCCTCTTGAGGCATCAGTGGCCGATTTGGGCGATATGTATGGTTCTGACGCTTGGCCCATAGCCAGAAACGTTGGAATTGTACCGGTATACCAAACTCTTTTGCAACTTCTTCCTGAGAAATGACAAACGAATTAAAAAGAAGCAAACCCAGCCCAAGGTACTAACAATGAAGAAGCGTAACTGCAAAAGATGAGATCATTTCCCATTTAACAGATTTTTCTCTTACTAATATCAAAGCACGCCATCTTCAAATTTGGACATAACACTAAACTGTGCTCATAAAGTGATAAAATAAGATGCTAAACCATCTTTGCCTTTAATAGCCTTTACATGGCACTTTCAGAATTAAAATTGAATACGTGGCAGGTTACCTCATTTTTCATGTAAAAAGAAGCAAAAAAGCCATTACTCAAAGCAATAAACATCCCTCTCAAAAAAAAAACACATCATCAACTTTTGGCAAATGATGTAAGCTATGGCTAGTGAAACTATGCTATGACAGGAAACAACCAAAATCGAATATACAGAGACGCATGCAAATTTATGTGAATATTTTTTTGTCACCTCTAAGATTCTGTACTATATTTCTTTCTCATGTATAATTCTCCTCATATTTTGAGCTTGAAAAAAGAACAAGAGGATGAGCAAGATTTATTTAATGATTTTCTCGCTCCCACCATAATCCTGCACAACGTAAGCTCACATTAATTCCAGATAACACATGAGCACGTGTTTTAGTTAGACCCCCTATCGAAGGAAAGTGTCGTTCTGCACTCTCATGTCGCAAAAGTTTGATTGATCTTAGAGTGATTATTAGGAGGGTCATCACTGAAGACTAGGCTCCAGAAGGAAATCACTAGGCTCAAGTTTGGTTGGTACTGCGCATAGGCTATGGCATTGAAAGAAATCAAAGTTCTACTAACATTAGGAAGACAACAGGTATCACACCCCAGGAAACTTCTAGATAACATAACACTATGTGTGGCATCTCGGAGAGGGGCCACTAAGAATATAAAGATTAGGAAGATTGCTAAATATTATAATTTGGATCAGATAATTTTTGTCTAGTGGTCCTGTGGATGCTTTTGGATGTTAGCTAGCAGGATTCTGGGTCTCTTTTGTCTTCCCTCCCTTTTGTCAATATCCAAGCTATACTTGTTAAATGTAACATACTAATTAAAATAATAATAATTATCATTGTTGTTGTTGTTGTTGTTATTTGAGCTTTGTGATTCCGAGACAAAACTAGCTGCAAAAAATGTCTTAGATGAAACCTGGTGATTTTTTAGTTTTGACATTGAACATGAGAGAATACAAATGTTCACTAGACAAAATAAAATAACCAATAACCTCACAATTCTTAAAATATGGCTTACTAATAACTAATTGGTCTTCCAACAACTAGGTCAATATTTCGCACAGTAACCCATATCTTTTGGTTTCTTTACAAAAGCAGGGAGGGGCAGGTTCGGCCATCTGTTGTTGTGAAGGCCGGAATTGTAAAGGGTTTGTGGAGAAACTGGCATATACTTGGGTTGCTATATAACTCGAAAGAAATTGGGATAAATTACTCAAATCAAGATTAGAATTAGCAAAACAAACACAACCTAAGAGATCCTATACCCCCCCCCCCCCAGTAACCTTAAGTTTCCACCACAAGGTATCTTATTAGTTCCATATCTGGTTGACAATATGAAAGTTAAAGAAGAATAAGCACTCCTGCAGTCAATAAAATTAATCAGATCTCACCATGATTTCTCGGACAATGTTCCTGTTTCAGAGATCATAAGGAAAAAGATAATAACGCAGCAGCAATCTAAACCAAAAAACGACTCAAAAACATCCTTCAGCTTCAATAAGCAAAGCGACGAGTTAATGTCCAAGTTAAAATTAAAAAAAAAAGCCTTTAAAGGCAAGCTTCTGCATTAGATTACCTTTAAGAAGTTGAAGGGCATGTGTTTCTGAATACGGAAGGAATGAACTTTCTCATGATCTACAAGATCAAAATATACGTCTTTTCCAATTTGTTCACCCAAGTCTGTATCACGAGCTACCTGCAAACAGGAAGACGTCAGGAATCCCAGAGTACTGCTACAATGCAAGCAACTGTATTTCTTCAAGTCGATACCTTAACAATTGTGTAGAGGTGTGCCTCAGCTTTCTCCTTTCTCTTTTTCTCCTTTTCTTCTTGTTCCTTTTTCAGCCTTATCTGCTTGTTTGAAAAAATATATATGTAAGAAGATTTATTCTTATAAAAAAAAACAACAACAATAACAATAATAATGGATATTGATATTCAAACATGTCGCAACTTGAATGCTGGCCAGAAATAAAAATCTTACCCTAAGGTGTTCTGCAATATCTTTTTCGTCCACGTTGCAAATTATTTTTTCTTTGTCACTTTCTCGTATGTACACAAGCATATACGCGTTTGAATATTTTGTGAACTTGAATGGTGAATTGTTAAACCCAGGGGTTGCATGTGGCAACTGTTCCACAGGAAAAGGAAATAGATATAAACTACTTCATTGTTGAGATCTAAGTAACTAAGCCAGGAAGCACTTACGCATCACATGAGAGAACATACCTCTTCCTCGCCGCCATACTGTTCTTCCAAAGCCCTCTTCATGTCCTCCTTTGTTACACGTTCATCATCAAATTTAAACCTTCAAAACTCAAAGGAAAAGTCTAGCCAAATCAACACCCAGAATCAAACTTGATCCTCGAGATTCAAAAGGCAAAAACCAAGTATAGTTAAACATTATCAAAAAAAATTTAAAAAAAAAAATCAAACAAGTGGGTTAGGAAATAAAGAAAAGCAACAAAAAGAGGAAAATTTGAAGAGTATTTCTGACAACAAAGGCATCAAAGTACTTGATTACTGGAAGAAACATTCCCGACATATTCCACCCTGAACAAGCACTCTCTAAGAAAATTCACAAACGCTAGCATTATTGAGAGAGCCTATACGCCCCCGGGAAAAAACTTCCCTGTCCCACAAGGAGGAAAAAACAACCCACAACGAAGGGTTAAAGAAACCAGAAACAATGGCAATACTTTATGCATATCACTGATTTCCAAAAATCTGCTGAGTACAAACAAAATGTAACAAAAATAAGTTAATGCAGCAAACGCAATAATAATTTATACCACTGATCTGAGAGTGTCGGCCTTATGTAAGCATAGTAGTGGCCACCATGAACCCCACCACTGTGAACCAAGACACTGAAAATCAAAACACAGAAAATTGATCACAAGGAGAGAAAATTGTCAATCAACTCAACAAGTATCTCCAAACAACTACTTTCGATCCTTGTTTCCATGCTATATGGACCTCTCCTTCCATTGTGCTTTATTGATTTTCCCTTTTTCCATTTTTTCCTTCTGTTTTCTATCCTAAACCACATTCTCTTAGTGTATCTGACAATGCCTAACGAGTATCTTCAAACAAAGGGTCAACCAAATGCCTGCACAGTTTCATATAAGCATAAACCTTCTCCAAGAAGTAATAGCCACTTTCTAGTTTCTGCTATAAGAAACCGTTTTATTACAGACTTGGGGAAACAGGAGGCAGATACATACCCAAAAAACACGGAAAAGGTTTTCATGAGTAGCTACTCTTTAGGTAAAGTTTCATTTTACTGACAAGTACATTCATGAAAGGAAATAACAGAAGGCAAATCAACCAGAGAATAAGTACTCTGGTTCGTTGATTTTATTTTGAGAGGAGAAGAGGGTGACAGGTAGTGGAGAGAGAAAAGGAAAATTTTTTAATAAATCATCCAGTAAACACTTCAAATCAAAATGGTAACAAACTGATACCTGTGAAGAGTGTAAAGATTTCTCACGCTCCGGTCAGCATCAGGAGATAAATATTTTCCATTCTCCCTATCGAGATCAAGTTGCAAGGGGAATTCATATCGGTCATTTATCTGTTTCATGAATACCAAGCATGAGGAATGAACAAGAAAGCAAAACTTCAATTGGAGATCACAATGATTAACTTCTACTCTAATTCAAGTCAACCGGCCAGAGATTATCATTCTGACCAAATGTTCCCTAATTGTGCAAGATTCCATATGATGATTAGTACATCCAGTAAAGTAGTACAGCTCCATACAAGTATAAGCGTTTGGCATCAGGAAAAATTGGAAAATATTGACTTGAGTCTAGTAATCTAATTAAAGACCTTATGGCCCCAGGATAAATGAGGAAGCATAGTCTTACAAAGATATTAAAAGGCCAGAGTGTCATGTACATTATTCTTCAACATATCAACTTGATATAAATTTCATCTTCCACAACTATGTTTAAAGAAGGGCTGAGAAAAATAGTTAACTTCAAAAAAATTACACATGCAAGCTATCCCAGTATTCCCCACCTTTTTGCAGCAACATCATCATAATTGAACTGATAAAATTAATATTCCAGATTCTGATCGAGAACGTAAGCCTAATCTCATCTAAGCAGGATGGACTTGTGGAGGGTAAGTTCTGAAATTTAAGCACAAACAGTCAATCTAGTACTAACAAAGTTTCACAATTTATGGCACACTTAAGCAACTTAATTTGATGACATAACGGTAATTAAAGGAACAAAGCTCACCTTTACCATGGTATCCCGAAAGAAGTCATACTCAAACCGTTTTAATTGCAGCTGAAGTATAGGAGGAAAGTCAATGAACAAGACACCCTTCTTGGCATCCTGGAAGCCCCAAATTGCAAAAACTGAGCAAGCAGAATACACCCATAAAAGCCAATGGCTAAAACTAATAAGCAATTCGTCACTAGACACTAAAACAACCCAATAAAAATTTTTGCTGCTTCCTGTAACGGTGGATAGGACATTTGCACTAAAGATCGCTCGACTGGATGATTGCACCTAAACCAGTCAGGTCATATTTTCCTCAGAAACAACTCAGTCCAAATAAATCTCTTTTAATCCTAAGATTTTGTTGAATGGTGTTGACCTTGATACGGAAACCATCAACGAGATTCTTTTACGGATATGCACACTACCCGGAAGCTCTTATGATTTTGTAGTTCCAATAAAAGGCCTAGTAATTCAATAAAAATGTTTCAAAAGTATCACAGACTTAGAAAGCAAAGGAAGAAGCAAATAGAGGTAACCCATTGACCTGTAGCCCGTACTGTTCAGCATGATACTTGTTATCGCCCTCGAGGCGCTCCACTTCCACATATTTGTCAAAAGATGAATAAACATTACGGCAGCCTTTGACATCAAGCTGAAGGTCTGATGCATACCACAGATCAGTAAACCATCACATTTATGGCATATCATAGCACAAGCATAGAAACATACCATAAAAAGATTCTTTCCTTGTTGACTTGTAGTCCACATTAATGCATTCAATATAATTCATGTGATGCCCTTCGAATAACTGCTGAATTGTGCCCTCCACAACAGTTCCCTGAAGCAATAATAAACAAGAACATTTACCAAACTAAAAAATAAGGCAAGGCGAGTTTAATGTCTTTGCAGTCTGACAACAAACAGTAGCGTTCTACTTATTTACCTTCATTTTGTCTTCAAGCTTCTCACACAGAACTCTGTTAAGTTCTTGAACATCATGCTGCATGAATGAATCATACGTGTCCCATCCAAAAGATTTTGTCAATTCTTTCGTTGCCACACTAGTTTCACTATACTGAAGCTTATAGAACAAACTCTGTAGAGCTAAAGGAATGCTTCCTGATGGCATATCATTCTCAGTCGTCGGCATGTGATACACAGCCTACAAGAATATTAGAGATACAGATCTTTCTCAAGCCATAATCAACTTAGTGAGGATGTTGTCAAAGTAATGACAAGAAGCAGCTAACCTTCCTAAAATATGGAGTATGATACAATGTCTGAAGCAGAGAATTCATGTAACAAGTTGCTCCCTGATTCTTAAGTCCAACATAACCAGTCTCCTTTTTTGAGTCATGTGACAAATAATCAGGACCCCTACGAACAGCAACATCGGCTTCAACAACGCATGTATCATTTACAAGATAGCCTCTCGCAGGATCATATAGTTCACTGAGAGGCATGAATGAAGTGAAACCCCAATCACTTTCTCTTGCGTGAAATTGGTGTTGAGTATCTGCAACATATAGTTTGCAAAAATAAAAGGAGAAGACAATTCTACTGTGTTAGTATCAATAGATGTCATTGAACCTGGAGGAAAAAAGAGAAAATTCCCTTATGTCACATAACAACAGATAGAGCCCAACATTTTATTTTATTTGCTCGACTGTAACAGCATAGAGAGCCTACATTGCATCAGTGATTAAATGGTACTCCCTTTATGCCGCCTGCTATTTCCTCCCTCTTTTTGTGTGTGTGACTAAGTGAGTGGCTAGGGAGAGGATAAGTGATTGCTTCAGAACCCGTTTGATGTCAAAGAAAATCAGGCAATTTTAAGAAGAAGCATCCTGATTTATCTGGCAGTAATTGCCATAATCAGATCACAAAATAATGCCCTCTTCTCCCAAAGTACAAATTATTGTAGTGATATTCCTTTTCCATATCCAATAGCATTCTGTTATATACAAACAAATTGGGTAAATACACTAATAACTCTGGGTTAGAAATATGTCGTTACCACTAAAAACTACAAACTCAAGCTGCTAGATTGGTTTTAACGTTAGAGCACATAAGACAAACTCGGCCAACAACATGAGCGCAACAGCCAACCTTTGTAATCCGAATACAAAGATTGTGGCCCAAGAAATAAGCAAAGCTTGCATGAGAGTGTGATCAAGCACTTGACCAGCAGCAATAAAAGACATAATAATCATCCACCTAGTAGTTGATTCCATTTTACTCACAAAAAAAAACGGTTGATTCTAGCAGAAGAGGGGGAAATTTTCAGCCGAATACCTTTTTCTTAAATATTACAAAAATAAGAATATGTACCTTTTTTTTTTGTAAGTGTTTTTTTTTTAAAAAAAAAAAGATAAATAACAGGAAAAAGAAGCCCAACCCCATTACTGCCCCTAATAAGAAGCATGAATATATGAAGATTTAAAACAATGTCATCGGTTGCAACAAACTTTAACCCAAGTGCGCCAATATATTTGTGGAATGAACCTATTTTAAACTGCCAGAGCCTGGACCAAAGATCAATCAAGCATCTAGATGGGGGCTAGTGGTCGACTCATCCCAGAAACACAAGCGCTAAAGCAAAGATTAAGGATACATGTTTGAGCTACAGATTACATGACGTCCTTCAAGAAAACCACATTATCAACGATCAAAAGCATAAATACATAGTTGAACATAAACATGCTCAACAAGGATCAACAACTTCGCAGACTTTTTGCCTCACGCTCAACATGTATAAGTTGTGCAAACCTACGGTATACTTCAACCCAAACCAAAATAAGTTCAGATCTAAGTATTCTCAAATCAAACCTTAGCCATGGGTCGGCATGCTTTTTCATGGCCCAACTTTGAGTCATTTCCATGGACAAAAAAACTTGTCATTTCAATAACTAGACATATGGAGCAAGTCCATCCCGAAAGAACATGTGGTCACAAAAAACATCAACACGGTGCCAGATCAAGCTTTAAAACTGCAAGAATTCTATGTACATCCCCATTTAAACTCCAGAACTCACCAAGTGAACTAGTGGGCCAATTACAAACTAAGTTGTCCCTTGGGATTAGATAAACGCACTTTGATAAGGAATCGATAAAGCATTACTGAGTTACTCTTGATCAACAAAGTTGTTGGTTAACTCCACTTGTCCTACAAACCATGTAGGAAATTACAATATACTAGTCAAACAAGCACTCTTCATTTTGAAATAGAGGGAGCTTGTTTGAAATGCTATATAACACATAGCAAAACATACATTTCGCCCTTGTAAGTACATAAAAGACACAGAATTACAGGCGCAACTGCTGAGTATAAGTACAAAATGTGTATTGGTGATCATATCAGAATCGAAACCTAGCCGTGATACTAACATCATCAGCAAGGCTAAAACTAACGGGGTACCACCATACTTTAGGATGAAGCCACTTCAAAACGAAAAAGAAAAAAAAAACATCATCTCATAATTTGAATTAAGAACAACATATCTTACTGCACCCAAACCTATAGCCATTTGAATTCTTCAGAGTCAACTATCACTCATTATTAATAAATATGTTTCATTGACACAAATATACTAAAAAATGAAGTGCAAGAACAACAACAATAATAATTGCGATAATGATAACAAAATAAATGACAACAATAATAGCAATGACAACGATAACAATCTTCTAAAGGAATTACCCTTCCTTACTGTGAACTTGCTATGGATCTGATTGATCACGCCTAAGCTAAATTGAGCATGCCTACTCCATCCATAAGGCAAATTGGAAGCATCTGCAACATCCAAGTACATAGACAAATGGTCTACATTGTTCCCTTTGGGAAATATAAGCACCCTCCTGCCAACCATAACATCGAGAAGTAAACTTATGAGAACCAACCATTATAATCTTCTCTCAGACCGGCAAGGTCAAAACTAGCTTGTTTGAGTAGACCAGTAAACAATCTGAGAGGGAAAAAAGGTCATGACAGCATACCATTTGTATCCTCCCACAAAGAAAACCTCAGAATAAAGCTTCTTGACATTCAACCTCGAAAAACTCTCGATTGTCCATGTAAATCGTGCAGATGGTGGATCATCTGCTGCTGGTGCATCCACTGTACTAGCCACTTCTGCTGGTGCCACTAAACAATTTCACATCACGACTGTCAGAAAAAAGCAGCTCCACCCCTTCGCTCAATAGCAATTCTATTCACTAAAAGTAATGTTTAAACCTAAGGATTAGACAACTAAAGCAGCCAACAAATCCAGAACCTAACACCTAGACATACACATGCATCAAAATAAAAGAATAAATACCTTCCATAGGTTGTGGACCCTCTGGCGGAAAATTTGAATGAGGAACTAGCATCTCGTCTTCCTCTGGCTGCCAGAGACAAAATAAAAATGTGTTCTTTTCATTAAAAAAAAAAGACGCAAAAAAGATGACTATTAACGGATCTACTTAAGTTTCAAAGAGCTGATATATGATAGACCCTACAACTGAAACCATTGGTATATGTAATCTAAAATTAAGTTAATTTCTTCGAAAGCATCGACCACAAAAACAAGTCCCTCAGTAAAACATCAACTCTCCAACAAACAGAGAGTGATTAGGCCTCCATAGCCGAATTCAACAAGCAACAAAAAAGGAAACGCAGTGGCAATCAAGTATATTCACGCATCCGAATACACACCACACATGTCGAGTGTGCAACCATAGACATACATAAACGTATGTATGTATAGCATGAGGGGACAAGAAAATTACATCGATTGGCGGAGGAGTGAGAAGAGTCATGGTCGGTGACCGGAGGCCGGAGGATCGGCGAATTGATTGAAGCAGCTGACGCGGTCGGGTCAGGGGAGGAGAAGCGATTGACTACGTAGACACGAATTACTTGGAGATGGGTAGTGTTTCTGTTGAAAGGTAAAAGAGAATAACAAATTAGGGTTAATTGAAGAGTGTTAAATCGTGAATGATTTTTTAACAGGGTTGCAGAGGAGGAAGGAAAGCGGAAAGTAAGAAAATTCGTCCAATTTGAATGTCTTATCTTTGCTACTAATCTTTATCTTCAGAATTTAGGAAGCTTCTTTATTTCCTTTTTGGTTTTTATGCTTTACTATGATGAATCTTTTGAAAAATGGGTCTTACAGTGTGGATCTGAATTTTGCATATATTGTAATAGTTTGGTCATTTGAGGGGCCTATTGATTCAGAAAGGCGAAGAAAGACGTTTAGTTCGTAGTTGGATATCGGAATCAGAATCGGAATGGGTATGATATGGAATGGGTTTGCAATATATGGGTTTGGACGTAAAAGTGGTAGTTGTTTGGTATTCAACTGGGAATAGGTATGATATACATTAATGGCGTTTAGAAAGTATCGAAATTGAAATAGGTATCAAATGTGAGAGTCCAGAAAAATTTGACCGGTCGGAATAGTGACCGGTCGGCGATGACGGACCGGCGGCAGACGGTGGCCGGCGGCGTTGACCGGCCATACCCCATATTGATAGACAAGGGGAACTAGTATATCAAAAAAACGATATACATTACCAAATAATTGATATAAAACCGAAACTCATACCCCCTTTTCCAAAACAAACAACTTTTATGGATTCGGATTCCTCTGAAGCCATACCCTCAAAAGAAAACCTCCCAACCAAACACCCTATGTCAAATTTTTCGGACAGCCCACATTCGATACTCATTTTAATTCCGATACGGTCCAAACAATATCAATCTCTATTATACTCATTTCCGCTTCAATATCAAACAACTATCACTTTTACGCCCACATCTATATACTCCAAACACATACTCAGTCATACTCATTTCGATTTTGATTCTGATATCTAAGTACGAACCAAACGCCACCTTAATTTAAAAAGTCTCCCCTCTCTATTCCGTCTTCTGTAAAATTTTTGTAAATAATATAAATTGAAAGATAATGCTTTCATTTAATAATGACCTTAGATTAGCAATTCCACGATTGCAACAAATATAAGTGAGAATTCAAATCTCATATCCCAGTACATAAATCTTTAGTTAGACCTTTGAAATTTAAGTTTTTTCGATTCTTTTATCTATTAATTTTAAAAATAAAGAAGTAGATTTTAGGCTTTATTTGTGTAGTCCTTTTTATTCCTACGAAATCCAGAACGCATGATGTCCCTGCGAGTGATATTGTATCTCTTCATTTACGTTGCTGGATGTACAAACGATCTGAGACGAAACAATTTTTTTTTTTAAATTGAACCAAATATTTTATAAATTTATTGAATTCGAACTCGAGCACGATATTTATGTACACTTTGATCCCAAAATAAAGTTCGAGTGCCTTTGAATTCTAGTCGAACTCGTGTCGAATTCAAACATATTTCGAGCAAAAATACAGCCTGTGAAAAGTATATGTACAAATATAAACATTCATTCTTGTATAATATTATTGAACCTATTACTTTTTACATGAAAAATATATTATCATTTCAATAATTATCAATATCATGTATAATTTACTGTTCATGTTGAATAAAGATATAGTTCAAAATCAAATCATAAATAAGTCTTATATACTCTCTTTATCATAAAAATATTGCTATAGTTTGGCTTAAATGTAATTTAAAAAAGTCATACAAAGTTGGTCACTATCACTAATCTACCCTTACTTGCATAATTGAGATAAACTAGAGAAATCATGTAAGTGTTAATTGAAAGATTAATATGAAAAATTTGTCTAACAAATATTACTATTTTTGAAAAGTGGCTAATATTTTTGAGACAAACCAAAGCAGAAATTATGAGAATATTTTTTAGACGAATGGAGTATATTTTAAGTTTTAGAATACTTACAAGCTAACAAATCGAGCATTAACATGTTTTAGATTAGCTGATTAAGTATTCGGAGACGAATCAAATTCGACATTAAACTTTATCAAACCGAACTATTCGTTCAAAAATATAAACCAAATTCCGTCACTTCACGAATGATTTAACTGATTTACCTCCCTCTAGTAGAAATATCTTCCACAAAAGTGAACAATAAATAAGATTAAAATTTAAAGCATGTTAAAGTTTAAATTATTTTTTTTTAATGTGGGGACATAGACAAACGCTTTTTCAATTATATGGTTTGCTTTATGATTTTTTCAAGTCATTCACGTTACCAAATTCACACCACAATTTCACAATAGAAAACATTATGTAATTAAAATTATTCCCCTTTACCATAAGACAACTGATTATTATGCTTCCTACTGTCACAGAAACAAAGTTTTTATGTTGCTCTTATAGTAAATACAGTCTAGTGGGAAGAAAATATAAAGTTAGAAAATGAAAGATTCTTGGAGGACTTAATGGTCCTCTAACTCGTGTATTTATGAATTGCAGGTTAACATATGGTTTGGTATATGATTCGTGTTGTATCTTAGAAAATATGATTGATAATGTAACTTTAATATTTGTGATTAAAATCATGGATAAATTGCGCTCTACTACACATAGGTAGGTCAAATTTGCGTTGAACACACTTTTTTTTTTTTGGGGACCTTCAGTGTGGGATATGAAATGACAAATTTTTTTCGAGTTTACCCTTAATGAAAAGACGTGTATCAACGAAGAATATGTTTTAGAAATAGTTGACATAATTTCAATGACACATGTTATGCAATTAACACGATTAAACAGAATACACAACCAAACTTTTAGTTAAATTTTGACGATATATTCTATTAATTTATGGTAACAAGGTTGTGATACATATATGTTCGTATATTTTCAATTATAATATAGTAGTAGAATACTTTATGTATAATGTAATTACGGGAAACAGAGGTATACAATAACTATAATTGTCAAGTAGAGTCTCAATCAATACATTAACAGTAACTACAATATTCGTATGTACATTGTAATTACGGTTATCAAGTAGATCATCAATTATCACGTTAATAGTAACTATGTATAATATAATTAGGGCAAACTTTACTGTGGATGGGTACATAACGTTGTTTATTCATCACGAGTTTGGTTTCCAAACAAATCATAATAGTAATACGGTTAACACTAGAACGGATAGTCGCCAAATAAGTGAGTATTCATGATCATCTGACCACCGTATATACAACGATCAAGAGAACCATTTATGTTGTGTACTGTATCACTGTTGCATATCCATGTTTTTTGTGAAAATAAGTGGATGATTGTTTTAGTTTAAGTTTTATTTTTCGTATATTGTTTGTAACTGTAATATAAGTTATCCGAAATATGGTGACAATAATAAGATAGCGTGGTTTTGTTATGTTTTAATTTAATGTGATCACCGTACATTGGGCGATCAAACTACACTAATGATTCTATTGGTGTTTGAATTTGGTATTAGAGTAGTTGGTTAAATTGGAATCCTTGTTATATATTAAAAAGTCACACTAGTTATTTTACAAGTAATTATAGTGCGACACATTTTTATCTTTTTTGGACCAACATGTTATACTCTGTATGTACCCCACCACGAGAAATATTAATGAATATGCATATGACCCTGTCCATGTGAGTTATTATAGCATATCCAAATGATCTATAATCACAGCCAAATGAGTCATAGTGGAATGTACATACATATATATATACACACACACATACATACACCATATCCACTGATTAAGTGTGAAATAATGTACAAAGACGATCTATAAGATAATGGTGAAGTTATAGATTATGGACATATAAACCCAACCCACATAATAGTTATAGGATCCTAATGTCAATAATTTTCAAACTAAAATAAAAATTGAAAAAAAAAAAAAGTCATATGTCTCGACAAAACCTCAAAACTTGTCTAAAAATAACGTAAACGTTAAAGGCAAGTGCAAGTCAACTGACATTTATAAATTTACATTAGAAAATATTATATTTACACCATGCTCTAGACTTCTTTTATTTTTTTTATTATTATTATAGTTTAACCGTCTATGTTTTCGGACCACAACAGAATCTCACTTCAAACTGCATAATTAAGTATGACGTGTGGATTGACTATAATATCCTCATAAGCCCACACCAGTCCAGCCATCTCCCACCCACCCAGTTTTGTTGCTTCCATCTGTCAACCGGGTTTAGATCTCCTCACCGCTCCCCCCACAACGTGTGCATCACCGCGCGACACGTGGCAGCAGTGAGGATGGTGAGGCTGGATGAAGGTGTCACGTGTCGCGTGGTGAAGAGTGCGGTGAGTCACCGCACGATGAGGAGATCACATCTGCTATCAACCATCCAGTTCCCCAGCCACCACCACCATCACCATCTTCTTCCTCTTCCTTTCACCCTTCCAACCACACCCACATACCTCCTGATTCCACCAGCCGAACCATGTGCCTCCTCTCCCTACATTCATAATCTGCCTCCATGCCTTCCACTATTGTAGCAAGCAACCGTCCCACCAACTTTGTGGAAGATGTAAATCAGGATTACTCAACGGTTTTTCAGGCATAAGGTCATTATTTAGTGTCCATAAAGTATAAGCCCGCTCCACTATAAGAAGTTGATGTCATGACTCTAACACACACACTGCCGATGCCAATAGTTGAAGTGACCATCTCTTATAATGCAATCTACCATCCAAAAATAACTTTCAGGTCTATAACATGCACTATATAAATGGGTTGACTTATATATATTATTTTGCATGTTGTAATGAGTTAAAGCTACGCATGTAATATTTTTATTTGATTGCTCTTTTTATCTAAAAACTATATTCATAATTTGATTTTAACATATTTTTTAAAAAAAATATTTGATTTAAGTCAAATTATGACAAAATATTTTTAACGGAGGGAGTAAAATAAATGATAGTGTGTCATTAAACAAATGTAAATTCTTAGCTAACTTAAACCTATCCCAATTATGTAATTTTCATCGGACAACAAGAGAATGAAGGACAAATTTTTCAAAAAAAAATAAGCCTATAAAGTGCATTACAAAAGTAGAAGGGGGTCTGATATGTTACGTTAATAGTATAGCAGGATAATTACGATAGAAAAAACAAAAACATCATAGTTTAACTAAATAAATACACTTTTATATTAGAGTTTAAGGTGTATGACCATTATCCACCTTATGACACCTGAGGTCAGTGTCGGACGCAGCGGCTACTTTTTGGGGGGCAAAATTCACACTATGGGATCACTGTCTACCTTTTCGGACTCAATAGACATTCCATCGAAAATCCGGCAAAAACTCCCTTACAATATAGATATATGCAAATATTATAACATAAAATCTAAACCAACACATTCCACTAATCAAAATGCAACAATAATAAGCAACCATCAACAATATCCAACAAACGTTATTCATAAGCAACATTAACAAGCAGCAATATTCAACAAAAGTTATTAATTTGACGCTCGACATACCTTTTATTTACGAAATGAAGGACGAGCAGCATGAGGGATTATCGGTGGCCGCAACAAATTTCTTCGAGTTCCCAAATTCTGAAATTGTTGCATAATGTTTTCATTTGAAATGGTTCCAAAAACTTCCTTCTCGAAGTAACACAGTTAACAGTCCGATAGTAAGTCGTCTCCCAATCGGTAGCGCAGATCAGTCTTTATTATATTCATCGCAGAAAAACTTCTTTCCACACTCGCTGTTCCGACAGGTAAGATCAGTACTAACTCGATGAGCCGATATACTAAAGGAAAGTAATTGTGATAATTCAACTCCACCATCTTCTTTGCAAGAACTCCAAGATTAGTAATATGATAGAATACTTCATTTGATTTCAAATCACTAATGTAACTTTTAAGTTCATGGTAGAGCTCAATTCGATCCATGGTAGTGAAATCGTCTGGATATAACACAGCAAGGTGTATCAATTGACTATGATCAAAATTTGCAAAAGAATTGGAAGGATCAAGACACATCACACATCTAAGTAAATCTGTGCTGGCTTCGGTGAAGTGTGTATCCATTTCCGTAGCAATGATGTCAATTGCCTAAGATTTTATATGAAAAAATCAGGATATAGACAAATCAATGATCAATAGTGTACGTATCAATTATAATGAATAGAAATTAAGTACGTTTATGAAAATGATGAAAATATGTCGTCGATTCTCCATCATTGAGCTTTTTTCTAGAACGACCTTTAACAATATCATCTATGTTAGGTACATCAACTTGATGTTCTTCGTCATCTGAAATTGAACATTCTTTTTCAACTCACCTTTGAACTTGAAGGTTCTGAATTTTTTGGATGTTTAATGACAAACTTGTGCATAATGTGTAGGCTGAAATAATCAAATTCCTAAAATGACAATTTTAAAAAAAAAAAAAGAGAGTGATACACTGGAAAAGAAACTGTGGATTCAGTAACTCAAACCATAAATTACAAAATTTTCATCAAAATTTTCATGTAATTATTTATATCATAGTATAATAACAGTCCAATCACAGTTTTCCCAAAAGATACATCGCATATAACATTCTACTGCAAGGTCGCTGTTTTTTTGATCAAAAATGCAATACGTAATAAACATAATGATTTTTTGGTCAAAAATTATAAAAACAAAGAGGGGAAACTGTTAAAGGACTGCTGAAGAAACTTACCACTTTGTAGTGTGGAGGCCTGAAGCTGGATTGGAATATTGGATAAAGGATTTAGGGTCGGCTGCGCAGAAGTTGGGGGAGGAGAGGGTATTTTGATTTTTTTCAATTAGGTTTGTCACTTTGTTGAAAGTGAAATGAAAGGGCAACAAGGGGCAACGAGTCAAATTAGAATAAGACAGAAGGAAGGTTCTAGGTAGTTTATTGTTTTTTTATTTTCAAAAACCAGTTTGTTTTTTATACGATATATTTTTTGGTTATTTAAAAAAAATACAAATGTGTATATTTACTAATCAAAATTTTTCTCCTAGTTCATAGTAACACACATATCACATATCATGAGATAGTTTTGGGATTAAAAAATAGATACCTTAAATTTAGATAATCAAAAATACAACTGCATCTACCTACTACCTAAATTTTTTCTCCGAGTTGGGGGGCGGCTGCCCCAAGTGCCCCCCTCTGAACGCCCCTGCCTGAGGTGGATCATGCTTTACCGCGTTAGTGCCGCATCCAAACCCTGCTTAAGGCGGTTTTTACCCAAAGACGCCTTAATGTTAATGTTTTATTAGTGATCGATATACGTTTATACGTATGATCGATAGATTTTGCTGTCGTTGGAATATATTAGGTATGTATTATTGTTGTTGTATATGTTTACACGCCCGTCGTAAAAAAATCTACATATATTTTTATACTTAATTGGTTAGAAAACATCTAATTATACTTGTTTTTATGAGTATTTTAGAATTTCTCAAACAAATGTAAGAAAAATGACTTTAGGCATTGAAATTAATATTTATGTTTGGGAACAAATGTAAGAAAAATGACTTTAGGCATTGAAATTAATATTTATGTTTGGGTTGGGTCACCCCTACGTAAAGTCTAGAATATTCATTATAGATGGAACTATTTTAGAAAGAAATTTTCAAAAAAGAAAAAAAGAGTTTGGCTTGGTTTTTTCTCTTGAAGGGTATGTTTAGCAATTATTATAGAAAAGATATATGGCTTTTGTGGTTGGATGTACCGTGAGTACAGTTGCGTTCCATGACCCCCCCAAAAAAAAAAGTCTTGTATATTTAACAACGAAGTTGTCCTTATATGTATCTAGAGGTCTTGTGTAATTGTTAGAAAGACTTGTCCTGTAAACAAGCAGTAATTAATGCTGGTTACTAAATAATTATTTATTTAGAGTAAAGGGTGAAATCCCTCATTTGAAGGTTCACCATGTCTATGATGCAAATTAGGAGCCTAACGACTTTATAGATTGAATGACATCTTATGCAATAATCTACATAATGTGTCCCCTTTCAAACCAGTCCTTCGGCTTAGCAATAGAGGAACACCCACACTCTGCATGTCCCCAGAATCGAACTTTTGACCTCTTGAAGCAAATCTCAACTCGAGTACCAACTGAACTATGCCCTTGTAGATTGGGTGAGATCTTATGCAACGATCCACATAAGGTGTCCCCTCGCAAACCAGGCCCTCGGCCTAGCAGAAAAGGAACACTCACACTCTGCGTGTCCCTAGAATCGAACTCTTGACCTCTTGAAGCAAATATCAACCCGAGTACCAACTGAACTATACTCTGATGACAAATAATACTTTATTTAAAACACTATGTGGGAATATATTTTAACACGACTACAACGAGTGATAACATATTTTTTACAATTTTTTTATTGGTTTACCTAATGTGTGTTACAAAATAGTATTTTGAATGAAGTGTTGTAAATCGTTATTCTAATACTATTTACTCTACCAAAATATCGTCGAAATTAACTTATTAACAAGTTAACTTTAACAATATTGTTTGTTTGGTATTTGACGTGGCATCTTGATAGCACACCAAGGAAACGAACCAGCTGCATATTTGATATCTTTTATCCATTTTTAATGGAATTAAGGAAACATTCTTCTTTAATTTTGGAATATGATTGAATAAAACAAAATGACTCACTAAATTGACTGTGTTTCTTATATTGTGAAGTATCAGTTGATCGACATAGTTTGACGCATCATTATTAGTGTGTTTTTAACACATGGATATGGTTGCGTACATCCAAACCTTCATACCCTACTATAGTCGGGAGACTCTAAGACAATGAGAAAATGTTTTTGTTGTATTTACTCCGTTTCAAAATATAATTATATTTTGACTTTTCAATATTATGGAATAAATATGTTTTTTATAACATTTTTCTCCTTCCCACCATCTTCATAACACACACCAAACTCACAACTGCCACCTTTCCATCTCAATCATGGCCACCGTCAAAATCCTCCCTTTCTTCTTCCTCCTCTCCCTCCTCACCTCTCAATTCCCCACTACATTCTCCCGAAACCCAGTTCTTCAACCTTCAAATTCAACCCAAATCAACTCCAACTCAGTCCTGATTGCATTGTTGGATTCTCACTACACCCAACTATCCGAGCTGGTAGAGAAAGCCCTCTTGCTACAGACTCTTGAACTTACTGTAAATAATTACAACATTACCATTTTTGCACCCATAAATGAAGCTCTGGAACAAGAACTTGATCCCGAATTCAAACGATTTTTGCTTGAACCCGGGAATATTAAGTCTCTTCAGAATCTCCTTCTTCATCATGTTCTTGCTGTTAAGCTCACTGAAAACGAGTTTTCTTCTAAACCCGCTGAGTCAACTTGGCATAAATCGATGTGTAATGATTTTATCCAACTTTCATCTAGTTCTAATGGAGATATGTATATAGCAAACGTTAAAATTGTTCATCCAAATTCGATTTCCCGTCCGGACGGAATCATTCACGGGATTCAGAAGGTCATAATCCCCAAATCCGTTCAGCAAGACTTCAATGCAAGGCGAAATCTCCGATCAATTTCAGCTGTGAAACCTGAAAGTGCTCCAGAAATCGACCCCAGAACTCTTAAATCCAAAAAACAGTCGAAAAAATTAACCAAACTAGCCATTAAACCCGCATTTTTATCCATATATGAAGCTGTAGCACCTAGCCCATCATTAGTTCCGGCACCGGCGCCGGGCCCCGGTGGACATCACCACCATTTCAACGGCCAAACCCAAGTGAACGATTTCATCAAGACCCTATTACAGTACGGTGGATACAACGAAATGGCAGACATATTAGTCAATTTAACATCCTTAGCATCCGAAATGGGGAAATTAGTGAGCGAAGGATATAAAATTACGGTTTTAGCCCCGAACGACGAAGCGATGGCAAAGTTGACGACGGAGCAATTAAACGAGCCGGGAGCGCCGGAGCAGATAGTGTACTATCATATCGTGCCGGAGTATCAAACGGAAGAGAGTATGTATAATGCGGTCAGGAGATTTGGGAAAGTGAAATATGATACTCTGAAGGTGCCGGAGAAATTGGTGGCGGAGGAAGCTGATGGGTCGGTGAAATTTGGGGATGGAGAGGAAGGGGCTTATTTGTTTGATCCGGATATTTATACAGATGGGAAGATTTCGGTTCAGGGAATTGATGGAGTTTTGCTCCCGCCGGAGAAGACGAAGAAGCGGCGGCAAATAATGGCGGTGAACGGAAATGTTGCAGTCGTCAGCAAGCCCAGAAGAGGTATGTTAGTAACATTTTTTATTACAAAAATTCATCGTTAAATTATATACTCTTATCTATATTACCACTTTATATGGTACTTAATCATGAAATTGCACCAATATTAACGTTGTTATGTTTAAGTTATAATTTTATGAAGGATTCATAGAGGCAAAATTTCTAAAAAAAAATAATAACTCATTTAACATTTAGCAAATTAGAGGTTAGTTTGTGTTGTAGTTATTCTTTTTGGGAATTTAATATTTACCCTTTTTATTCTAATTGTACTACAAATACAATTACTTTAGGTTTATGTTGTTGTGTGAGCATGCATGAGCACTCGGTAACAATATATATCATTTTACTAATATACAACAACAACAAAATATACTCCACCGTCTTAGAGTCTCTTTCTAATAACGGAGTATGGAGAGGTCAGATGTACACAACCATACACATACGTTAGAAACACACAGAAATTGTTTCTCGATGACCCATAATGAAAATTGTGTCAAGCTGCGTCGATCAACTGTTTTTTCACAATATAAGAAGCGCATCTAATTTAGTGAGTCGTTTGGTTTATTCCATCATATTCTAAAGTCATTTTGCTTTATTCCATCTTACTGATATCTTGAGTTAAAATAGGATGTTGTATGTGAAGAGTTTACTCTTCCTTCATAAGACATTGTCACATCGTATGAAAATAGTATTAATCATTATATGAAAGGCTATATACATCTTATATATTACATTGGTATAGTTTTTTTTTCTCCTTTTTTTCTTTTTTCTTTTTAATAAACATTGGTATAGGTTTGGAAGCAACTAATTGTAGAACCAACTTTAAGTTTTGTCGTCCCATGGGGATAGTTCAGTTGGTATTCGGGTTGAAATTTATTCTAAAAGATCAAAATTTCGATTCCAGAGACACGTACAGTGTGAGTGTTCATCTGATTGTTCCTCTACTGCTAGGCCGAATGACTGGTCTGCAGGAAACACCTTGTGTGTGTCAATGCGTAAGATCTCACCTAAACTAAGAAGCCGTTAGATTTCTGATTTGCATCACCATACATGCTTCTTGTAGTTGAGACGGTAGATGTTCGAGTCGAGAGATTTCACCATGCTCCAACTTTAAGTTTTGCCTGCCTTTCTCTTTTTTGGGTCTGTTAGAATGGTGATGACGTAGGACGAGAGCGGCATCGGTGACGGTGGCGGGAAATTGGGTGGGAAGAAAGTGTCGGTACGTCAAAAAGTTCGAGGGTAAACATGTCCGTTCGTATTGACGAGATGTGTCACGAGTTCTTTTCTTAGGTACGTTTTCTTTTTGAGTAGTGGAGCAATAATAATGAACTATGAAAACGTCATGTGTCGGTGGGTTTTGAGGATACAATTGTACATTTCAAAATTTTATTTTGTTATTTAGTTTATACAGAGTTGGATTTATGAGGTAGTTCGCGGCTGGGTGTGGAATTTTATCAGTATTTTATTAAGTAGGCACAAACGAATTTTATATGATGAAATAACAATTGATTGACACAGTTTGATGCAATTTTTATTATGAGTCATCGGAAAACAACCTCTGTGTGTTTCTAACGCATATGTATAGTTACGTACATCCGGTCCCCATACTTCAACATAAGCGAAAATTTTTAAAACAATAGGGTAATATTGTTGTTTTTACTAATAATTTATCCATTATTATTATTTTATTTCGGTTACAACTTTCACTACCATTAAGTTTGCTTCTGGCCGGCGAATACCATATCATATGATTTTTCACTTCTTCACACTAATAATGATGTGACAGAATTTGGAAAAATAGATACTTGTAATCTTTCGTTATCTTTCCTCTTTAACGCCATTGTTCTTAAGATATAATGAAAATAGTGTACCTATGTTGGGATTAAATATGCCTTGCGAAAATAACTTATAACGTATAGATGCGACTTACAAACATTAGGTTAGGTTGACTTTTAGTGGTCATAGAAGGCCCAAGCAGGACAATGAATTTAGAGTGTTTGTTCTTAGGATTTAGTTTGTTTACTAATAGATAAGAACGTAACCTAACATTAAATCGTAACAATCAATCAATCATACCTACTATATTTCAAGGGCAGCAAAGATATTGTATCGTTGCCCTGACACCATGTTAGGTGATTTGCAGCTAGTGAATCGAATCTAAATAGTGATTTAGATTTATATCATTTGTTGGATAAAACAAAGTCATAAGATTTTTTCTTAGAGCATATTTATAGATTTACATTATCTTTAAAATCCTAGAGGAGGGTTTGAAAGAGGTAGTATCGAGCCGAGCGAGCTTGATTTGACTCGTTCATTTATACTCTTGTACTATATTTTTGGTGCGGCGATTATTTTATTTAGATGATATTGTTTAAAGCCAAAATTGTTAAGCCAAATTGATTTTAATCATTTAAACATATACAAATATTCTCGCAGTCCATTTTCAATAGCGGACAAAGGCGTTACATATATTATTAATATATTACCTCTAAATAAATGAACAGTTTGATGTACGTCCATTCTTTTAGCGATTTTTTTTTGTCATTATCTAGCCAAACAACTATATTCAATATATCTTAACGATATCAAAAGAGAGAGTGAAATACAGACAAACAATACATCCATTCCAAAGGATGGAGAGTTTGACTCCAATGAGACCTTTGGTTTTATATACATCGATAGAACAATAATAGGAATATACACTAGTGAAGGGATTTTATTAAACATAAACAGAAAGTTTCCGATATTAAAATAATAATAACAGTGGATATGCACAAATAATTAAAAGACAAAGACAAAAATACAAAAAATAAAAGTCAACCTAAAGTGTAAACGCTAAGTATACTCTAAGGTGTCCCTATATCCTACCTACACCTCCTTAACCTTAATTATCTGCCTCCATTAACTCCTATCTTGGACCATGTCCTCAGAGAGAAACAACTATAGTGTGTCCATATATACTACTTACACCTTCTTAACTTTAATAATCTGTCATTATCTAGCTCGAAAAAAAGATTTTGACTTTGGCTCGGATCTAGTTCTAAGCTCATTCTTTCTTTCTTTTTCTTTTAATTCCAAATCCAAAATTTCAATATTTGACGTTATATTAATCAAATTCCTGAAACCAGGAAAAAAAGGAGAATTTTGTGGTACGCAATAGCATCTATGGTAATTCATGATTGATGATACTGCGTTACTGTGAAGAATTTAAGCTGCAAATAAGTGCATGCGTTAGCCTAAGTAGTTTTGATTGTTCAGGTGGTTTTATTATATATGTAAAAACTATCTACGTATCTTTCAGCTTTTTCAATTTCTACATCTTATTTTCTCATCTAGCTCACTAATTGAATAAGATCAAATTCCTTTAATTGGTTCCGTGGAAAATCTTTAGCTTAATCCGTTGGAGGACAGTAGCTTTCACATAAGGAGGGGGGATGCAGAGTCGTTTTCAGACAATATTTTCTGACTAACTTTTCTTTTAGGTTATCATGAATAACTATATTGTTTTTTCTTCGATTCATGCCACATACTTAGAGAATTTTGTCATATAGAGAGATTGAACTTAACCACTGAGGTAAAGTCTCATTGATAGATTATCATGTATAACTAATTAATTAATGTCATGTTATGTATATCAAAACTTTACTAAAGTAACACACAACATAATCTTCTATAGCGTGCTCTCAGACGAAATAGAAGAAAGACTAAAAAATCTATAGTATGTTCCAAGACAAAATAGAAGAAAAACCAGAAAATCTTTTGTGAAAACTTTCTTGTGTTATAGTAAGAGAGCGGAATTTTGTAGCGCCCCGCTCCCGAACACTAACATCGGGAACGGTGCACCCGCCGTATCTCGCTGAGGAGAATACAAAGCGTCGAATCAATTTCCAACATGTCCAAAACGACGTAGGAATTTTTCGCGCGGAAACGAAATACAATAACATAAAACTTTCTTGATAAATAAAAATTCCTGAATCCAATAATAAACCCAATTCTGACAATATCATAAGTCTGAGAATCTAACAGGGTAATGTCTGATGAGATTTCAATAAAGTAAAGACAAACGGTCGCAGGGTCTTCTTATATCCTAAGCGCGACCATCAGTCTGCTCACTCCACTGTATCAGCCCCGTCCTCAACAAAGACATAGTCATAAGTCTCCTCCTGCTCACCTGGTGGGGGGGGGGGGAGAGTAGGGGTGAGTGACTGGGAAATCACTCAGTAGGCACCTGCCTCCAAGTAGTACAAGACAAACATGCAATAATGATATAGCACAATACCACATAGGACATGATATCACATAAGCATACGAATGCGGAAAAGTAATTCACTCCAGGTAAAGAATGCGCAACATCGTGATGCATGTCCTACTATGCATGTCACACGCAACAAGGTCATGTCACACAAAATGCCAATAACTCCGCCATGCAATGCATGATCCCGGGACCTAACTGAGTGACTGTGGGTCGTACCCACCCACAGTCACCATCCTGAGTGTACTTGGCCCCGCCACCGTACACCATCCTGAGCGCCCGTGACCCGTACGTCACGACCCACCATCATGCAAATGCACGTGCCATGAATGCAAATAATACAATCGCCTGAGGCCCCTGGCCCATCCTCACCATCCTCCGGCACTCAATTCTAAGTTCATTTATTTTTCAATTAATGATTTAATGTTGTTTGAGGTTAAAATTATTATTTTATGGCTTATATGTATTTATTGTGCTTCTTCTCTATTTTTCCCTATTTTTCCTTAATTTATTTTTATTTATTACCTAATTATTCAAATTAAATAATTTATCCTAATTACTGAAATTTTATGAAATTATTTTAATCTCAGCATTTTATATTTCCTGAAATTTATAAATAATTTTCTGATATTTAATTATATTTTTGTGATATTTATTTCTTTTAAGTTAATTAAATTAACATTTACCAAATTCCAGAAATTCATAAAACATTTAATTAAATTGTAAAGGGCCAGCCCTAATCTGAATCACCCCTGGTCCAGCCCGCCAGGTCTGGCCCGCGATCCCCCTTGTTTAATTTTTTTTTATTTCGGATGTTGCTGGGCCGGCTGGTGTCTGGCCCGGTCCGTCGGCCAGCCGGCCCGGTCCGTCACCAGCACCCCCCCTTTTTTTATATTTAAAACGGTTAAATGGGCTGGCTCTGCTGCAGCCAGCCAGCGGCCCATTAAGGGGCTGGCCTGGTCTGCTGGCAGGCCGGCCCTAATACTGGTTTCTTTCATTTTTTTTTTATATATTCCAGGCAGCAGCAATTTCCAGCGGCCCTCCCTTTTTCCAGCGCGCGTGCAGTCCACGCGCTGCCACTCCGGCGGCGCGTGCGACATTCCGGCCGCCTCCGGCGGCTGTTTTTCGACCCCGAACTATATTTCTACCTATTTTCCGATCTATAGGAACCTATACTAAGGCCAAAACAACAATTAAAACCTCCAATCATGTCCAAAACTGTGATAATTTTGGTTATCAAATTTTTCCCTAAAATTAAAACTACAGCACGGAAATACACAGTGCACGCATACCACAGTCTGCAACTTTCATGCTTATCACGGATTAAGATCATGCTATGGAATTCAACAATTAAAACAACAAAAAAAACGCATAAAATACCACTAGAGCATACGTGAATTTGCACCAAATGGAGAGGGAAAAAGAACCTACCTGGATTGCAGACAACACTACGCGATTGAATATACCCGGTTGACTTCTCTTCCTTCTCTCTCTCTTCCTTTCTCCTTCCTCTTTCTTCTCTCCTCTTCCTTCTCTCTTTTTCCTCACTGTCCCCTGCGCTTCCCTGCTTGGCCCCTCTCTTTCTCTCTCTTTTTTTCTTTTTTCTTTTTTTTTAATTATTGTTTCCATTCTCCCTTTGGTACCCCCTCTGCCGTTTAAATGGCCATCATGCCAAAATTGAGGGGCGGTTACAAACCCCCCTAAATCCACGTTACTTTTTTTTTTATTTATTTTTTAATTATTATTTCTCTTATTTCTCTCTCTTTTTTTTCTTTTATTTTATTATATATATATGTATTTTATTTATTGTCTATTTTCTTTTCCTTACCCTATATTATTGCCCATACATATATTTACATAACCATTGTATGTAATTACAAAATCACTCGGGCATGGCTAACTCGCTACAACTAATTTAACTTCGAACGGATCGTTACACCAACGGCTACTTAGTTTCTAAATTAACGTGTAACGATTGTTTCATCAATTTCGGGTTATAACATCCTACCCACCTTATAAGAAGTTTCGTCCTCGAAACTTGACGTACCTTACCCGAAGAGATAGGGGTAGCGCTCGCGCATCAAATCCTTCAACTCGCTTGTCACTTCATTTTCCTTATAATTGCTCCATTGCACCTTGACATACGGAATAATTCTTTTTCTTAGCTCTTGTTTTTTTTTTCGCGGTCCATGATCCGGACAGGGGTTCCTTTATATTACGTATCTAGGTTTGATTCTTGAAGGCGGTGCGTTTAGTACATGACTCGAATCCAGAATGTACTTTCTCCACTGAGAAACATTGTACCTGAGCTAGCACCGGGGGTAACGCCAATCGGTGAGCTAACTAACCAATCCTTTCGAGCACCTCGTAGGGCCAATGTGACGAGGATTCAGCTTACCCTTCAAACCAAAACGTGCAACCCCTTCATAGGCGATACCTTCAGATATGCCCTTTTTTCCGAAAGTAAACTCAAGAGGACGCCTCTTGAATCTACCCAGCCTTTACTTTTGTCTTGGGCAACCTTAAGCCTTTTCCAAATCATCTTTATCCTCTCCTTGGTCTGTCCAACCAGCTCTGGACCAGTGATAGCGCGCTCTACAACTCCTTTCCAATGGATAGGGAATCTGCACCTACGCCCATAGAGCGCCTTGAATAGTGTCATGTCGGTGGCGTCTTGGTAACTATTGTTGCAGGCAACCATGATCAACTTGGTTACGCTATCCCAGTTTCCCTTGATGCCAATCGCTTAATCTCTCAGCATGTCCTCCATTGACTGTATCATCTTCTCTGACTGTCCAATCGGTCTGGGGGTGACATACAGTGCTTCAACGTAGCTCCGTCCATCATAAATCAGCTTACAGAGTCTTAATATATGTTGTCATTTTAATGGTTAAGTTGTTAACTCTGTTTGGTATAGACACATAGTATGCGGTGTATCCTGTTTTTTTTTTAATTGCGTGTATGACTTATGTATCATATTGTAGCGCCCCGACCCGGACAGCGGAATCCGAATCGGTACACCCGTCGTAGCTTACTGAGAAGACTACAAGACGTCTCATCTCTCGAATACACATCATCGATGACGTAAGAGAAATAAGCGCGGAAACATATCTCGGTAATCTAAATCATCAATACAGTACGTCAACCGACAATGTGAATACCCAAAAGAACTGTGTATAGCCGTAGCCCTCTAAAATTCCAAATGAATCAAGAAATAAAAATGACAGAAAACTATCTAATCAGTCCATTCCACAAGGTCTAACCATCCCACTCTGCCCACTCGCCGTCGTCCTCAATGAAAATCATGTCGTAACTAGGTTCATCTGCAAAGGCAAAGGCAGTATCCTTAGCGAAAACGCTAGCAAGTAACCCGCTTATAAGACATACGGGATCAACACATGGCAAGACATGAGTAATATGTAATTCAAAGGAATGGTGGGGCACATGTCTTGTAACTTTCAAATATATAACCCAATAACGCAACAGAGCAAGTACAGCAGTTTGCACGTAAATAATCACGCATTGCAAATCAAATAACGCTCATATTCATACCACATTGACTCTCGTGATGCATGTCAAAATATGCACTACACTACACATTCACATATGCATGAACGCTTTCTCTTTTAAAACAGTGCAATGCATGTCACAATGTCCGGTCACTTCACATAACTTTATACCCTGTAACGCGCCCCGGCTTATATTTCTATCCCGGTTTACGTTACAGCCAACTTTATACCCTGTAATGCACCTCGGCTTATATTTCCATCCCGATTAGCATTACAGCCAACTTTATACCCTGTAACGCGCCCCGGCTTATATTTCCATCCCGGTTTACGTTACAGTCTTTTGTGCCCTACAATGCGCCCCGGCTTAAATTTCCATCCCGGTTTACATTGCAGGTCACCTTCGCAAATCTGTGCCGAAGCACCTTTCATTTCAAATCAATATGCAAATGCACGTGCCATGATGCAAGACTCCTCATCTCATTCTCATTCCACATTCACGTATGCAGTACATAATCACATGCGCAAGTACAAGCAACACACACAAGAGTTCACTCACTAACTTACACATCACCACTTAGGCTTCGACTATCGCGTCAACTCCTAGTCATGATACTAAGATCCAGAACCTAAGACAAATATCCCTAACCATTCCTCGTTGGACTCTCAAACACCTCGTACCTCATGCATACTTCTCGTTCGCATATACAATTTACATTCTCATGGGCAAATACAAGTAGCACTCAAGGGTACACTAGCTTATTCATCAATCACTTAGCCTCAACTTGCTCGTCCACCCTAAACCTTGATTCTAGAGTTCACAACCTACGGGAGTATCCCTATCTTTTCCTTGTTGCACTCTAAGACACCTTGTACGTTCATTTCCTAACCCTCCTAAGTCATTCACATTGAAACTCGGTTCAAGAACCCATTGAAATCACCCATATTGATTCACCATCCTAGGTCGTATTCCCAAGACTTATACTACCTTTAATCAGGTCTTAAGAAGCCTCTAAGGTCACCCAAAGATTCCCCGAGCTTCCCTCTTTCTTTCCCTATTTTTCCACAAAACTGGTGGACATCATCCCCTCACATCGATCGATCGATGTGACATCATACCCTCACATCGATCGATCGATGTCCATCAGAGGACATCGATCTCTCAGCCTTTCCTACATCGATCGATCGAAGTGACTTCATTCCCTCACATCGATCGATCTATGTCCATCAGAGGACATCATACCCTCACATCGATCGATCGATGTACTTCATCCCCTCACATCGATCGATCTATGTCCATCAGAGGACATCATACCCTCACATCGATCGATCGATGTACTTCATCCCCTTACATCGATCGATCTATGTCCCCGATTCCAGAACAGAAACTTTGCGATTTCTGCAGAAACTGCAGGATCATAACTCCAATTGATCCCAAACTTCATCCCAATCAATCCAAGCCTAATCCCTGCTATAATCTCATGCTTAAACTACGAATCAAACACCGCACACGTATCAATTACCGATTCAAGCCTAACACTCAAACCATCCACCCCAAAACAACCCAAAAATCCTATCTTTCTCTCCATTCTTCTCTCAATCTAAAATAGCGGCAAAGAGAGGGTTCAAGGGGTTGGGATTTGCAGGATTTCACATAATCAACAACAACAACGAATGCTTTTTCATATACATTGGCCAAATCTCGAAACGAAAGCACATAGATCATATACAAATAATCACAAAACGAAACTACTGCATGGTGATCCAACTTGATATCAAAATAGGCCGTTTATCTTTCACAAATCGTAAGAACTTATAAACAGATTACTTGCCTTTGATTACTCGAGAACGGATTGAAGAACGGTTGAGAATCGGATTGGTTCCTGAAGACTATCTTCTTCCTCTATAGAAACGGCTAGGGCAGGGAGGACAGGAGCGTCGATGCTTTTTCTGAGGAATGGGGAAAACTGACGTTCAGTCAGTTTTTATATGGGAAGGGGAAAGTTTGGTGTTTCTAAATTATATCCTTTATCTAATTTACCTTAAAGGATAAACCTTAATTATTTAATTCTAAATTAAATATAAATAAATTCTAATATTAAATCCCTTGATTAATTTCTAATTAATCCTCGTATTAATGCCTAATTTATTTTCGTTGACCGTCATTAATTTCCGTGAAATCCTTCTTTATCTTTTAACTACCCTATGGAGGGTGCGGGGCATAACATTCCACCCCCCTTACAAAAAGTTTCGTCCTCGAAACTTGTGCGTTACGAAACCAATGACTTAGTATAGTTTTACTTGATCCATCCACCTAGACCATGGTCGTACAACATATCCAGTAAGTATTCCGATACGTTAACTATCTCACTTCCTCGAATATGACTAAGTCCTCAGTATCATTCTTTGTATGCCAGCAATGTAATTTCTAAGTCTATTATTCTCCGCTTATGTTTAAGATCATAACTTATCTTCTTAAAACTGTAAGATCAAACTTAGGGACATTGTTATCATACCGAAAGTTCCATACCCAGCCATCCGTAGGTATCGTACTTATATCGGCAGTCATCAACAACCCCCTAAACCAATTCTTAGGTGTACTATAATCTTTAACTTAATCTCTATAATTTCAATCTATAAAACTGCGTTTATGTTACTTGATGTGTATCATTCCATTTATATATACGTAATCTCAATATCCGATTCTTAAACTTATCATATATGATTCATCTCCTAGTTATATGATCATCCAACATATCCATCGAATCTTTCTTTACGCTAGTCGTCACTCTCCTTTATCATAGAATCAATTTATCAAAGTCGATTCTTATACCTACAAACTAGTTCTATGATCATGCTCTCATATTTTCGCGGATATCATCATCAACCTAGTACACGAAGTATGTGCATGGACATTTTTTTTTCAATTTGAAGCAGTTTATGTTCTATAATTTGAAACTATAGCTATAACTATTTAAAATAGTATACCTTCTATTTTTTGTAAGCACAAAATCCAAAGTATCATATATTTGTTTTCGTAACGCAGTGTCTAAAAATGAGCATTTATAAAACAACCAGCTAACTTTTTTTTTGCAACAATACGTACATATATTTGAAACTATTTGTGTTTCACAAGATTACATAATTTCACGGTAAGCAGATAAATATATAGAAAAAAAATTCAATTGAAAAATGTTTGCCATGACGATAATTGAAAAATAGAATTATTCTAGCAAAATAAATATAGCTAGACCAAACTTTGAGAAATAAGGGATAGGTAAATATATCATTGACCGAGAACATCAATATTTTGAAATACATCAGCTTTGTTAGGGGTAATCGAAATTCCATTAGGTGGCTATACAAATTTAAAAAGCAATATAGCATTGTAAGGTCATACATTGTATACAAAGTTTGACAGTAGTTGAAATACTTAGAAACATAATCTTTGAAATACATTTGAAATATATAATATAGCTTGGTGTACGTGCTTATAAGATAATGTTTAACTGCTTGAAAATAGTCTCATACTTCGTATAATTATTTCTAAGTCACCTCTTAATGTCAAATGAGAACATATCCGCTTATTTACCGTTTCTTATAAGTTTTCAACTTAAGTTGTCTAATCCGAGTATGGCGCACTAGATATTGATTGGCTTAGGGTATTCTAATCTACCATGTTTCCGCGCGCCACACTGATCCATCGTGCTTCTGCACCTCACTATTTCAACCGCTAATGCTGATTTTGATAATCTAAATTCGACCTCTTATAACTATAAACCCATTTTTCGGTATCCTTTGCTAGAATTTGTTGATTGTAACGTTAATAAATCATTTTCTTAGTAATTCATTTCACCACAGATCATTTCTTAGGAGCTACGATCCCAGCTTAGACCTAGTCGCCTTCTGACAGTAGTGTCAAATGTAGAGGCATGAACCTGCTTCATTTATCATAATGGTGCAGGGTCAGATCTAAGGAACTATACAAATGGTTATAATCATCACTTAGATAAGGCAAATAATTTAGAGTCATATAGAGTGCCCTAAGTATACGTGGCAAGTCCCTTGTCCGACCATCACTTAGGTCTAACGTCATGACTTATTTCTAGAATCGATACCCGGTATCATCATTCCTTACGTCTAAAATAATAACTTATTTCTAAGTTCAATGCTTAGAATTCGCAGCTTATGACTTAGATCAGTACTTATGTTCGAATCATCACAGAATGTTTATATTACCCCTCAACTTCTAGAGCCGATATTTAGTATCGTCATTCCTTAAATCTAAAGTCGTGACTTACGAGCAATGTCATCACTATGTCTCAAAGGTCAAATCTTATTTCTATTACCATGCTTATATAATCGTTGCTTACGACTAAAAACCGGTACTTATGTCTAAGATCACTCCTTAGTTACTCATCATACTTAGTATATTATCAGCGTTTATGACTACTAATACTTAAGTCGAAGATCAACTCTTAATCAAGATCGCCGCTTACGTCTATAGTCGTGACTTTACGGTAGAATCATCCCTTAACCTCTAAGGACACATTTTATGTCTAATAACATTCCCCACATATAATCATTACTTGCGGCTAACAGTCGATATTTATTTCTAAGATCGTGACTTAAGGGCAAAATCATAACTTAATAACTAAGATTATAGCCTGAATCTGTGCTTCCGCCATGGATCTAGAGCCATGCTCTGAATATCGCACTATCGGCATGTAATATCTCTTGAACTCATTCTAAAATTAGATCCCAGAGATCAGCGGTGTCAGTTGTTTTGCACCACCACTCTGCCCCCGTTTTAGAAGAGTCTCAAGTCCAAGTGCGATGGTGGCGGAGGAGGTTGCTGCTACTGCGGAGCAACTCCTTGTGCTATCACGGTGATAGCGTCAATCAACGCCTGTGGAACAAGGACTGGTGGTGGTGGTGGAGGGTTCTCATTCCTATTTTCACCGTTCCCTTGGTTGTCTCTTCTGGGAGGCATTTACTGCAAAATCAACGCTTATTAGCATTCAGTAATTCCATAGGTAAATACTGAAGGCCATATGCGTGGTGCAAGACGAAATTCATAAACTAAATTAAATAACATTTATTGGTCGCATTTCATCGCGCTCGTACGCACACCCATCCCAATCCAACTTACATCTAGTATCATACACTTAGATCTAAGGATCAGCTTAAGATCAAGATCATAGCCTAAGAGTCTACGTGTCAAAACCTAGGTTTCCGAGGTAGATCTGAAGCCTAGGCTCTGATACCACCTGTAGCGCCCCGACCCGGACAGCGGAATCCGAATCGGTACACCCGTCGTAGCTTACTGAGAAGACTACAAGACGTCTCATCTCTCGAATACACATCATCGATGACGTAAGAGAAATAAGCGCGGAAACATATCTCGGTAATCTAAATCATCAATACAGTACGTCAACCGACAATGTGAATACCCAAAAGAACTGTGTATAGCCGTAGCCCTCTAAAATTCCAAATGAATCAAGAAATAAAAATGACAGAAAACTATCTAATCAGTCCATTCCACAAGGTCTAACCATCCCACTCTGCCCACTCGCCGTCGTCCTCAATGAAAATCATGTCGTAACTAGGTTCATCTGCAAAGGCAAAGGCAGTATCCTTAGCGAAAACGCTAGCAAGTAACCCGCTTATAAGACATACGGGATCAACACATGGCAAGACATGAGTAATATGTAATTCAAAGGAATGGTGGGGCACATGTCTTGTAACTTTCAAATATATAACCCAATAACGCAACAGAGCAAGTACAGCAGTTTGCACGTAAATAATCACGCATTGCAAATCAAATAACGCTCATATTCATACCACATTGACTCTCGTGATGCATGTCAAAATATGCACTACACTACACATTCACATATGCATGAACGCTTTCTCTTTTAAAACAGTGCAATGCATGTCACAATGTCCGGTCACTTCACATAACTTTATACCCTGTAACGCGCCCCGGCTTATATTTCTATCCCGGTTTACGTTACAGCCAACTTTATACCCTGTAATGCACCTCGGCTTATATTTCCATCCCGATTAGCATTACAGCCAACTTTATACCCTGTAACGCGCCCCGGCTTATATTTCCATCCCGGTTTACGTTACAGTCTTTTGTGCCCTACAATGCGCCCCGGCTTAAATTTCCATCCCGGTTTACATTGCAGGTCACCTTCGCAAATCTGTGCCGAAGCACCTTTCATTTCAAATCAATATGCAAATGCACGTGCCATGATGCAAGACTCCTCATCTCATTCTCATTCCACATTCACGTATGCAGTACATAATCACATGCGCAAGTACAAGCAACACACACAAGAGTTCACTCACTAACTTACACATCACCACTTAGGCTTCGACTATCGCGTCAACTCCTAGTCATGATACTAAGATCCAGAACCTAAGACAAATATCCCTAACCATTCCTCGTTGGACTCTCAAACACCTCGTACCTCATGCATACTTCTCGTTCGCATATACAATTTACATTCTCATGGGCAAATACAAGTAGCACTCAAGGGTACACTAGCTTATTCATCAATCACTTAGCCTCAACTTGCTCGTCCACCCTAAACCTTGATTCTAGAGTTCACAACCTACGGGAGTATCCCTATCTTTTCCTTGTTGCACTCTAAGACACCTTGTACGTTCATTTCCTAACCCTCCTAAGTCATTCACATTGAAACTCGGTTCAAGAACCCATTGAAATCACCCATATTGATTCACCATCCTAGGTCGTATTCCCAAGACTTATACTACCTTTAATCAGGTCTTAAGAAGCCTCTAAGGTCACCCAAAGATTCCCCGAGCTTCCCTCTTTCTTTCCCTATTTTTCCACAAAACTGGTGGACATCATCCCCTCACATCGATCGATCGATGTGACATCATACCCTCACATCGATCGATCGATGTCCATCAGAGGACATCGATCTCTCAGCCTTTCCTACATCGATCGATCGAAGTGACTTCATTCCCTCACATCGATCGATCTATGTCCATCAGAGGACATCATACCCTCACATCGATCGATCGATGTACTTCATCCCCTCACATCGATCGATCTATGTCCATCAGAGGACATCATACCCTCACATCGATCGATCGATGTACTTCATCCCCTTACATCGATCGATCTATGTCCCCGATTCCAGAACAGAAACTTTGCGATTTCTGCAGAAACTGCAGGATCATAACTCCAATTGATCCCAAACTTCATCCCAATCAATCCAAGCCTAATCCCTGCTATAATCTCATGCTTAAACTACGAATCAAACACCGCACACGTATCAATTACCGATTCAAGCCTAACACTCAAACCATCCACCCCAAAACAACCCAAAAATCCTATCTTTCTCTCCATTCTTCTCTCAATCTAAAATAGCGGCAAAGAGAGGGTTCAAGGGGTTGGGATTTGCAGGATTTCACATAATCAACAACAACAACGAATGCTTTTTCATATACATTGGCCAAATCTCGAAACGAAAGCACATAGATCATATACAAATAATCACAAAACGAAACTACTGCATGGTGATCCAACTTGATATCAAAATAGGCCGTTTATCTTTCACAAATCGTAAGAACTTATAAACAGATTACTTGCCTTTGATTACTCGAGAACGGATTGAAGAACGGTTGAGAATCGGATTGGTTCCTGAAGACTATCTTCTTCCTCTATAGAAACGGCTAGGGCAGGGAGGACAGGAGCGTCGATGCTTTTTCTGAGGAATGGGGAAAACTGACGTTCAGTCAGTTTTTATATGGGAAGGGGAAAGTTTGGTGTTTCTAAATTATATCCTTTATCTAATTTACCTTAAAGGATAAACCTTAATTATTTAATTCTAAATTAAATATAAATAAATTCTAATATTAAATCCCTTGATTAATTTCTAATTAATCCTCGTATTAATGCCTAATTTATTTTCGTTGACCGTCATTAATTTCCGTGAAATCCTTCTTTATCTTTTAACTACCCTATGGAGGGTGCGGGGCATAACACATATGTAGCCCATGAGTTCACAACTGTTATCTGTAGTTGGTTATGTGTATTATATTTATATTATTTGTTAGTTGAGTTTTAAGCGGTATACAAGTATGCGCGTTCATTTTAGTCTTTGTTTATCATGATCTCTCTTTCTGCACTTTTATTAGTCGTGAATATATGTTTTCACATGTACTCTATATTTTTCGTGCAATCTTATCTTATTGTCGTATAAATATCGTTATATACATTACTCTGAAGGAAATGCATACATGCATAGATTTTTTTTTTACTGTAATGTGTGTATATATATATATATATATATATATATATATATACACATACATATATATATATATTTTCCTGCGTTTAATTTATTTACACTTTAACCTATTACTACGATGTCATGCAATAATATGTCATTCTTAACCCGTAATTAGCGTGCTTTACTTCAATTGTGAATGTTAATGATTTGTTTTAAAACCTGTAAATATTTGCCTATATCGTAACACAGGTCTTGTATGATAAGTATTTGTGTTACTGTGTTCTTTGTAATTGTGCCGTTGCTCGTTGTCATATATTGCGATGTTTATCATTGTTTTTATGTATTAGTTATATTGCGGTGTCATTGAAATAGCCGTGTATATACTTGTGCCTATTTACTTAGCATCGTTTAGTTACTTCTGTTTCGTGTATCTATTTGTATGTTTCCTTAAATCGTTACATTATTAATATTGCAACTAATTGTGTTTGTCTATTTGCCTCCTTATTGCTGTAGGAGACTAGATTTTTTTTGGGGTCATCTAACACGTATACTCCTGTCTTATCGTATATCTTTTGTACATTTGCTACTTCTACGTTATTACATTATCCTACGTTGTTATCTTATATGCATTGTGAGCTTTTATCCATTGCTTTGTATTTTCATGATGGTCACTTTTTATGTATCGATATATGTGTATATAAACTTTATTATTTGTCTTCCGCACTTAGACGGTTTGTGCTTGTGTGTTGGCAACATTATATGGTTTAATAAGTTGGTTGGTTTATTACAGCTCATAGAGTCTTACTGTTGTAAGGGTGCACACATTTCGATAGTTAGTATGGCTTATGCATATTATCATCTATATATAAAGCACGTTACAACATTCGTAACTTTTATCCTTTTTTTTTCATATGATGTTTAATCCGAATAATATATTACTATTATTATTATTATTATTATTTTCACGTTTGGGGTGTTTATTGTTCATGTTGAGCATGACTTAGTAAATTTTATGGAGTGGTGGTATGTGATGATGGCAAGCTATTAATTTCGCAGCTGTGACCGTAATTTGGCTATTAATGACTAATGTTATTTGGTTTATACGATGTGGTAGGTTATATGTTTGTTTGTGTCGTGCATGAGTATGGTGTGCATTATGTTATGTTTGTGCACCGGATTTTCATGGGTTATATATATATATATATATATATATATATATATATATATATATATATATATATATATATATATACACTTTGTTAAATTATTTTGCTGTATATCCATAGTTCATTGTGTTATGTGATAGCCCCCTTTTTTTTTTAATATTGTGTTACGTTTTCTTGTAGTATTTATGTTGGATTTTGTATGCTAATATTCTAGTACGTGGAAATAAGTCGTTGAAGTATGTTGTTTTAATCAGTGCGTGTATATACAGTTGATTAGCAACATTGCGCATTATGGTCTCGTGTTAAGTTTCTATTATTATTATTATTATTTTTTTTTTCCCGACGAAGCTTTGTTGATATCAACTGTCCACTCGAACTTGGCCTTCTTATGCTTCCGTCAGCTCAGGGACACCAGTATCGACGAAAATCCTTAAACTGATTCTATGTAGCAGCTGGCCACACTAAGAAAAACTCCTTGCTTCAATCACCTTGGTCGGTCAAGGCTACTCAACGATATCCTTAATCTTCTTGGGACCCACTGAGGACTGACATACACTTTACTGATGATGAGCCCTTGATATTTGGTCACCGACGGTTGACTCTGGTATGACGTCGCCAGCTTTCCCGAAGTCCACATAAGTCTTTGCGTGGATCTGGACACTGATCCTTGCTTTCTTTTATGCTGCTCCTGATTCTGTTGTGAGGGTGATGCTGGAATCTGCTCAGTGCCCTCTCTCATAAACATCATGATTGTCACACTCATACTTGCATGATTTTTCCGTACTTTGACCTGAGTGTGGCATTAATACTGAGCCCCTGGTGGCGGCGATAAACCCTGCACGCCTTCGCGATTGTACTTCGCCACGGCGGTCCTGTGCTTTTTAGCAGCCATGTCCTATATCTCCGCCTCGCCCAGTGGAGAGTCCTTCAAATCATTGAATTACGGATGTCATGTATTTCCATATTAAAGAGTCTCCGATCCAGTGGCGGAGACCGCTGGTTCAATTGCTATTGCCGCATCTGCGCCAAAGTGGTGGCTATGTTGTCAACCAATGCGTGGAGAACGGCCTCCTGATGCTGATGGGCATTACCACAACCACAGGTGCCTCCTTTGCAAGATTATTCCTGACACAATGGTATTTTCCTGGGTCTTGTGCGAATCTTGACGAGATATCAGACGGGAGTGATCGATGGATTTGAGCCTTTATGAGGCTCAAGCGAAGGTTCGGGGGTTCAACGATAATTTAAAAGAGAAAGCTCACCAACGGCACACACCTCAGATAACCCGGTCATAACTTAGGTCTACTTCATTTATTAGGGTATAATCGTTATTCCTAGGCAAGGATCATAGCTTATGTCTAAATGATCTAGTTAATCCTGCGTTCCCGAGGCGGATCTGAAGCCTCGGCTCTGATACCACCTGTAGCGCCCCGCTCCCGAACACTAACATCGGGAACGGTGCACCCGCCGTATCTCGCTGAGGAGAATACAAAGCGTCGAATCAATTTCCAACATGTCCAAAAAGACGTAGGAATTTTTCGCGCGGAAACGAAATACAATAACATAAAACTTTCTTGATAAATAAAAATTCCTGAATCCAATAATAAACCCAATTCTGACAATAGCATAAGTCTGAGAATCTAACAGGGTAATGTCTGATGAGATTTCAATAAAGTAAAGACAAACGGTCGCAGGGTCTTCTTATATCCTAAGCGCGACCATCAGTCTGCCCACTCCACTGTATCAGCCCCGTCCTCAACAAAGACATAGTCATAAGTCTCCTCCTGCTCACCTGGTGGGGGGGGGAGTAGGGGTGAGTGACTGGGAAATCACTCAGTAGGCACCTGCCTCCAAGTAGTACAAGACAAACATGCAATAATGATATAGCACAATAGCACATAGGACATGATATCACATAAGCATACGAATGCGGAAAAGTAATTCACTCCAGGTAAAGAATGCGCAACATCGTGATGCATGTCCTACTATGCATGTCACACGCAACAAGGTCATGTCACACAAAATGCCAATAACTCCGCCATGCAATGCATGATCCCGGGACCTAACTGAGTGACTGTGGGTCGTACCCACCCACAGTCACCATCCTGAGTGTACTTGGTCCCGCCACCGTACACCATCCTGAGCGCCCGTGACCCGTACGTCACGACCCACCATCATGCAAATGCACGTGCCATGAATGCAAATAATACAATCGCCTGAGGCCCCTGGCCCATCCTCACCATCCTCCGGCACTCAATTCTAAGTTCATTTATTTTTCAATTAATGATTTAATGTTGTTTGAGGTTAAAATTATTATTTTATGGCTTATATGTATTTATTGTGCTTCTTCTCTATTTTTTCCTATTTTTCCTTAATTTATTTCAATTTGTTACCTAATTATTCAAATTAAATAATTTATCCTAATTACTGAAATTTTATGAAATTATTTTAATCTCAGCATTTTATATTTCCTGAAATTTATAAATAATTTTCTGATATTTAATTATATTTTTATGATATTTATTTCTTTTAAGTTAATTAAATTAACATTTACCAAATTCCAGAAATTCATAAAACATTTAATTAAATTGTAAAGGGCCAGCCCTAATCTGAATCACCCCTGGTCCAGCCCGCCAGGTCTGGCCCGCGATCCCCCTTGTTTAATTTTTTTTTTATTTCGGATGTTGCTGGGCCGGCTGGTGTCTGGCCCGGTCCGCTGGCCAGCCGGCCCGGTCCGTCACCAGCCCCCCCCCCCCTTTTTTTTTATATTTAAAACGGTTAAATGGGCTGGCTCTGCTGCAGCCAGCCAGCGGCCCATTAAGGGGCTGGCCTGGTCTGCTGGCAGGCCGGCCCTAATACTGGTTTCTTTCATTTTTTTTTATATATTCCAGGCAGCAGCAATTTCCAGCGGCCCTCCCTTTTTCCAGCGCGCGTGCAGTCCACGCGCTGCCACTCCGGCGGCGCGTGCGACATTCCGGCCGCCTCCGGCGGCTGTTTTTCGACCCGAACTATATTTCCACCTATTTTCCGATCTATAGGAACCTATACTAAGGCCAAAACAACAATTAAAACCTCCAATCATGTCCAAAACTGTGATAATTTTGGTTATCAAATTTTTCCTAAAATTAAAACTACAGCACGCAAATACACAGTGCACGCATACCACAGTCTGCAACTTTCATGCTTATCACGGATTAAGATCATGCTATGGAATTCAACAATTAAAACATCAAAAAAAACGCATAAAATACCACTAGAGCATGCGTGAATTTGCACCAAATGGAGAGGGAAAAAGAACCTACCTGGATTGCAGACAACACTACGCGATTGAATATACCCGGTTGACTTCTCTTCCTTCTCTCTCTCTTCCTTTCTCCTTCCTCTTTCTTCTCTCCTCTTCCTTCTCTCTTTTTCCTCACTGTCCCCTGCGCTTCCCTGCTTGGCCCCTCTCTTTCTCTCTCTTTTTTTCTTTTTTCTTTTTTTTTAATTATTGTTTCCATTCTCCCTTTGGTACCCCCCTCTGCCGTTTAAATGACCATCATGCCAAAATTGAGGGGCGGTTACAAAACCCCCCCCCCCTCAATCCACGTTACTTATTTTTTTTTATTTTTTTTATTTTTTTATTTATTTTTTTAATTATTATTTCTCTTATTTCTCTCTCCTTTTTTTTCTTTTATTTTATTATATATATATATGTATTTCATTTATTGTCTATTTTCTTTTCCTTACCCTATATTATTGCCCATATTTACATAACCATTGTATGTAATTACAAAATCACTCGGGCATGGCTAACTCGCTACAACTAATTTAACTTCGAACGGATCGTTACACCAACGGCTACTTAGTTTCTAAATTAACGTGTAACGATTGTTTCATCAATTTCGGGTTATAACAAATTTAGAGCAACAACATTTGTGACTTTGATGTCACTGTTTCGAGCTGCGAAAACAACCTCTTGCACAAAGTGTAGGATAAGACTGTGTACATTAGATCGCGAAGCGATCCGACTCCTCCCTGGATCTTACGTAAACATGCAGGAATCTAGTGTACCGGAAACGTCTTTTCCTTGTGTTATAGCAGTGGTACGGTAAATTCTATTGGACAGGTAACCACATTTTCAACTTATTTGGTTTGCAACTAGAAGTAACCTCACCATAACTACATGATCATGCATAACGTGCATTAAGAGGCTTTAGTTTAACCGTAGCTGACGATGTTTCAAGAGGAAGAGGTTTTTATTTTGTGTATTGTTTTGTTTTAATTTATAAGAGAAAAAAATTTCAGATACTAGTGCGTTCTACATTAGGCTCCCGAATTTGCGCAGAGTTCGAAGAGAAGACAGATCGCTTTGTGATCTAATGTTCACAACCTTAATCTAGACTTCAATCCTTTAGAATGTGTATTTTTAACATAAATTGACAATTTTACCTTTTTTTCTCTTTTATATCCATCTTCATCAAATGATTGAGCTTGCTCTTTGGGTACTAATGGCGAAGTTGCAAATTGTTTCTGCAGGGAAGTTGCTTGGAGTAGCTTGCCGGATTCTTGGGGCTTTAGGCCAACATTTCCTTCTCACCTCTTGTGATTAAAATCATCCCTTCTCAACTCCAAGAAATCCATGAACGACTCTATCCACCAGGGGGAAAAAAGAGGTAATTATCCATTTTCTGGCCCAATCAATTTTTCATTTTTTATACTATTGAGTTTGAACAAATCAAATGACTTACTAAATTGGTTGCGTTTCTTATATTATAAAGTACCAGTTGATCGACACATCTTGATGCAATTTTCATTATGAGTCATCAAGAAATAATCTTTGTGTGTTTTTAACGCAAAGATATGGTTGCGTACATCTGACCTCCCGTATCCCGCCGTAGACAAAAGTCAATGGAGTAATGTTGTTACAAAGAATGCAATAGGATCATCCTTTATAAAGATAAGCATGCTGCAAAATGTGAAACCATTAGATTTTATACATCATTGCAAACTTATGATTCCACTGTATATTTTTCCCCAGGCTTTTTGATTTCTTGTTTTTAATTTATGTCATAATTCTCTAACAGCTGCGTATTTTGATGTTTGCAGGCTGAAATTTGTAGATTTCAACTCTTTCAGGTGTACTCGTTCCAATATTTTCATGGCCCCCAGATGATTGTGGAAAATAGAAGCTAAAACTAGAGCAATAATTTCGAATATTGATTGTGTATAATCAAGAATAATGGGGGGTTAAAGTTGAGCTTTTTTTTTTTTTTTGAAGAAAATGATCGATATATATATAAATTCAAAAAGTCCACGAATGGAACTGTACATCATCCTACAGACCAAAGACAACTACGTAATTACATCATCAACACTTGCAGCATGAACTTTCATCAAAATGTCCACTCGCTGCACCATTAATTTCGCAAAAGAAACGTGGGGAACATCCGATACAGACTCATTGTGTTTCTTACGGTTCCAAGAGAACCAAATACCATAAGATGTCTCCCGAAATATATACTGCCACCGGTGTCGAAGCTCCGGATTTCCAAGATCATATTTCATGTTCACATCAATCCACACTTTCATGTCAGTTGGTCTCCAAAACTTGCGCCAATGCTTCGGCTCCACCAGGACTTTCCAAACTTTGCGTGACCAAGTACAATCTCGGATTTCATGCATCTCCCCCACACCACTTCTCCCACAGCAGCTACATCTATTATCCGGACAAATGTGTCTTCGATGTAGGAATGAGATTGTTGGCAAGAAGCCCCGTCGCATGCGCCACATTAGCATATTTAAGCGCAAGGGGCCTTTCATCTCCCAGATTCGCCTCCATTCATGATCTTCCTTTGTACCGTCATGTATGCACTGCAACTTGTAAGCTTTCCTCACAATACTCTTGCTAGTCTTTTCCTCAGTCCAGAATGTATCCAACTCGTCCAAAATGTCATCATGTAAGAAATTTGAGGTTTGCACCCCTCTTCTCAAAAAATCCGCACAGCGTATAATGCCTTTCCATACTCTAGAAACGCTACCCTTTCTCTGAAATGTCAGAGGCGAGCCGTACTTAGCCCACAACATCTTCACCCAAATTTTTTCCTTCTCAGAGAACATTTGCCATCCGAGTTTCATTAAAAAAGCCAAATTCATCTTTCTTAAACTTCTGAAGCCAAGACCGCCCTGCTCCTTCGTCTTGCACAACTCTCCCCAAGCAACATAATGCATTATTGAAGTTCCATCCAGTTCATCCCAAAAAAATTTACGGATGTGTTTCTCCATGCTGTTGGTCACTGCCCTCGGCAATTCTACTGTTTGCATTAGATACGACGGCATCGTATTCAATACAGATTGGATCAGGATGCTACGGGATGCCTGAGACATAAAACGAGCCCTCCACGCACCTAGCTTGTGCTTAATGTTATCCACCAAAAAGTCATAAGTAGCAGTGGTGGTCCTGTTGTGAAGAATGGGTACGCCCAAATATTTCCCAATATTCATCGTTTTCTTTATTTTCAATCGTTGGGCAATCGCATCTTGTAAATCCCTCGGTGTATTTTTTGACGCAAAAAAGACGCTCTTAGACAAACTGATTTTTTGGCCCGACACATTACAGAAGTCGTCCAGCACAGACTGGATAATCCCGGCTTGCTCAACTGTGGCCTCACTGAAGAGCAACAAGTCATCCGCAAAAAAGATATGTGAGACTTCCGGACCACTCCTGGAGGCCCTTACTGGTTTCCAAGATCTGCCTTTCACCGCGTTGATAATCATCTGGCTAAGAATATCCATGCAAAGAAGAAATAAATATGGGGCAAGTGGATCGCCCTGCCTGATACCCCGGGACGGCTGAAACGAGGTCAATCGCTGTCCATTCCACACAACGGAAAGCGAAGGGGACATAACAGAGAACATAATAAGCTCGAGTAGATTCGTGCCGAAACCAGCAGCTTCAAGGACCGTTCTGAGGAATGACCAATTAACACGGCCGTACGCCTTCTCAAGATCAATTTTAATCACCATATACCTTTTGTTACCCCTTTTATTTCGCATGGTATGGATTAACTCCTGCGCCATAATAATGTTTTCGGAAGCTTGCCTCCCAGCCATGAATGCGCATTGCATAGGGTTAACCAGTTTGGGCACCAAGCACTTCACCCTATTTGCAATGATTTTTGTTATCAGTTTCGTCGTCACATTAGCTAGTGCAATTGGGCGAAATTGGGAAATGCATTCCGGGTGTTTCACTTTAGGAATGAGTGAAATAATCGTATCACTCATATGTGTGGGGAATTTCTTATCTCTGAAAGCATCCTTCACAAATCTCGTAACCACCGTCCCCACAACCGTCCAGTAACGTTGGTAAAAACCCGGCGGAAGGCCGTCAGGGCCCGGGGCCTTAAAAGCACCTATTTGAAACATTGCGTTTTCAATTTCCTTCTCAGAAATCTCCCTATTCAAAAGGTTTCTATCCCCATGAGAAAGAGTGGGGAAGGTAACACTCCAATAAGTACCCTCCCGTCTCTCATCAACAGTATACAGTTCTATGAAATACTTACGGACCATAATCTTCAATTCCTCCGCATCATCGACCCACTGACCACGGCCATTCTTAAGTCTAGTACATTTGGAACCAGTTCTCCGCCCAGTCAGCGATTTATGGAAAAGCCTAGAATTTCTTTCCCCCATCTACCAATCAGTTCAAATGATTTCGTTGCCTCCATAGCGTCTCTTCCTGTCGCAAAACATTGCCATACTCCTGGACAAGTTTGTCTTCTAACCTGCCAAGGAAGCGTGAAGGCCTGGCTTCCAACGCCTTTTGGATTCCCATAAGTCTAGCCTCATACCTTCTCTTAGTATGGAAGAGATTACCGTAGATATCGCGATTCCATATATTAAGTCTCTCCTAGAAGATGGATATGGCTTCGTGTAAGTTCATTGAGAGGGATGGCCAGGAAGTCGTCACAAATTCTCTAAAGTCTTTATGCTCCATCCAATTAGCTTGTAATCTATTAGTTCTGAAGATAGTGGGGAAGTCATAATTTCTAGTTAGTTCCAGCATGATAGGGTTATGGTCGGAATGAGTACGTGGGAGGTGGTGCAGTGAAGCCTCTGGAAACGCTTCGTGCCACGTACGGTTCCCCCAACATTGGTCGAGTCGCTGCTGAATATTTTTGCTCCCGTGATGTTTGTTCGTCCAAGTAAAGCGTGGGCCGTAGAAATTCAGATCAATAAACCCGCAGTAGTCCATAACCCTCCTCATTCTGTCAACAGGATAACCACTCACCCTTCTGCCACCTTTCTTATCCTCCTGGTACAAAACTTGGTTCATATCACCCATAATAACCCATGGGAATCTAACATACTGGTTCAGCCGTTCAATATACTCGCAGAATGTATCACGAATTGCAACATACTGGTTGAGCTATTTAATTCTTCGCAAGGCCGGCCTTCTTCAACCAAATCCTTCTCGCGAAACCCAACATAACCACCTTTTTTTAATTATATTATATATATATCACTATAGAGATAAAATCAAAAGAAAAATGCCTTTTTTTAAATAAAGATCTATTGTCATTATGGACGTCCAATAAACTCATGCGCGCGCACACGTCTCTCTCTCTCTATATATATATATATAAAAAAAACAACATTGCCTCATTATCTTGTTTTTCGTCTATAGCGAGGTATGAGGGTTGGATGTATGCAACCATACCCATATGTTAAACACACAGAAGTTGTTTCCCGATGACCTTTAATGAAAATTGCGTTAAGCTGTGTCAATCAACTGCTACTTCACAATATAAAAAGTGAAACCAATTTAGTAAGTCATTTTGCTTTATTCATCATATTCCAAAATCAATAAAGAGTGTGCCCTTAACTCCATTAGAAATGAAAAGATATATATGTATATAAATGTATATATACATACATATATATACACACACATATATATATATATATACATATACATACATACATACATATATATATATATATATATATATATATATATATATATATATATATATATATAAGTAGACACTATTAAAGTAAGCAATAAACAAATAAAAAGTAAATTTGACTTAATACTATTTATTACAATAATTATTACAAGAATTAAAATATTCAATGCGATATTTTTTTAATAAGCTTAATGCACTCTAATGTGAGTTCATAATTGTAATAAAGTAATTATTCTGTAGAAAGAATTGCTTATGTGGTGTGGTGAAAAGTGTGAGAAATTAAAACAAACACAAAATTAATACCGAAAATGTGAAGTCAAACATTACGATTATTATCGTTACCATAAAAAAGTTCCATGAACAAATTTAATCAATACTTTAAATCACAAAATATCCTATATAAAAGTTTGGACTGATTTTCTTAACCTCTCATATTTAACGTGCAAAGATAAAAGAAAAAAGAAATCGCTTAAAATAGTGACATTTGCTGAACCCCTGTTACCTAATATTCAAATTTTAATTGCATTATTAGTTAAATGAGTATCCTATTAAATATTTTATAACATTGATACTGGTAAATTATGGAATCAAAATTTATTCGGTCATAATGTATAGTCCAGATATTGGTATACACCAATTACAATTGTTATACGAGTCATTAGAAATAAAGCGAAATTTGATTCCAACCATGATAATCGTTGTTTATTTTGTAATTTGGACTTTACAACAACAACAATTATACCTAATATATCCCAAAGGAAACAAAAACTATCGCTAGAGTATAGAGAGTTGAGATACAGACAAACAATACCTCCATTCATAGGGATATAGAATTTGATTCTAGTTAGACACCCGATTCAATATATACTTGCATAGATAATACAATAATAGGAATATGTACTAGTGAATAAATTTTATTAAACATAAATAAAAATCTACCGATATTAAAATAGTCATAAAAGTGGATATGCACAAATAGTTGAAAGACAAAGATCAAAACAAAAAAAATGCAAATCAATCTAAAATGTATATGATATCTAATCCTCTAAGTATGTTCTAATGTACCATTATATCATGCCTAGCCATTCTTAACCTTAATCATCTGCCTACATAAACTTCTATCCTGGACCATCTAGTCAGAGAGGTGCAAGTCTAGTAAGTCATGTCGAATCTGATCATCCCATGTCAGTTTAGGAATGTAATTACTCCTCTTCCCTTCTACAGTGGGGCTTTCAATTGCTCTGACAGACATTGTTGTCTGTCTCCTCTTGACATGTGCAAGCCATCTAAATCTTCCCTCTCTCGATACTTGTTGTAATTTGGACTTTGTTCTATTTAAAACAAAATAAACAAACGTTTACATTTTAAATAAGCAACGTGGTATTCAAACTAACCACTAAAATATGTCACTGGTGCAATAAACTAATTGATTTAAATTAGACAAATAATTTTGCATTTAATAACTGATTTAAATTAGACAAATAATTTTATATTTTACTTTCAATAAACCGAAAAAATTTAATTGGTTATACAAATAAATTCAAATTGTCTTTAACAATCTTTTTATTAAATTTCAGGATCCTAAATCGGCAAGAAAACCGCCTTATAAAAAAAAAACAAATTAAACCGGCAAGGGAATCAAGAAATCAGATGTCCTCGGACAAGGTATTTAGGACCCAAGAAGCAACAAGAAGCAACGGCAGCAATCACAACACCACGTCCAGCGTACTGAACAGAAACGCAAAGATAGCAGAACTAAAAGAACGTTAAAGAAGGTGTTAGTTTAACAGAAAACCATGAAGATTGTCCGAAGAGACCTCGTGCCACGGGGTCCAGGTAGCGTCAAGGTGAGGTTTTTGGGATTCTGGGCTTCTTTTTGTTCATAATTATCATGATCTTGTGGTTCTGATGAAGGTATAGCTTGATTTATGGAAGTCTCCTGTATTGTTTGATGGACAAAAATTGGGTTCTTGTTGTTTGAATGTCAGATTGTTCCGGATGATACAGATGATTTGTGGACTTTGTATAATTTGATTGCTGAAGGAGACTCTGTATTATCTGTTACTGTTAGGTATTTATTTTTATCCTAACTTGTGTTTATTGTACCTCTTTTATCTTTATTATTTAACTTTAACCTTTTTCTTTGAAGTTGTGAAATTTTGTTTGTGCGATCTGCTAGGCAAGGTTTTTAAACTTAGACCGACTCAAAGATCACACTAGCAAGCCGCGGTCCTGTTGTTTTGCAGATTTGCTCTTTTTATATTTAGGTTCTTTTTGTAGTTTGATTCAACTGTAAAACTCAAACTTCACAAGAAATTTGACGGCCAACTTAGTGAACCATCAATCCGTTTGTGGCTTGGTGGACCAATTCCTTTCAATGTTGTCTATATAAATTTGAAATTTAGATATAAATGCATAAATTTTAACAGAATTTTTGATATATACACACACGTGCGCATAGAACATGATAAATATTGTTGTTTTTAGAAGTGACTGTATACACACACGCATTATTATACTTTGAACTGACTACTATACACACATACATTAATGTTTAGGAACTAAATTTTCTATACTCGAATAAGGTAAAAGAACTTTCCCTGAATGACATTTAGCGGTTACCAAAAGATGTACTGATCTATGGTAAAACTATTGCTAATTATCCACTTGTCTCCTGTTGTAGTGACCTTTCTCAATGATCCTTTCTCATTTCTACTTCTAGACAGTGTGTATTTGTATTATTATGAACAATCCTTTGAAGCAGTCCTCATTCTTGTCAACTACAATATTGCAATCACGCTGAAATGCTTGGCTAGCCAAATTTCATGTAAAATATTCATTCCTGATGACTGCCGTCTTAGAGAAGCATGTTTGATGAGTAGGAGAATCTTTTGCAGGAAAGTTCTTAGGGAAGCTGCTTCTGGAGGTAGAGATGCAGAACGGGTAAAACTTAAATTGGAAATCAAAGTTGAGGTAAGCCAAATATCTTACTGCACTGTGTTTTTGTTTGTAAATGCGGACATGGATATGATCATGTGAAAGTTACCAAGACCTGATTATTGACATTGGTATTAGCATACAAGATGGAAAACTTTGGCCGAATGGCATTTTAATCCACATCTATTGACCCTTGACCAGCTGGCTTGAACATAGTATTGGGCGTCTTCCTTATGCTTTTGTGATCATAGTCATTTTGGAAACTTTAAAATCAACTGAGATGTGGCATTACTTGCTGCATTCAGTCAGCTTAGCGGCTGCTCTAAGGAGTGTATGGCAGAATACTTGGATAACTCCATAACTATTTTGTGTGTTATATTAGTTCTTTTCCCTCATGGAACATGTAGAGATCCACATATATGTGTGTGTGTGATAACACACACACATTATATATAACTTGGGCAAGATTGTGGAGGTGAATGTTCTCTGAAAGTGTCAATGTCTCTTAGACTGTGGAGTATGACAAAGAAGGGTCAGCTTTGCGAATAAGAGGAAAAAATATCCTGGAGAATGAGCATGTAAAGGTAAAGCCTTATGTTCTTATCCGTTTTGTCTCCTTTTTTTCCTCCTTTTTTTTTTGTTTTTAGTGTTCTTTTTTTAAAAGCTTCAATTGGTTCATTAACTTGCTTTTTTCCTAGATTAGATTGGAGCATTTCACACTCTGGAAATTGAGCTTCACAGACCTCTCGTTTTAAGGAAGGTATTGCTACCTGCTTATGCTTTGCTAACATTGCATTTCTTTTGGTTATAAACTAGTTGTACAATTAACTAAAGATGCATGGTAGTTTTACCGAGTGTTTTGCTTGCCACAAATATATCATGTTAGAAAGGTTGAGTGTGTGGGTTACCTAGAAATTAACACCCATCCGTTTGTCCTCGGAAATAATTTTTCCCTTGTCTTCAGTTGATTTCCTTTTCCATATGGAAAAATCCGTGAATGCGTATTAACTATTTGCTGATTCCTGCAAGCTGCTTCTTCGTTCCATTATGGGGCCTAAACATTTCTCGCTTATCACATGTAAGGAGGCCGTTTGAATTTTCGGCCTTCTTGTAGAACTGACAGAAAAATTAACACATGGCCCACTGGATTGATGAAAATGTCCCAAGGTTCGTCATTGGTGCTACTCCATTTCTCAGTCACCCAGTACACTGGTTGACTTTCATTCTTTATGGATTTCATAACTCATTCTATAATCTTAACTTTCAACCTGTTGAGGAAATGCAGTTCTTTCCTGACAAGATAGTGCAGTGTCAGGCTGTTTGTGGTAGTAGGTCCAAAGCACCTTGATTTCCTTGATTGCTCCTTGCTGTTGGTTCTAGGACACTTGGCTCCCCTCTTTCATGTTTTGATTTTATATTACTGCTAACTGAAGTGTCGTCTTACTCTTGTGCATTATTGGTTTTCACTTATTCTTATTTGTCACTTTTGCTAGGATGTCTGGGACTCTTTGGCATTAGACACACTTCGTCAGGCTTCTGGTATGCTGTCTTCCGGAATTTGAATTGAGAAATGTTTTATGTAACTGCTCTCATATATCTTTACATATATCTGTGGTAAACAATCTTTATGCTTTACTTACATTTCTTTTTGTCATTTTCAATTCTTTTCCTTTGTGTGTGTGTGTGTGTTTAAGTTTTGATATTCCTACCCTTTGTGAATATAACATGGATTCAAGTTTTCCTTCCTGACCATGGCTCTTCATACGCTGATCACAGATCCCTCTGCAAGTGCTGATGTTGCTGTGCTATTGATGCAAGAAGGAATGGCTCATATTCTTCTTGTTGGAAAAAGGTAGGGTCACTCAACTAAATGATTAGCTTTATTTTCACGTTAGACGATAATTGTGCTGGGAATTAGAGGCACATTTTGTTTCCTGTGTGCTGATTTTTGTTTTAATACTGTCCTTCTGAAAAACCGTTTTTTGCTTGTATTATTTAACGAGACAGAAATAAATGATAAAAATAGAGATGTCTTGTAATAAATGATGAAAGCTTTAGGTTTTGAAGGTGCCCTGGTGTATTGATTCTTAATGCACACGGATGATAGTTTATTTGCAGTGGAAGACAATGAGACACAAAGCATATTAAGTTGCTTATGTAAAATTTTCCTTTTCCACTGCAATTTATAATGATTTGGTCAGTCCTATCTCAGCTATTGTTCTTGTGTTCAGTTTATCTTGGGCAGTTGCTTTGCTGGAAACGTTAACTGATAGTAATAATGCAGTTTTCTTGTGTTTTGCATGATATTTATTGCTGCCAGTAATGGTTCTTTTTTCTAAATTTCGAACAGTGTGACAACTACTCGGGCTCGTATAGAGACTTCGATACCTCGAAAGCATGGACCTGCTATTGCAGGTTACGACAAAGTACATTTCTCTACTTGCTTCAAATTATGTCTTTTCTTGGCTGGACTTACGTTAGCCATTTTAACATTGGAATTGGCTCATCCAACAAAATATTATGAACAATTGCACACACCATTGCTTCAATCTCCCCATTGATGTGCTTCATCGCACTAAACAATAAAGAGCACTAAACAATAAAGAGACTGACTCATAATCAGAAACCCCCCCCCCCTCTTTTCCCTCCCCTTTCTCTTAATCATCCGTTTCACAATCTGTAAGTTGACATATGCAGAGACAGTTCAGACGTAGTTGCAAGAATAAACATTCTCTTGCTCAATGCAAAACTGAAGTATATTTGATTTGCATTTGAGTGTTAATTTGCAAGTCTTGAATCCATACTTATTTGTTTTAGTTTTAGATGACATTCACTGGACACATTCAAGATAGATTTTCATAGAGCATGTTATTTGCAAATGATATTGTGTTAGTGGATGAGACTACTGGAGGAGTCAATGCTAAGCTGGAATGTTGCCTGGAAACACTACAAGGAAAATGCTTCAAATTGAATCGATTGAAGACAGAGTATATGAAATTTAATTTTAGCAATAAATGAATGATCTTGGAATCTTGTGTGAAACTGAGAGACCAACAGATTCGTCTCAGTGAGAGTTTAGATATTTAGGATCTATAATACAGAAAGATGGAGGAATTGACAAAGGTATGAAACACAGGGTACAAGCGGGTAGTTAAAGTAGAGAACTGCGTCTAGGGGTGTTAAGCGAACCGAACAGTTCGCGAACCATTCGAGTTCTATTTGTGTTCGATTCGAGTTCGTTCGTTAATTTTACTTAAACGAGCCGAGTTCGAACACCTAATTAGGTTTGTTTACTAAAACGAGTCGAACTGTTCGGCTATAGTGTTTTCAACCCAAACTCGAATAAAATTTAAAGTTCGTTACAATAAACGAGCCAAGCCGAACAGTTCGTTTAACTGAACGAATTCGAATTCAAAGATGAGAGAGTCAATGGTATAGACATGTGCAAAGGTGTCTTGCAGATGCACCTGTTATGCGGTGAGAGACAAGAAATGTGGTGCATGTTAAACGTAGGAGAGGGAGACCAAAGAAGACATAGAGAGAGACAATAAGGAAGAATATAACTTATATTACAATTAGAGAGCATATGGTCAGCGATAGAGCACAGTGGAGACAATTGATTCATGTAGCCAATGTCATGTAGAGGGTATTAGATTTAAGTGAAATTTATGGTACTTAGAGCTAGTCTTGAAAGATGCGTATTCTAAAGGCGCATATTATGCATTAGATATTATGAGACACACAAAGAGGGTAGGATTTAGGTTACGAGTCAAACAAACAAAAAAAAAGCAAGCAAGAAAAAGGTAAATAAAATGCAAGAGAAATGATGGATCCATATAGCATACCTCACATAGTGGGAAATGGCTTGAGTGGTGGTGTTGTTAATTTGCAAGTCTTACAACCATTGTGCGAAAAATTATTTTGTGCAGAAGAAACTCTTAAAACTAACTTAAGTAGAAAAGTTAGAGAGAGCTAGTACCTTATGGTAGCTTGGAGGTGTCATTTTAATAGAACTCTGAGTTTCTGAAGGGAAAACAAGGAAATCTCGCAAAGCCTAATTTGCCACACCTGAAAAAGAATGTTGTTTCTTGATTTTGTTGAAATCCAAAACTTATCCACTGTCCTCTTGTTTGACAGGCTCTGAATAAGTTCTTCAACGCAGTCTTACAGGTGAAAGCTAAAAACAAATTAGAGAGAACAAACTTTATTTTGTTAGTTATAGTTCTGATTTTGACTAGTTTCTCTAGGCATTCCTTAAACATATTGATTTCAAGACTGTACGTTGTGCTGTCATTGCAAGTCCAGGATTTACAAAGGTTAGTTTGGACGCATCAGTTTCTTCACGACTTGATACTCTTTATTGCTAAAAGCACAATCAGTTTATTAGGATACTAGTTTTATGTCGTTTGGAAATATCCTATGTGAAATCGCTTGTAATTTTCCTTCATGGTATCAGGACCAATTTCATAGCCACTTGATGTTGGAGGCTGAGAGGAAGCAGCTCAGACCCATAATTGAGAATAAGTCTCGGATAATCCTTGTGCCGACAACCTCAGGATACAAGTAAGATACTTCACAACTTTCTCATTTCTCTCTCTCTCTCTCTCTCTCTCTCTCTCTCTCTCTTCTTTTTTCTTTTTTCTTTTTTCCAAGTTGAATGCTGTTTTGTGGTGGTTCAGATAGTCATGTAGGATGGAAAATAGAGACGTGCATATACAGAAGGGATGTGGTTCAAAGTCTATTGAATATTTGAATTTGGTCACAGTTAGGTATTGATCTGATGAATTACAAAAAAAAAAAAAAAAGGTATTGATCTGATGAATCCAGGTTTAAACTATTAGCGGGAACAATTTGGTGTAACATCAAACATCTCTTAACGGAAACATTGAGATGGCTAAGTAGTCCATGATAGGTAAAATTGGTAACATGTTTTTGGAGCACTAAAGCTTGCATCTAGTTCAACTGTCAGTTTGATATAAGACAAAATCAATGTGGCAATTGCTGCAGATTAGATGTTATGTAGAACTTTTTATTTCATTAGCTGAGGTTTTTTTTTTGTTTGTTGCATCTTGTTTGTGGTATCCTCTATTAATGGTTTCCTAGTTGTTTCCACTGATCCAATTATGTAAACATAGATGCATTTTTGCCCAGTTGATGATTCTTTTATTTGAAAATTAACATTATGCACAGGCACAGTTTGAGGGAGGTGCTGGATTCGCCAAATGTCATGAATATGATAAAGGACACTAAAGCTGCAAAAGAGGTAGCTAGAGAAAAGAATCCTGATTTCTAGTTTTATACTGGCCTCTTTAATATCCTTTCTGCAGATGGCTGTTTTCCATGTGTAGAATTCTTTTTGTTCTGAACTGGAGAATGAAAATACTTATCTTCTTTCTTCTGTTCAGGTCCAGGCTCTGAAAGAGTTCTTTTCAATGCTTTCAAGTGTAAGTTTCGAAGCTCGAACTCTTATTCTGGTATTGTTGTATATCCATGGAAATGTTGTATCATGCTGAAATAGGATGTTCCAAATGGATAATATTGCATCAAGGCACTGTAAAGCACGCCTTTTGGCACAATGGCATTATATACTTGGTATTGGCTTTTTCTTTCTTGTATTGATCAAAGGACAGAAATTAATTTGTTCTTGTTTTCCTTAGGACCCTGATCGTGCATGCTATGGACCAAAGCATGTCGAAGTTGCACATGAGAGGATGGCTATTCAGACACTTCTCATTACTGATGAACTATTCAGGTTTGTCTGTTTTCCTGATCTTGGACATTTTCTTCAAATTGTAGTAAATAGATTTTTGCTGCTAACTTGAGAACAACCAATGGTCTCATGCTTTTATTTCTCATAAATCGAGTAAGAACTATACATTTGCAAGAGGTCTACGTGCGCTAGAGCGGCAGTTACTTTAACACAAGTTTTGGATTTGGTGTAATTTCTGAAACTCAAGTAACGTTTGGTAAATAACTTGCTTTTATTTTTGTTGTTCTTTGTTCTGCAGGAGTTCTGATATAGCAACAAGGAGAAAGTATGTCAATTTGGTTAGCTCTGTCAACGATTCTGGAGGCACTGTTTATGTCTTCTCGTCCATGCATGTTTCAGGAGAACGTGAGTACTTCCACTTTACCACGAAAATATCAAGATTTTTCCTGACAAAGTAGCATAGTTCAATAGTAATGGACGATCCATATAGTTGACTCCACTTAGTGAAAATAAACGTGTGTTCATTTTGTTTGCTAGTAGCAGGAAGTACTGTTTATTTATATTTTGTTTATTTGGATTTCACAGAGCTGGCACAGCTGACTGGTGTTGCTGCAATCCTGAGATTTCCTCTACCTGATTTGGAAGACATAGAAATGTGACCAGAAAAACGTCGCCGGAAGACGGTGGCCAGCATATAGTGTGTTACTGTATCTTCAATTATTATAGAGCAGAAAGTTTAGAATGTATCTGCTGTAATTTGAAGGTGTTTCTGCCTTCAGGTTTCCTTTCCCTGACAAGGCTGTTTCCTTTCAACCTTAGCTCTGGGGTTTATCTGCTGTAAGTTTGCTAGCTACCAAGGCTGATTTATTATTCTGATTATTATTTGGTTTGATTTCTGTGCCTGTCTTGTTCATTGACTACTTCTGTGTTCTTTTCTGACAGTTGTATCTTCAAACAATTTGACAGTAAATACGTTGTGGCATATGAAAATATTGTACAAGTTCCAGAAGTAGTTCTAAAATAATCTGTAATTATTTAATGGATCAAGGGTGGAGCTGGAAATGGCTTTTTAACAAAATAAAGGTTATGAGAAAAGATACTGTCAAAGGAAGCAAAAGGGAATTGAACAAGAGCCCATTGGCTTGCTTTTAAAAGGGCATTTCCCGTATAATAGGCTCTTGAATTTGTGCAGGGTCAGAGAAATTGTCGGATTGCTTTACGGTCGGATGTATGTAGCCTTACCTTATACTTTATGCAATATACTGTATTCACGACTCGAAATTTAGGTTGTATCCGCGACTTGAACCCATGTATTTAAATAATAATTTATGGGTCGTTACACGTTTATTTAGAAAGAAATACGCGGTCAAGAATTTAGAAAAGGAAAGGTTGATCGCTACTAGGTATGTACTATGGGGTTTGGATCTCTCATCGCACTCTCTCTCACCGTGGTGTTCACTGCGCAACGCGTGGCAGCAGAGGGGTGAGGCTAGATGAGGGTCGTCTATATCTAGTCTCACCACCCCTTCTGCTGTCACGTGTCGCGCGGTGAGCAGTGCGGTGAGGAGATCTGGTATTATCATTGAACACTGTACTTAAACCCTATTATTTTGCGTTCCATTTTTTTAGATTATTTTGGGCTTAATTGGACTAAACTAAACACTCATACTACTTAGCAATTCTCTTTTTTGAAGGGCTACATCCTTTTATTATAGATCAACAATATGTGATATGGTAAGCGCACGACGTAAACTTTTGGAGAATAGGCGTAGAAATGTAAACAAATTTTATGGTAATCTAAAGACAATATTCATCATCATCCGGATCCAGTATATCACAACGACAGCAAAAGCTATCGTTAGGGTCTGGGGAGTGTAAGTGGTAGACAGACAATACCTCTATCCCAAGGGATAAAGAGTCTGCTTCCAGTGAGACCCCCGGCTCTATATGTACCTGCATAAATGATATGATAATAGAGATATGTTGTGCTAGTGTGTTAGTGAGGAAATTCAAGAAATACATAGAAAGGACTTTCGATATTAAAATACACATCACGTGTATATATACATGTAATGTAAAACAACGATATAACATACACAACCAAGTGGAAAGTCAACCTAAAGCGTAGATAGTGTCTATACCTATTTATGTCCCTAAATATATTATAAAGTGTCCCTATATATGACTTATACCTCGTTAACCTTAATCTTATGTCGCCATGAACTCCTATCCTGGACCATGTCCTCAGAGAGGTGCAAATCTAGTAGGTCGTGCCTTATCTGCTCATCCCAAGTCAGTTTGGGTCTGCCTTTACTCCTGTTCCCCTCTACAATGAGGCTTTCAATTGCTCTGGCCGACCCCGTTGACTGTCTCCGCTTGACATGCCCAAACCATCTCATTCTGTCCTCCCTTATCTTATCTGCTATACTAGTCACGCCTGACCTTTTTCGGAACACTTCGTTTCTGATCCGGTCTAGCTTTGTATGCCCACACATCCATCTTAACATCTTCATCTCTGCCACTTCCATCTTCTGTAATTGTGACCTCTTGATGATCCAGCAGTTTGTCCCATATAGCATTGCCGGTCGTACTGCTACCCTATAAAATTTTTCTTTTAATTTAGTTAGGAAATTTTTGTCACACAACACCCCTGAGGCCGCCCTCCATCTACACCAGACTGCTTGAACTCGGTGTGCTACATCATTATCTATGTCGCCATTCTGCTGTATAAATGACCCTAGGTACTTAAACTTACTTACCTGTGGTACCACTTGACCATCTATGGTGAGCTGCCTATCTTCACTGTCTGCTACGCCGCTGAAGTCGCAGTGCATATACTCGATCTTAGAACGACTAATCTTTAAGCCTTTTCTGTCTAAAACACCTCTCCACTGCTCTAGTCTCATGCTCAGGGTATGTCTACTTTCTGCTACTAATACAATATCGTCAACAAAAAGCATACACCACGGAACTGCCTCCTGTATCGGCTTTGACAGCTCGTCAAGGACAACTGCAAAAAGAAATGGGCTCAACGCAGACCCTTGATGGAGACCGACCTCCACCAGAAAGAAGTCTGTATTCCCCACAGGCGTACGAACGGTTGTTTTTGTCCTAGCACACGTATCTCTAATTATGTCTATATACTTCATATAGATTCCTCTTGCATCCAGACTATCCCATATCAGGCTACGTGACACACTACCATACGCTTTTTCAAAAGGAAAATATTGAAAAGTGAAAATATAATTGTGAAAGCGAATTTCGTATGAGCGTATGATGGGTTTCTTGTGGTAGTAACTTCGATTATCCCTAAGGTTTTGAGAACCATTATTGAAATTGAAAGCCTAGCTGTAGAAGGGAATAAGGGTAAAGAAAGACCCAAACTGAAATGAAATGTTTAGGTTAGACATGACTTACTAGAGTTGCACATCTCTGAATACATGGTTCAGGATAGGAGTTCATGGAGACAGATGATTAATGCTAATCAGCGGTAGACATGATATAGGGGAATCTTAGAGCATACGTAGACGATTTGAATTGTACTCTTTTGTTTTGGTATTTACTTATATATATTTCTATTATTGTATTATCTATGCAGGTACATATAGAGCCGGAGTCTCATTTGAAGCAAACTCTCTATTCCTTAAGATGAAGTTATTGTTTGCCTGCCTTTTATCCTTCCCAGACCCTAACGATAACTTTTGTTGTTGTTGTTTTTGAGAACCATTATTACTAGGGTTCTTAGACTCAAACGATGGATTTTACTACCCAATTGAGGATATAAGATTGATATATAACATTGGCTCTGCGTTGATTTGCGGTGGCAACTGGTTGTTTTAACGTAATTTTGATGTCAAAATTGTTCTTGTGACTATGTTGCTTTATACGTATATATATGTATACTGCATTGAATTTATATTTGGTGGGAGGCTTAGAAGATCTGCAGATTTGAAAATAAAGAATGGGAGATGTTAAAAAACAATGGTGTAAAATTGACGTAGCCTTAGGTGTGGCTCTGAGCCGAATATCATGTTTTCGAATTAGAATTCGTTTAGTTAAACGAACTATTCAGCCCAGTTTGTTTACCGTAACGAACTTCAAATTTTGTTCGAGTTCATCTCAATAACACTATAACTGTCTAAACAAGCCGGATAGTTCGCAAACAATTCAGCTCGTTTTAGTAAACGAACTTAATTAGACGTTCAAATTCAGCTAGTTTAAGTAAAATTAACGAACGAACTCGAATCAAATAAATCGAATTCAAATCAAATACAAATCGAACTCGAACAGTTTACGAACGATTCGATTCGCTTAACACCTCTAGTTGATCCCATTGCTTCGGCGACCATGTGGACACGTTGATAACTCAAATTTGTTTCGTTAGTATTTTAATATTCATAACTCGAATTGAAGTAATGGTAATTTAATATATACGAGATTCATAACTCGAATTGAGGTAATGATAATTTAAAATATACCGTTAATCTCATTTTAAATTTCACAAATTTTTTTTATGATTTAAAATCAAAATCTGTCTTTGAGACTTCAAAGCGATGTCTAGTGTAGAATTTATATTTTACACTATGTTGTTCTTATCTCATGTTACCGTTATATTTGTTTTTGCCTTTGGAATGGATTCATTCGATTACCGTGTGTTTTCACCAATATACAATAAATATCATTCCAATTTATTTATTTTTCAATATCAACGTCATTCCAAATTATGAACCTCGTTTTAAAAATATTTTACAGTTGTCACTTTAATATATTATACTATATTAAAAGTCAAAATATTATACTATATTAAAAGTCAAACATAATAATATTTTTAATAATAAAAAATACATAACTTTCAGGTTTAAACATATATATATATACGGGGCGCGTCAACTTTCAGGTTTAAACGAAAGGGCCATAAACCCTAAGTTCTCTCTGTCGCTTTCCCTCGCTCCCCGTTATATTCTCTCTCTTCTATACTGTTCGCGCTTCTGTGTCTGTTTCTTTCTCCAAGAAACAATAAATGGCGACGGCCGGCGACGGGCCATCGGCGGCGAATTCTGCTGCCTACGGAAACGGTGGAGTTGGTGGCAAAGTCAACAAGCCTTCTTTGCGCAGGACCCGTGCGACTCCTTATGATAGGCCGCCCACCTCCTTTCGAAACCCTAGTTGGATCTCCAAGATTGTCGTTGATCCCGCTAAAAAGTTAATTACGTCAAGCGCTAGCCGCGTTTTCTCCTCTGTCTTCCGGAAACCATACATATCTCTTTCCGCTCCTCCAGGTCCAATTATCCTCTATTTGTTTCGTACCCCTGTATACATGTCGGTCCCATTGCCGATTTTCACGATCTTCTTTTATTATTTTTGATTTCGTTTTTTTTTTTAAATTTTTAAGCTCTCGTTTATTGAATTTGGATGCTTAATAGACAAGTTTGAATTCTTATTATACTTGTTACTGTTAATTTTTCTTCTTTTCTTTTGTGTATGACGTAATTTGAGTCATTTGATTTATATTTATCTAAATGAAGTAAAGCCGATTAATTGATGGAAAATGTAAATTTTCATTCTTTTGCATTGCCGATATATAATTAGAAGGGATTAGGCCGCTCATGTGTTTAGATAGGTTATCCCTTTCGTTTACTTATTTAATAAGAGGGTAAGTGGGTCGAATTTCAGCCTGAATGTGTGTTTGTGGGGGGGGGGGGGTTGCTCTTGCCTTAGGCATGACATTGTAATTCCGGTATTGAGAGTGAATACCTGGGTTCGTGCTGAGGATAATTTTGCAACTAGTTGTTAGTCTATTTTGGATCTGTGCCTTGGCATCTATATTGGAGATGATATTCTTTTCTTTGACAGAGATTGAGATACTCCATATTTGGAAGATGTATTAAGCTCATAAGCATAGACATAATTTGCTTATATTCTCAATTGAACGTTGTAAGGCATTCAAATCGATAGGAAGCTGTGAAACGTTCCTAGAGAAAGAATCTGCTACTCAGTCTTATTAGCTTGTTAAGTTTATTGGAATTTGTAGTCAATAAAAGAACATTAGTTTAATTTTATTACCATGACATATCATTTTCGAATCTGCTTACAGTCAGGGTTTCATATTCCCCTCTCTTTAATGATAATTTATTTATCTCATTGGTACCACAAAGCTATTAGCTGTATCCATTCTTGGCTAGTTTTAATTTATTTGAGTTTCATTGCAATAGATAGTTAGGATAGAAAGGCTGGATGGAAATTTTGACCATGAATTCTCTAGGAAAATGGCGTGGGCTATATGAACGCTACTCTTGGGAATCAAATGTTATCTGATGTGCATCTTTAATTTTATTCTACAAGTTCATTGTTTTCTCCAGAGTCATAGGACCTATATCTGCAAATTTATAAAGTTTAGAAATTTTTAGGCTTTTAAAGGCACTTTGGTGCAGGTGATGATTCATCAGGAACATTTCCCTACCTAATTTGCGCATCATTTATTAGTCAAAACTGTGGCAACCTCTAGTTATATGTCCGTTAAGTATTCAAACTATGTTAGAAGCATGTATTTCCACCTTGTAAGAGAAATTTGACACGTGATTTTGCTTAGTGGCGGTGCTTTCTTTTCTGATTCTTTTTTTTTTGTGGTTATTTAGACATTTGGAGTTTGATGGTTTGATTTGTCTTAACAAATGTATTTTATTGCAGAATCAAGTCCGGAGTCGAGTGGCCGAATTCAAGCTCCAGTTATACATGTAAGTGCAATCTTATTTCCTATTTGAAGATGGGGGTTTACAATTTCCCAGATTTTTCTTATGGAAGGCTTTAAAGTCTGTCCTTTTCTTGTCTGCTACCCGATCGTCTTTTTTAACTGCAGTTTTCTAAAATTTAATGGGAAAATTGGGTTTTACATTCATTTTATTTTTTCAAATTTGTTTTTCGTTAGAGAAATAGTGGACGATTAATATACTTGTTGAGATTTAAGGTTTTGTGTGGAGATGTCCTGCATAATCCTTTAGCTGTGGTATTGATATTCCTTTTTGTTTTCTGTGAATCATATCATATCTGAGAACTTCATTTCCTCTTAGGCAACTTCTTACTATAACTTTTTAGTGCATGGTAGGAGTCAGATGTTATAATCTGAGTGAAGAAAGTTCATGTTGGGATAGCTTACTTATTGTCGTTTTATTCACGTAAAATACTGATTGGGTCTGCTACTTCTGTTTCTCTGAGTGTAATTAATTAACCGCTATATTCTATTTTATAATTTTTTCAAGCCGACGTATTTGGTAAAGGTGCGAAGGTTGCTTTAAGGATGTAATCTGCCATAGAATCTCTGGAAATTATTCAGCTTTCTCTTGGATTTTTTAGTGTAGTATTTTTTTATAAGATGTTTTTGGCAGCGAATAATTTTGGTATGTGCTCACGCCTGGATTGTTGGATCATGTTTGTGTTGTTTTGGCTGGAAATGTGGCACAGTTGCACCATATTTTATCTCTCCGTACTATCAACAAAGGGGTTTCTTATGCTTTTCCTTCATAAAGCTTACTCTACCACTAAAATACTCTCTTTTAATGCTGGTTGGCAGTATATATCTTGATAAGTTCACTTCCGCTTGATCCTTTCTTCCTTTGCATTCTGGTAGTGGTATTGATGTTGGGACTTTACATTTTTGGTTCAAGAAACAGGATGAAGCACAGGAAACCTCAAATGCAGTTTCTCAAAATCCTCTGAGTGAGGACAGATGTGGGATGTTAGAGCTTGAACAACTGTTAAAACAGAATAATTTCACCAGGTAAAAGTTGTGCAGGCCTTCTTGGTTCTGTTTATGTGCCTTCGAATTGACTTGGGTCCCATCAATGTTGATCCTACTTTTGCTGGTTTACTTTTAATTTGGAGAGTTTAAATACATGGCAATTATTACTTCTATTTATTGTTTATAAGATTATTTTGTTTATTTATCTACTGAACTTGTTTGAAATTTGATGCTGAAGTTCTTAGTGGCTTTTCGCCCTGAGTTTTTTTGTCTCAGAAATTATATTTATACAATTAATATGCCTGATTATATATGCCTGTTGAATTGGTCTTAATTATAATCTGCTTGTGTAATGACGTGCTTGTACTCTCAGCTGCTATAGAATAAGTCTTAAGCTGGATCCCAGAGGGTCTCTTGTTTCAGGTTGAGTCCTATGTTGTAGTATCAACGTGGATTCGCTGTTTGCTAATACAAATTATATTCTCCAGATCTGAAATTGATCGTTTGACAAACCTATTACGGTCAAAAGCTGGTGATATTCCTATAAATGAGGAGGCTGAAGGTCTTGAGACAGGCCCCTTGAAGCCAGTTACTGGCTTTCAAAAGCATCAGCTGAAAGAGAGTTTGGTTTCAGAAAGGCGGACTGAGATTGGGGGGTCTCAGGGTTTAATTTCAACTCCTGCTGCCACTGCAAGAGTATGGCTCTGGCCTCTGCACTTTTGGTGATTTGATTGAATTGTAAAATATGTGCTCTTTGTGGCTTCACTATGTAACTAATGGATGGAATGTTTTCAGGTTCTCGATGAAGATATAGCCTCTCCAGCTGAGATTGCAAAAGCTTATATGGATAGACTGCCTTCAAAAGTTTCGCCGGCAACGTTGAGTTTGCGCAGTCAAGCTATAGGGAAAAATGGAACTTTGGCAAGTAATGTGCCATTTACTCCAAAATTTGTGGGACGGTCCCTGACAGTAAAGACAGGTGATCATTTTGAGCTGGGGGAAAATGGTTTTACTACTACTACTACTACATTTCAAGGCAGATCTGCTATACACAAAATGGCCCGTACTCCTTATTCACGAGTATATCCAACTGCTTCTGCAAAGGTGGTGTTAGTGCTTCGAGTTATTTCCAGTTTGTACGTTTAGATGTGGTTCTTATTCATCCTTTTTATCAACTTTTAGGCAGGTGGATCAAGTGGATATTCGTTGTCATCACCAACTTTTTTGGATAGAGATGGAATGCACGGGTCAAAAAGGCTGGTAGTTCTTTTCTGTCTTTTGTTTGGTAGATTCTTTTTGCATGCTCTATTTCCCCATAATATGGGCTTGTCTTAATAGTGTACTTGAATTAATTTAGGCACAAAAGCGTAGGAGTCCTGTGCTGGATGATCTTGGATCTGTTGGTCCAATAAGGAGATTCAGACAGAAACACGGTCTGGTTTCTCATAAATTCGCATCTCCTTCTGGTTTGGATGCTTCTGGGAATGTCCAAAAGCCTTTGTCACTCCCTGATAAGGAACCTTTCATAAATTTATGGAATGGTACAAGTTTAAAAGCTATCCAAGAGAAGGAGCCTAACACTCCAAGGACAACTTATGCTCATGTACCTCCTAAATCCAGTGAGATGGCTGCTAGAATATTACGGCATCTTGATAAGATTGCACCAAAGGAAAAATCGCCAGAATCAAATGCTAATGCTTCTGGAGATAGGTCTCCATCTAAATTGACCACAGAAATGCTTAGTGGACGGTCTAGTAAAAACCTTGAGATTGCCGAGCAGTCAAAGATGTTGCAAAGCAATCAAACTCACCAAAAGCTGGAGGATTCATCTAGAAGACATCTTTCTGTCTTACAAGAGAATACTTCTGGGAAACAAATAGCAGAAGAAAACAGCCCCGCAAAATGGTATTCTCAGCCAGAAACAACTCCCTTGGTTAATGGGGAAGCAGTAGTTCTAGGGAAACATATATTGCCTGGCGGCGAAAGTTCTGAATCTGCAACAATATCTGAGTCTGAGCAGTCTCGGAAGCGTGCTTTTACATTAGGTGCACATGAGGTCAGTGTTGTGTTTCATTCTTTATGGTTAGAAAAGCTAACTTCCTTTCATTCAAATTTTCTGTTTGATGCGAAGCTAGTATATTTATGAAAACGAAATTCGGTTAAGTTTCATTTAGGCAAGATTTTATATGTCTCTTTAATTTTCATTCAGATATGTGTTTGCCTGACAATATAGTGTTTTACAGGGTTCTCTTGATCTGGATGATAAGACATACTGTGATGGACCTGCGCTTGAAGGGAAAGGCAAACTTCAAGCAGCAAATCATGATTTATCTTTCGTTTCAACATCAACTCAGGATGGAACTCATGTCTCTGGAGAAGGAAAGATACCTCCAGAACCTGTACGTGGCAAAACAACCGAGTTCAGTACTCATATTGAAGGGACTAGTTCTGCGTTCTCTGCATTTCCCTTGTCAACCGCAACTTCGGAGACAATTAATCATCCTCCAATAGTTTCAGCTCTTGAGAAGGAAAAGGAAGTTGCAGTTTCACCTCTGGCTTCAGTCGCAGAAGCTTCGGGTGCAAAATCTGTTTTTTTTCTGCAGCCAAAACCACAAAGCTTATTCAGGTCCATATCTACTGTGAATTGAAATATTTTGTGCCACAGCTGTCCAGCTTTTGCTCTGTATGTCCACTAATGCTATTAGGTTTTGATGATATCTATCGTCATTGCTGATGCTTATTTTCTGCTGGGAAAAAAAGAAAACAAAGCAGCTGTAGTAGAGATTAGAGAAGTAGGTGTCATTTTCAGTTATGAAGTTTTCAGAAAGGTGCAATTATTTTTCTACCTGGTTTGATTTCTATGGCAAAAGTAGTGGTTCTGTTTGGCAACATATAAATTGTTTTCAAAACCAGGTCGAATACATGCAATGAGCTAGTATTTCAGGTAGAATGAGTGGTCACTGTTGGTTCTGAATAAAATTTTCAATACCCAATTTTGTTTGGGTATTGAAATAATCAGTTACCCCAATTTTGTTGACCACCAGTTAGAAGGATAACTTTAGGCAGCTGTGCCACTCCCGGGGCGCCCTCTGGTGGCGGGTGTGTGCATGTCCCCAGTTTTCTTTAGATCATGATATTTTGGTGGATAGAAAAGTTAAACGTTATGTTTTTTTCCTCCATTTTTTGCCCGTGAGAATAGCATGTGTTGTTTTGTTATTTGTTACAGAGAATTCTATGTTAGGAAAATGTTTTCAAGTTGAAAAGTCGAATGGTTGTGTCGATTTTTACACGATGTAAATTTCTTACAAGGGCGATGCAACTAGCTTTGACAGGAAGGTCTGAAGTCTTGTGGATACATGTGTAGATTGTTTTCCTTCATACCCGAAAAAAGAAGTTTATACTAACGGGGGCGGGGGCCTTGGGTACGTGGTATGGAATTTTCAACATTTAGTCTGTAATATATCAAACAAGTGATCTGCAGCTTTTGAATATAGTGTAGGGTCTTCTTTCTTCTGCTTACATTTGGCAAAGGGTATAAACATGTAGTGCATTCTTTCAGCTCTGTTGGTGACAATTGTCTGCCGCAGCCAGCTCCCGTGTCTGGTAAGGATGATGACAGAAGTTCACAAGAAGCTTCCAAGGTGAAAGAGAAACCAACAGCTCTATCTTCTGATACTCTTAGTTCAAGCATGTCAAGCAGCATACCCTCTTTCTCTCCTCCTGACAGTTCAAACTTGAAGAATGGGCTGTTCAATATTACGTCATCCACATTGCCCTTGTCATTGGGTTCTGCGGGGTTTGCAAATCAAACGCTAACTAATTTTTCAAGCTCAGCTGCCTCTTCAGCTAATGGTGTCTCTTCTGTCAATACTTCAGCTGGCAGTAGCATTCCATCTCGTGGCACATCCTTTCGTTCTGCAGCCACTGGAAGTAGAATATCTGGCCTTAGTTCTTGTAATCATTCTGCTGCCGGTAATTCTCAGTCTTCAGATAGTGGCAATGAATCAGGGTTAGGAGTGATGTCCTCTGGGGTTGGAACTGGATCCATAACAGCTCCCAAGAGTGTTGCTTTCCAGTTTACTTCATCTGCTTCATCTCCATTTTATGGAATTTCTGGAGTTGCCCCTCTTACACCTAGTACTGCTCCTTTTAGTTCGTCATCGTCATTTAGTAACACGTTTCAGTCGGTCCCAAGCTTTGGTCTCAGCTCTTCTTCTTCCTTGTCCGAGTTGAAGTCAGTTGCCTCTGCTAGTAGTGCATTGGCGCCATCTTCAGGAGCTACCAGTGTTAGTGTTCCTAATGTATTCAGTTTCGCCGCAAGTTCAGCTTCTCCTTCAGTGTCCAGTGTGGTAAGCTCCAGCAGCAGCGGTACTCCTGGCACGTTTGTTTTTGGGTTAAGTTCTTCTGCCAACAGCATTGCTAGCTCCAATGCTGGTTCTACCTTTGGCAGTTCTGGTGCTGGTGCTTCGTCTTCTTCTGCAGGTATCAGTGGCAGTATTGCTCCTTCCCATGCTTATGGTTCAACTTTGAATTATTCCCAGTCTTCTAATAGTGCATCTTCAAGTGGGTTTTTCTTTACATCTGCACCTTCATTTAATGCTACTAACCTTGCCTCAACGGGTTTTGGATCATCAACCACGGCCTCGTCAGGTCCTGTCTTCTCTTTTGCTGCCACATCTGTTGCCACCCCATCTTTGCCTGCTCCTTTTGCTACACCATCAATGTTTGGGTATACAACTTCTACCGCCACACCATCCACGTTCGGTGATGCAATATCTACTGCAGCTAGTGGGAATCATGATCAGATGAATACAGACGACAGCATGGCTGAGGATACAGTGCAATCGTCCCATAACGGGTTCCCAACATTTGGCCAACAAAATGTCCCTTCCCCTAGTGGATTTACATTTGGTCCTACAGTTCAACAATCATCTCCTTTTCAATTTGGTGGCTTACCAAGTCAAAGTGCTCTTGAGCATTCGCCTTTTCAAGCATCGGGAAGCTTAGAATTCAATACCGGTGGTAGCTTCTCAATAGGCAGAGGTGAAGGTGCAGGAGGTAGCTTCTCATTAGGCAGTGGTGGAGACAAGTCAGCCAGGAGGACAGTGAGAGTCAACAGAAACAAACACAGGAAAAAGTGATGACTACTTAAATCAATGGCAGTTTTTGCTGGTCAAACCCCTGTAGGCATCAATTGGCAGAAAATTTTGATCTGTGGAGAGCCCAATTAGAGATTGTATTGTATGTTTAGGAACAGGAACACAATAGTATGAGGGCAATAAAAATTGATGTTGACCTTCATTTTGTGTACCTTGAATTATAAAGAGAAGTGAATATGAATGTTGTGAAGGATGGCATGCTCAGTTCCATGACTTGATCAAGGTAATTGCCGTTTCCCTTCTTCCTTCTGCTAATATTCTTGCCATCATTCGATTTGCTCCTGCTCTTTGCATGTGCATCTTTCTGGACTTGACCCAAAAATGCATTACAGTCGTGTTATGGTTTTGAAATTCCATAACAAGCCGTTAGGTAAGTTCTCTGAAAGAATCTATAATGTAGGTAGTACAGTGTACAGCCACAACAAGTATAGTTGTAATTTAAACAACGAGACACTTCAACATGTGAGCTATGTGCGGCTGACTGCTGGTCTTTGGAGGAGCTTCTAGACTTGGACAGTTATCACCGTGTGCTATCTGTGAATCTATTTCTTGATGGTGTTGTGGGTTTAGAAGATCCTAGTGTTAGCAAGATGCGTGGCGTTCGAAGCGAAGAATCCACTGGAAGTGAATAAGGTCAGCAGAAACAACAGCAGCATGAAGGTGAAAGCCAAATGTTGGAAATACCGAGGGAGATCATAAAGGCTTGAAGGTATGCTTCTTGTGTTGATACAACTGAAGCTAACTATTTTTCTTATGCTTTAGCAATCCTAATGACATACTAATCCTGGGACAGAATAAGGCTGAAATCAATGGTCTCAAGAAGATTCTTGCCCCCAAGTTCGAGATGAACAAAATTGAATAGTTGAAGAATAATCTGGCTATCACTATTGGAGAGATTGCATAGTTGGTCAATTGTATGAGGTAAAAAAATAGTGATCTGGCTATCGCTATTGGAGAGAGAGATTGCATAGTTGAATGTGTCCTGTCGGGCATCCAAAACTATTCTGATTAGCTCGACTGGAAAGACGCTTGCCAGAGCAAGCATCTACCACACAAGTAGCTTAGCCATGTAACTCAACACGTGGCGACACATGACAGTCATACACAAGCACGACATGACACTGGCCATGTTATATCCCATTTTTTTATGAAGGGCAAAAGAGTCATTAAGGCTTAATTAATTACTAAACCTTATTTGATTGGAAAATTTTTTCCTAAACCCTTATCAAATTTCTATTTAATCACGTGAATTCTCCTCCTCCCCTCACAAAACTTTTGGCCGCCTTCTCAAGGAGGAAAAAAAAGATGTCTTCTCCTTCCAAGAGCTTCAAGGCCGTCAGTTTCGGGAGGAGCAGCACCAGTCCTATTCAAGCCTTTCAAACGCGTATCAATTAACATGTAGGTGTCACTTTAACATCCGTCGAATGAAACAAATAAGAATCTTTAATTTCTTTATGAAAACGAGATCGTGCATCAGTAGTTGTGATTGTAAGATGTTTGATTATTAGATTATATGTGTATGTGATGAATTGTATATCTGTATATATGATCGTATATGTGTATATATATATATGTGTGTGTGTGTGTGTGTATATGATGCTATTTTCGTACGGTCAACTCAGAAAAGATTGCACTTTTTGATGTATATATGAATAACGGAATCGATCTGGAGGTGTGGTGATGGCGGCGCGTGGCTAGTGGTGGTGGGCTATGGCCACGTGCTGCCGGATTGAAGGAGTGGGGCTAAGGGGAGGTGTCTGAGAGGGGGTGCTGAGGGAGAGGGTGCGGCTGGTCAGGGGGCTGAGAGGGGGGTGCGGCTGACTTTTGGGGGGGGGGGGTTGCGGCTGCAGTGGGTGATGGGGGGAGGGGGAAGGGGCTGGGGTGAGGGATAGGGGCGGAAGTTTGGAATTGTAAAGGAAGAGGGAATCGCAGGGATAGTCAGGAAAAAGATTCAGGGGGAGGGATCTGAGAACGAAGGTGAGGAGGAAAGGAAAAAAGAAAAAGAAGAAGAAAAGGAAAAAGAAAAAGGAAAAGGAAAAAGGAAAGTAAATGAAGGATTCTTTATGTGATTTCTGTGGATTCATGTATCACGACATTGTATATTTGTTTTGATCTGTTCCGTTCTGTTCTGTTAGGATATGCGAGACCTTAATCGCATATCTGATTTGTTCTGTTCCGTTCCATTCCGTTCTATTAGGTCCTGAGGTCATGCATTGCACGATAAGATGAATGTTTCCGAGAATGTAGGTTTGTCATGCATCACGTATGTGACATTGCTTTTCATGCTCATTTTGCATGATTACGTGTTTTGATTATTTTAAGAAGTTATGACCGTTAAACGTATTTGTGAAAACGTGGACAATCTATTTTCGTATTATTGTACTTATATGTATTTCACTACTGTCTTAGCGTGTATGATCTCACAGGGCCGATGCAGGCAGGGTACCTACTGAGTGACGTTTTTGTCGCTCACACCGTTCGTTATGTTTGACTATATATGGACTGGAAAAGATTCGGAGTGGGCTCATTGGGACTCATAGAGATTGATGATCGAGATATAGAGAAGTTTATTTTATTTATTATTTCATTTGAGGACTTAGCTTAGGGATATCATTTTACGAACTTTACAATGTCGTATAGGGGATTTTGACTATTTATGGTTTATGGATTTTACTTTCTATTTAGGGTTTTGGGTTGATTTATTTTGCTTCCGCAATCGAATACTTTGTCGTTTTGATAGGTGCAGGGATTCGTACAGACGCCTTGTATATCCTTTAGCGGAATACGGCGGCGTACCGGTTCTGACCCTAGGGTTCGGGACGGGGCGCTACAGGTGGTATCAGAACCCGAGGCTCTATATCTACTGCGGAAAATGTATAATTAAGGAATGATCTTAGACGTAAGAGATGACTATAGACTTAAGTTTTGATCATATATGTAAGTTTGATCTTAGACTAAGTTTGATAATGGACTAAGTTGTGATCTGAGACTAAGTTTGACCTTAGAATAAGTTTGATTTAGACTAAGTGATGATTGGGTGGGGACATGGTTGGTTTTTGCATTCATATTATTTCTCTAGGCTTGACTTTCTTCTGTTTCTTAAGTTTATATGTTGACTGAAATGCCCTTGACCAAAACTGAAAATTTCCTTGTCGTAGCAAATATGTCGCCGAGAAGAGAACGGTAGGAACGACAATGGCAACCACTCTGGGAATGGGGCTCCACCGTAGGTTGTGCTTCCCCAGGCCCTGACAGATGCACTATAGGTCATGGCCCGAGCTGTGTCGCAACAACATCAGCAGCCACATGCTCCACCACCACCGCACTCGGACTTGAGATTCTTCTACAAGTGGATGCGGAGGAGTGGTGGCGCAGCATGACTGGCACTGCCGATCACTTGGATTTAATTTCAGAATGAGTTCAAGAGGTATTACGGGCCGACAGTACGATCTTCAGATCGTGGCTCTAGATCCACGGCGAAAATGTAGAATTAGGCCATGATATTAGAAAATAAGTTACGATTTTGCCTTTAAGTCACAATCTTAGACATAAGTGATGATTTGAATATAAGCGAGGATCATGAATATAGGTACTGATTTCAGTTATAAGCAATGATCCTGAACATAAGTCACGATCTAAGACATAAGTAACGATCTTGATTAAGAGTTGACTTTAGACATAAGTACTGATTTAGTAATAAATATTGATTATATACTAATTATGATTTGGGAATAAGACGTGATCTTAGACTTAAAAATGATGATGCTAAAAACGATCCTAGAAATAAGTTATGATCATAGACTTAAGAAGTCGATCGGTTTTGAAACACGTATACCTGGGATATCATATACAATTCTCCTTTATCTAAGGTTGATCATAACTCTCTAGGCCGTGATCTTAGTAACCCTAGTTGAATACTATATAATTGATTTGAATGAATTGCAACATTAACCAGAATACCTTACTACAAACGTTAGTTGATATATTAATGGGCCAGGCAGTAACTCGGGCTGCCTTACCATAACAACAACATGGTATTCAGTACCATTATGGTAAAGTAAAGCAGGGTCTATATCTCTCTTGGATGATAAAATCAGAGCAGGCTTAGGTCTAAGTTGGGACCATAGCTACTAAGAAATGAATTATAATAGTTTGACAAATATTAAGAGATGATTTATAGTAGAATGATAGAAACTAAATATTTAGTTAAGGATATTGAACAAAGGAATTCATAGTATAGGGTTAAGATGTTGAATGTAGGATAATCAAAATAAGTCGACGATATTAGTCTTATTAGAGGTATTGAACAATAGCGACATACGAGAATCAACTGTAATATGTGCCTTGGAATACTATATCATTACAAAACTGTGGGTTAAGTGCTGACATCAAAACATTTGGTTTGAATCTAGTAGGCTTGAGTTAAAATAGAGTAAGCATGAACCATTAGTGGTTGCTTGTTCAGGTGAGATTTAACTAGGATAATTAGCGGTTCAATTAACTAAGTAAAAAAATAGAGTGGATCAGTATGGCGCGTGGAAGCATGTTGAATTAGAACACCTTAAGTCGATAAATATTTAGTGTGCCATGCTAGGATTGGACAATTTAAGTTAAGGATTTTATCATAGCAGGCGAAAGTTAGATTTATAAGAAACGATACATGGACGGATTGTTCATTTGAAAATAAGGATGGATTATAGAAATTATACGAAATATTGGACTATTATTTCTCTAGCAGATAAATATTTTATATAAGCACGTACACCGAGTTATACCTGTATTTTACAGGGACTTCAAAAGACATTTTATTTTCGAAAATGCCTTATTGAGTCTCATTTCTTTATATAGTCTACTAAAATTTACGAGACTAATTTTTTTTCATACTTGTAAAACAGCATTGTTCAAATTGTCGTTTTTGTTACATCTATTTTTTAGTCAAAATTAATTTAATTTGACGACTATCGATATCGCATGCATTTTAACTGTTTAAACGTTTTCGAAGTTATTTATCCGCTTGCGCTGAAATTAACTTTTGTGCAAAAAAAAAGTAGATTTCAAAATATACACCTGTTTTTGGAAACGGAAGGAACCGTATTCAACTCGTTTCATAAACCTTACATTATTAAGTTTTCAACTGTTTTGACGTAATTTTACCAAAATGCCTCGCGAACAAGTTATATCATCGTTTGTTTGAAATGGTCATTTGAAATATCGCGTTACGAAAACAAATCTATGATACTTTGGGTTTTGTGTTTACAAAAAAATTAGAAGGTTTAGTATTTTAAATAGTTAAAGCTATATTCAAAAATCATAGCTACGTAAGCTACTTTTCTTTTAACTTGAAAAAAGATATGTCCATACACATATTTCGTATACTATGCTGCTGATGATATCTCTGAGAAATTAAGAGCATGATCATAAAGCTAGTTCGTAAGTATATAAGAACTGATTTTGAAGACTTGGTTGTATTATGGAAGGGTAACAGTTACCATATTGGCATTCACAAAGGATGTTTATCTAGGAGATAAATCATATGTGATAAGTTTAAGAATTCGGCATTGTAGATTGCAATAAGCTGAATGATACACGTCAAGCAGCATAAGTGAAAGTTTGTAAGCACTAATTATAGAGGATTAAGTAAGGACTGAGCCCTATAATGACTAGATCATCTTGTGAGATGCTAGTGATGACTAAATTAAATCGTACTAGAGTACAACGTATTCCGAGAAATACATACATCTTCAGGGATGAGTCTTGTGAACAAGGCGTTAAGTTAAAGATTGTACTACACCTAGGAACCGATTTTAGAGGGTTGCTCATGATAACAAATATAAGTACAATATAGACCGACGATTAAGTTATGAAGCCAGTATAATGATGATACCCTTAAGGTTGATTCGAGAACTATAGAAAGAATAGGTTACGATCTATTAGGCGGAGGACAATGGATTTAAAGATTACCTTATATATATACACACTGAATGATTTGAGGATTTAGTCCTGTATCGAAGAAGTGAAATGGGTAACATATCGGAATACGTAAGGGGTACTATATTCGGTCATAATCTAGGTAAATGGATTATGTAGGACTATGCTAAGTTATTGATTACGTAACACACAAGTTTCGAAGACGAAACTTTTTGTAAGGAGAGAGAATGTTATATCCCATTTTTTTATGAAGGGCAAAAGAGTCATTAAGGCTTAATTAATTACTAAACCTAATTTGGTTAGGAAATTTTTCCCTAAACCCTAATCAAATTTCTATTTAATCACGTGAATTCTCCTCCTCCCCTCACAAAACATTCGGCCGCCTTCTCTAGGAGGAAAAAAAGACGTCTTCTCCTTCCAAGAGCTTCAAGGCCGCCGGTTTTGGGAGGAGCAACACCAGTCCTATTCAAGCCTTTCAAACGCGTATCAGTTGCCATGTAGGTGCCTCCTTAACATCTGTTGAATGAAGCAAACAAGAATCTTTAATTTCTTTATGAAAACGAGATCATGCATCAGTATTTGTTATTGTATAGATGTTTGATTATTAGATTATATGTGCATGTGATGAGTTGTATATCCATATATATGATCGTATATGTATATATATATATATGTATGATGCTATTTTCGTATGGTCAACTCGGAAAAGATTGTACTTTTTGATGTATATATGAATAACGGAATCGATTTGGAGGGGTGGTGATAGCGGCACGTGGTCAATGGTGGTGGGCTATGGCCACGTGCTGCCGGATCGAAGGAGTGGGGGGGGGGGAGGCGGCTGAGAGGGAGGTGCTGAGGGAGGGTGGTCCGGCTGGTCGGGGGGGCTGAGAGGGGGGTGCGACTGACTGGGAGGGGGGTTGCAGCTGCGGTGGGTGATGCGGGGAGGGGGAAGGGGCTGGGGTGAGGGATAGGGGGCTGAAGTTTGGAATTGTAAAGGAAGAGGGAATCACAGGGATAGTCAGGAAAAAGATTCAGGGGGAGGGATCTGAGATCGAAGGTGAGGATGAAAGGAAAAAGAAAAGGAAAAGGAAAAAGAAAAGAAAAGAAAAGGAAAAAGAAATGGAAAAGGAAAAAAAGGAAAGTAAATGAACGATTCCGTATGTGATTTCTGTGCATTCATGTATCACGATATTGCATATTTGTTCTGTTCTGTTCCGTTCTGTTCTGTTAGGATATGCGAGACCTAAGTCGTATATATGATTTGTTCCGTTCCGTTCCGTTCTGTTAGGTCCGGGGTCATGCATTGCACGATAAGATGAATGTTTCCGAGAATGTAGGTTTGTCATGCATCACGTATGTGACATTGCATTTCACGCTCATTTTGCATGATTATGTGTTTTGATTGTTTTAAGAAGTTATGACCGTTAAACGTATTTGTGAAAACGTGGACAGTTTATTTTTGTATTACCGTACTTATATGTATTTCACTACTGTCCTAGCATGTATTTTCTCGCAGGGCTGATGTAGACAGGGTACCTACTGAGTGACGTTTTTGTCGCTCACACCGTTCGTTATGTTTTCTTGCAGACGATTCGAGATATGACTATATACGGATTGGAAAGGATTCGGAGTGGGCTCATAGGACTTATAGAGATTGATTGGAGATTGATGATCGAGATATAGAGAAGTTTATTTTATTTATTTTTTCATTTGAGGACTTAGGTCAGGGATATCATTTCACAAACTTTACGATGTCGTTTAGGGGATTTTGACTTGATGTTGACTACTTATGGTTTATGGATTTTACTTTCGACTTAGGGTATTCGGTTGATTTATTTTGATTCCGCAATCGAATACTTTGTCGTTTTAATAGGTGCATGGATTCGTACAGACGTCTTGTATATCCCTTAGCGGAATACGGCGGACATACCGGTTCTGACCCTAGGGTTCGGAACGAGGCGTTACAGGCCACCTCTTCATGGTTTCTCAACATGCATTAATTGTCTACATCATACAAAGGGAGAAATGATGTCTTCCAGCAGGTATGTTCAAAGTTCAACCCATTGAACGGATAACCCTATACATATTCCATCAAAAGGAACACAGTTCTTTATATTCCAGCTTATTAACTCTCAACTATGGAACAATCTAAAATTGACTTGATCAATTTTTTCTTTAAGTGGATCTATGAAAGTTTTAACGTCGTTGAATTACACAAATATTTTTACAACAAATACCGTTAGACTCGACATAAAGATCAACCGGTGATCCAAACGATAATCTGACTTTGCCAATAAACATATACATATATACTAATAAAACTATTTAAACTCTTCAAGCAAATTTTTATACCCTATTTTGCGCAACCCATCCGTCCCTCTTTCTAAGTCAGCGCCGTCCTTGAATAGTTGAATTCAACTTACAATTATATTACTTACGGAACAGTGATACACATATTTGATGAACTTTAGCTTGTTCTATTCGAATATCTCATTCTTATCTTTTTATTTTTTTTTGGGAAAAGAGATACGTAAAAATCAATCAATTAATCAGTTAACATCTAATTCTTATCTTATGATTTATTCTTTAGAGTACGAGAATTTGTGTTTTTTAAATTAGGATGCGTAAAAAATCAATTAATTTAATAGCGTCAACCATTTTAGAAAACAAGAGGGACATCATTAATTACATCACTCCTTATCACCAGAGAGCCCGCCAAGGCATAAATATGTTAATCCTCGAAAGAAATTCGAGTTCTGAAGCTGCAGCAGAGCAAAGGGGAGATTTATTTATTTAAAATTTTTTATTTCCTTTTTTCTTTTTCTATGAAAATCTGAAGGAAAGGGGGGAAAGGGGCAACAAGCCTTTCGCTTCTTTTTGCCTTTCTTTTCCCCCCTCCAGACCTCCACAATTAGCCTTCGCTTCTTCAAGCTAGAGACTTTATTCTACCCCATCTGATCAAATCTATTCCTCTTCATCATACACAAACCACCGGAAAATCGAAATACCGGATCGCTGCTACAAGGAAGCATCCACTCCTTCCTCTTCAAGTTTGGGTTTACCTGATCAGAAAATGTATAAAAATCAGAAGAGCAGAAAAACAAGAACCCCCACATTCACTTGAAAGACGACAACAACAACATTACTCCATTGCTTCAGAGGTTCCCGTCTATGGTAGGATACGGGGTCTGATAAACGCAACCATATCCATGTGTAAAAAACGCACAAAGACTGTTTCCCGATGACCCATACTGATGCGTCAAACTGTGTCGATCAACTCCTACTCCAAAATATAAGAAATGCGGCCAATTTAGTGAGCCATTTTGCTTTATTCCATTATATTCCAAAGTCAAAGAAGAATGTGTCCTTAACTTCATTGGAAAATGGAAAGACAGCAAGATTGCAAAACAAGAATCTCAGAGGAAACAGGTCACTTTTTTGCTGATGTTATACTTTTATGCACACCACAAAACTCTTTGCTGAACCCCTGTAAATGAACACAAGAATTCAATATTACAACAACAACATGACTCCATTGTCTTAGAGGCTCCCGCCTATAGCGAGGTATGAGGGTCGGATGTACGCAACCATACCCATGTATTAGAAACACACAGAGGTTGTTTCTTGATGACCTATAATGATGTGTCAAGTTATGTCGATCAACTGCTACTCCACAATATAAGAAGCACAGCCAATTTAGTGAGTCATTTTGCTTTGTTCTATCATATTCCAAAGTCAAGAAAGAATGTGTCCTTGACTCCATTGCAAATGAGATTCAATATTAGCATAAACAAATCCAAACTGCAACGACTTTCACAGCATGGAATACCAAAGTGATCATTTCTCAAGAGAAATAGATGTAGGAAAACTCTATGCCAACAACATTGAAGGCAACATGAGACCGTAACGTTACGTAACATGGGTGTTGCCTAAAGTTAAAGATGGATGCTTCTGACATAAGCAATACAGGAGACAAACTACTTGACTTGGTTCATTCAGTACATGTCTACTAAGAATTTTATTCGTTTGCTATTAAGTTTGCTGAACTGGCCAGCTTAGCATAATTTTTGCTTCTCCTTGCCTTCATAAATCATAACCAAGGTGTGATATTTTGATAGGAACTTCTGTTGACAATGAACTCCTTCATTACATTGGAGAAACCTCTGTCACCATAACTAACTAATAAATCAATCCAGTATTCAATCACCGAACTTTAGGATTTACAGAAAAGTCAGTAACAATTGTTATATTTAAGAATCTTCAAGAGACACACATATATATCCGGACACACGCACACATATACATGTATATAGAGTTCAAAAGAATAATGCTCTTGTGAATCATCTGGTAAACACATAAATTACAAAGTGGATTAAGTTTGAGTTTCCTAGAACTTGTTGATAAGTTAGAGCCATACTAAGAGTTGATTCATGCCAAAAACACTTCCTTTCACAAAATTTCTTCAACTTGCGCTTCCAAAACCATACATGTTTCCAGGAAAACACAACTGTTAATACATATCACAGACAACACACAATTGCAAGACAATAATGTGATTAACAAACAGAAACTCATACATTAACAAGTCATCAAATTTCAAATACAAGAAAATATTCACACCAAAGCACCAACCTAAGTGAAAGTGACATTTCTGCAAAGTTTGTAGTACTTAAACCAATAGCACAAAAACCTCATAACACAATTTTACGCCATTAATACTTGGAGCAAAGGTGAAATCCCTCACCTCGGAGCCCCAACGCCCCAACCCCAAGGAGCATGTATAGAGGATGCAAATCAGGAGCCCACCGGCCTCCTAGATTGGGTGAGACCTTACGCAATGACCCACATAAGGTGTCCCCGCGCAAACCAGGCCTTCGGCCTAGCAATAGAGGAACACCTATATTGTGCGTGTCCTTGGAATCAAACTCTTGACCTCTTGGAGCAAATCCCAACCCGAGTACCAACTGAATTATGCGGATATTTTACGCCATTAATACTAACAGCTATAAATGAGAAATCTGCTTCCCTATAAATAATTGGTTTTGAAAACTGAAGATGCATCACCTTCCGAGACAATCTGGGTGACGTTTGGAACAGCTTAGGTTATAGTCCTTCACCACATTTTATTTCAGGATGACAAAATGCACAAAGCATGTTGATCAAAAACATAGAATGACAATGACTAAACTCCTATACCATTCGATTCTCAGCAAGAGCATGAAACAAATAAATACATATTTTACTAACAAGCCAAGCAAAAAGAAACAAAATCAAGAAAACTACAAACAAAAAGCTTACTTAATCCTTGAAGATTGCCTTCTTTGATATCTTCAACAAAGGCCTCAAGCAATCCGGAGAGAATTTCCTGGCAAACATAAATGAATAAGTAGAATTCGAAACCCTGAGCAGCCTAATAAGACGTTTCGACACCTGCTCGGGTCGGTAAGTATGCGGGTGCCCGTCTATACTCCCGGTCCAGTTGACCCGAGTAAGAGTGTAATGTGTACATCCCTCCGGATCCTCCATAGACAAAAGGGTCGGAAAATAATGCTCTTCCGGGTAACAACAGTCCACATTTACACAAGGCAATTTAAATTTCCTCCATAACTTCCTATCTTTCACAACCAGCAAAGCATGCTCCCGGGTCAACACAAAGAACTGCGACCCGACCCGGAATTCACCAAAAGGGATTTCCGGCAGCATTACGTCTTCTCCTCTCGCAATGTACCGGTCCCATAACTGCGGCTCGTTGGATAATATCTCAATAAAGCTTTTAAAATGGGAAGATTTGTGAGCCGACGAGTTAGGAAGAGTAGACTCGGTCAGTGAAGGAGTGAATAGGGATTTGTATGTGAACTGGAATGAGTGGAGAGGGATGCAGTGCTGGGAAAGAAGAGCGAAGTAAGCGTTCAAAGGGTCGTCGAGAAGGGCGGTGGCGAGGAGGCGTCGCGTCGCGGAAATAAGAGTTGGGGTGGCGCGTTTGGTTCTTCGACCTTTAATGAATCTTCCAGCAAAAACACCGCCGGGAGGAGAGATTTTAACAAAAGGGTCCGCGTGAATGTAGATATTGAAGAGTTCTGTGTGGTTAGAAAAGAAGATTTCCCAAAGCGGAGCAAAGTGGAGGTCGGAATTCGTAAGAAACAAAAATGCAACCTTGGGTTTTGAGGAAGGGCGAATGATGCTAATACCTGTGCTGACGCGGCGGTTGCGCTGGAGGGCGGCGCGGCGGAAAAGGGAGCGATCGTCGAGCCGGTTGAGGGAGTTGATTTCGGGTTGTTTACGAGGGAGAACGCAAGGGGGATAGAGTAACAAAAGAGGAAAAGAAAACAAAAGAACAAATATAAAGAGAAATGGTGCGTTAAACATGTCCCTTTTGTTTCTTCCTCCTCCTTTCTTCCGATTGCCAAAAGCAAATCCCAGACAAAACTACCAAAACTCCATAAATCTGGATAAATAGAGAACAAACAAGGTCTTCTAAGGTTAAAGGAAAAAGGGAGTTAACCTATTTCAGAACATATCTACAGGGGTTTACGGGAGAGAAGGCCATGGAAATGGGCAAGGAAGAGATTAGGTGATGACCCGGGGGGGGACTACTGATCCTAAAAAAGGCAGTTAGGCTGGTGGTGATCGTAAGATGGAATAAAGGCAGGGGATGAATCATCAATCAAGTGCAAAACACAGTATGCTGTAGGTTTAATCCGACGGTTGCAGATGTAAACAAATTGAATCACACCTGAGCGATAACTTCCGTATCTTAGAAATACTTTTTCAGTCGTTTGATAGTGATCTGAAAGTTTTATCTTAAAATAACACTAATTTTGGTTTTGGATCATTAAATTAGAATTTAGTTTAGACTTTCTATCATAATCGTTATCTGATCATACCCCACAAACAATCTATGATTTATTCTTTCAATATACTTTTTTTCTTCTTTAGTCTCACCTTCAATACCCATATTAGAGTCTGAAAATGTTGCTCTCACACTACCGTATACAGGACTCGAATCTTGCATCTTGTAACAATTCTGTCCATTCAGAACCAACTGAGCTACGTCCTACGAGCAAAGAAGCCATTATTTGGACAGGCTTAATCTGGAGAGAATAAAGATCATAATATCCTGTGGCAGATAACTCGACATGAGCAGAGTTTGAAGTTGCAATACGTCGTCATGGAGATTTGAATCCGAGAGTCTCGCAATTTGTAAAAGTAACAATCTATAACTTCTGTTTTAATTAATGAAATAGGCACTGCACATAAATTTAAGATATGTTTTGACATATTATACAAACACTGTCAATTAAAAACTAAATAGGGTCAAAATAATAATGATGAAAATGGTTCGCCAAAAGTTATTTAGCGGATTTGGAAAGTAACAAAATCTTCGGCTCGGTCCCGTAAAACCTTCACAGGTGCGCGGAGTTGCTTAGCAGAACCCCTAAGAAATACCCTGTAAAAGTGGGATGTGATCTCCTCACCCATCCCTCCCTCACTTCCATTGTGACCGTCCGACACGTGTCAGCAGGGGGAGGGTGGTGAGACTAGATACGGGTCACTTTCATTTAGCCTCACCATCCTTAACTGCTGCCACGTGTCGTATGATGAGGAGTGAGGTGAGGGAATCCTAACTCTGTAAAAGTGCCGCAGCGTTTGCACCTAAAATAATATACATAAGTATTTTTCACGGTTGTGCAAAGGAGAAAGAAGAAATTAAAGCAACTGTTAAGTTTGCTGTTTTGTGACTTTAGAAGTTATGAGTTCGAGCTGCGGAAACAGTCTCTTGCGCAAAGTGTAGGATAAGACTGCGTACATCAGATCGCGAAACGATCCGGACCCTCTCTGGACCCTGTACAAACGCGGAAAACTAATGAATCGAAAACACATTTTTCTATAATTGGTTAAAAAGCACAAGTGATCACTCGAATTGTTGAGGAAGCCCTGAATATAAAATAATGAGTAATGGCGCAACGAATAATTTTGATAGTTTTGTTCGAGTCAACTGTCGTTTTTTAGGATGTTCAGTTTTTTTATGATGTTGTAGAAACATATTTGATAGACCATAATTGAATCGTCCCTTAGTCAACAACAGTCAACGGCTCAATTCCAGTAGCCCAGCATACGAATTACTGCAGTTCAGCAGTTCAGCGCCTAAGTATGGCTGTTCAGCCTCAACGGCACCTGAGCAGGGCATCATGGCGTCCTTATAACATCAAAGAATGTGCTGAGGTATGCACCTCGGCGTCAACGCCATCCTATATCTAGATAACGCACTTCAGACCAGTTTTACGGGATAGGGCCAAGTCCCGCACTTCGGCAGGGTTCAGCTGTGTATCACAGCAAATGAACCCATCACGATAATACTTCAGGGGACCCTCGGACAGAGATGCAATTCAAATATAGTGGCTACAGTTGGGTATTCTTCCTGAACACGCTAAGGTTATAACAATCGGCATATTAGTCACATCAACCAGGCCGGCCTATTAGTCACATCAGTCAGGCTATTGATCATATCAGCAGACCAATACCTTCCTAGGTTTTCTGCCACAAGTAAGCGTACTATCCACAATTTATTATCAGAAGTTAAAGGCGGAAAAAGGTCTATAAAAGCCAACCAATCAAGACAAGAGGGGGGATCCAGAATAAAAACATTCATACTCTAAAGCAAGCTCATACCCTTTGCTCCTCGGCAAGTACTGTGAGAAATTCCTAACTCACCCTTTTAAATTATAAGTCTCAGTGAGATATGACCCAAACTAACTTGAGCGCCGGAGGGTTTTTTTCGGGGCCAACCCCCCGGGACCTCTGACCTGTGCTTACTTGTGCAGGATATTTGGCTATTCCAGCTACACACTTTCAATCCCAGTTAACAATTCTTCAAGTTAACTGACGAAACTATTTTGAGGTCGTCTAGACCCTCGGTGAGGATCCGGCTTCATCAATATTCATTTTCAATTATAGGCTTTTTGGAGAATTAAGTTATCTCCCAAAACAATCATTGTTAATATCAAATGTAGACAATACATCAAATGTTACACGACAAATTTAAAAAAACCTATCATTGTTTTAATGATCAAACAACATATTAATAATGTTTGCTTAATAAAGTTACAGAGTACACATGACATGACCCAATGGTTCCGGTGGCGGAGGCTCGAGAGGGTGGTGAGAGTTCGATTCATATCCCAAGCAAGATTTTCGACTCTCTTTCCAGCTAAGCGCATGATATTCGAGCTTCACTGCTTGCAGTGAGGTCCTTATGTGGTTGCTTAAGCAATCCAAACTCTATCATAATGGTCCTTGGACATCTGAGTTTTATCTCTATCACGCCGTAGGGCAGGTTAATAATGATCCAGTTGGGGTTTACGGTCATAAACTTTTTTTAAAAATAAAGTTACAGAACTCAAAAGTGTATTCTAATCTGGTACAATGAAAGCATAAATGTTTCCCTAAAAAACGAAAGAAAGAAAGGGACCAAAAATAAAAATAAAATCCCACCTCTAGAAAAAAGCCCCCTTTATGGTTGTCGATTTCCGAAACCCTTTATACCTCTAGAATGAAAGGGACAAAAAAAAAATAAATAAAAAATCCCACCTGTGGAAAAAAAGCCCCCTTTATGGTTGTCGATTTCGAGATGTGATCTCATAATCCCCACACTCCTCACCTCTTTTGTGACCGTGCGACACGTAACATCAAAAAGGGTGATAATGCTAGATAAGGGTCACCCGCATCTAGCTTCACCAGTCAGCCTTGTTACCACGTGTCGCGCAGTCACAAAAGGAGTTAGGAAAGTAGAGGTTAGAAGATCCTATTCCGTCGAACCTCTAGAATGAAAGGACCAAAAAAAATCAATTTCCAAAATTTTTTGTTTTTGTTTTCTTGTTTTTTGGATACATATGAAACAATTTACCACGAATAAATACATTAGAATTTGTTTTCATTTTCAATAGAATCAATGTCACATTCTTTATTGATTTTAAAATATGATAGAATAAAGCAAAATGATTCCAAAAATTGATTGTAATTCTTATATTGTGAAGTAGAAGTTGATTGACACAGCTGGATGCATCATTATGGGTCATCGAGAAACAACTTCTTTGTGTTTCTAACACATGGATATGATTGCGTATATCTGACCCTCTGTACCCCGTTATAGGCGGAATTCTCTAAGGAAATGAGATAATATTATTATTGTTGTTGTTGATATACATTAGAATTTATTACGAATGCGAAACAGAATCTGCCTGTAGTCCTACAAAAACTTTTGGCAACTGAAAGGGAAGATTAATGTAACTGAATAAACACTCACACCAACTTAATAAAGCAAGACATAATCTATCTTCTTAATTTATGTTTTTGATAACTGAAACTGGGAGATAGGGTAACTGAATAAATGCTCTAATATTTATGACGAATATTTATGTTCTTTCAAACTCTACAAACTGTATTGCTTAAGATTTTTCGAATATATTCGTAGCCTAACTCATAAAATTATTTTGAGCAGTTTCTATATAAAAGTGACATATGTCATTTTAATATGGAAATGATAGTTTCCGATGTTTGGAACTCATTTCTTTCATCATGCATGGACCAGAGACACGAATAAAAAAATAATAGATTGTTGTGTGCTAAACATTATAGCATAGTATTTTTTCTGTCCTAAAAATATTATCTTGATTTTTAATATAATATAAATTATAATATATTTAAAAGTTAATAATAATAATATTTTTAACACGGAGAGAATATTTATTTATTACAAATAAAAACAAATGGAAAGACGTTAATCACACGTACATGTTTACGATGACATTTTCATCCTCACTCCACTTCGGTATATTATTTTGTAGTGATGAGCTAATTTTTAGCATCTCAGTTATTGATTATTGGTCTCCATAGCATAGTCTAGTTGGTACATTTGTTCTAAGAGTCAAAGAGTTCGAGACACGCACAATGTGTGTGCTCCACTGTTGCTAAGTCGAATGCCTAATTTGCAGGACACCTTGTGTGAGTCACTGCGTAAGTCTTCATCTAACTTAGGAGGTCACTGGACTCCTGATTTGCATCCTCATCAATGTTCTTTGGGGCTGTGTGGTGGAGACCACAGGATTAGGAAATGACCTTTTGCTCCAAGTTATTGATTATTGCTCAGTAAGATGTATAAATTATGATAATGTCCCAATATGGAAATTAATGCTAGGCATTAAAATCCCGTTAGTGATATTTTATCTTTATATTGTTATCTATTGACTCATTTCTAACATTTTCAATAGTTGATTTTGGACCGATACAAACCTTTACCCAAACCAAATGGTTTAACTTCATTTCCAAATTTCACATTATAAAGAGGCAAATCCAAAACCACCACTAAGCATAGAAACATCTAACATGGGTGATTATGGGGCAAGATCTAAACATTTTTGTATACTTCTAATTACAACAATTTATTTCGTCCAAGGTTACAACGTTATGGGCGCACTCGAACCCTATCGAGTTCATGTTGTCAACGGTATTTCGAGTTCGAGTGAGCCTTTGAAGACTCATTGTTATTCCAAAGACGATGATTTAGGATGGCATAATCTCAAACCAAAGGAGGGTATTCATTGGCATTTTAACATGCATGTTTTTGGACTCACAGTTTTCAGATGTCAATTTGAATGGGGTCCTAAAAGAGCTCATTTTCGGGTTTTTGATATTGATTTAGCTATGTATGTTTGTGGTCAGAACGAAAATGCGGTTAATATTTGTTATTGGGTGGCCAAAGAAGATGGATTTTACCTTGCAAATAAGGAAAGACCTTCTCCATCTGAGCTGCGTCATGCTAATAACTGGTATAATTAATTTTATGTCACATATGTATATTAGTTTCCTTTGAATGATATAAGACAAAGCAAAGAAAAAAAAAGATGGGGAAAATATTGTTTTGCATTTTCATGCATTTCTTTAGCGTTTTGCAACATCTTTTTGGGTATATGTTTTTATTCAGATAGATATTGAGAAACAAACTCTTTATCCTTTGGGATGGAGATCTCGTTTGTCTGACTCTCATTCTTCTCAGATCGTAACGGTAGCTATTGCTGTCGTTAGGATATACTGAGTATGCTTGTTATTGTTGTTTTTATCCAGCGTCTGTTATCTTTGCAAATTCGCATTTAATCATTCTTAAATATACTTGTTAGCTCTTGAAAGAAATGATTTTTCTAAGTTATTTTGTTTTTCTGGGTTTGAAAATGCAGAAGTTATAAGTGAATAGGTCATAGTTTAAGCTGGTTAAAGGGGCGTCAAATCCTAGCCCTAATTTGTCTTGGTTCAAAAATTTGTTATAGGTCCATATTATAAATTCATGCACCAATACAATAACAAAAATATTAACCCATTGCCTTAGAGATTTCCGCTTATGATGGGGTATAGAGGGTCAGATGTACGCAACCATACTCATGCATTAGAAGCACATATACGTTGTTTTCTGATGACCCATAATGAAAATTGCATCAAATTGCATCGGTCAACTGTTACTTCACAATATAAGAAACACATTCAATTTAGTGAGTCATTTTGCTTTATTCCATCATATTTCAAAGTCAAAGAATTGTGTCATTGATTTCATTGAAAATGGAAATGAAGTTCATGAACCAATCTAAGCATGTAACTATGTCTTCTCCAAGAATAACTTCCGCGATTTATACTACAGCAACAAACTAACGCAGTTCTGCCTGAAAGATTAGGTAACTTGTTAATGCTGGGTTTTGAAAGATCATAATCAGCATACTAATAATTTTCCCTGATTTAAAGTTTCACATTACAACATAGAACACAATAAAATTTAATCCGGAATTACTAAATCTTTTATACACTATATATTGAAGAGGCTATTTAAGAGAGATACACAATGTATTGGAAATGCATTTACAGACAATGTATTGAGAAGATACTCTTGGAAAATATTGGTAGTTGAGAACTAGAAAAATGGAAAAAAACGATCGATTAAAAACACACACTTTTCTATAATTTGGGCAAATCCACTTACGGTCATGGGAAACAGATTTTTATTATGTCTTAAGAAAACAAAAGGTGCAAAAAGATATCAATATCCTTAGCTAACTATACAATTTATATGACCAAAGTCGTAAAAAGCTAAGTATACAATTTATATGACCAAGTCACAAATAGATCATCGTCCCACTACAGATCATGAGAAAATTCCTTTTACGTCGTGTTATGAAAATATCCTCGCCAAATATCCAATTCAAATCCTGCAGTAAATCCCAAGTCAACAACAAATATATAATGATGAGAGTCATATCTATATTGGAGTATAAATGTTTTGATGAGTTTAAAAAATTGGAGTATAAATGTTTTGATGAGTTTAAAAAATTAGAAATGAAAGGTGTTTGAAAAAGGTAAGAAAAATGATTTGCACTTTGGAAATGATCCAAGAGATGAAGTCATGAAAAACTAGACATCGATATATAAATGAGAGATAAATGTATATATCGATCTCTAAAATGACTACCTCGATCCATCAATGTAGACCTTCTTTAAAGGTGAGGATTCACTGCCTACCCATCAATCTGTATATCGATATGTCGATGTCTCAGTTGAAAGTAGGTCATCGATCTCTAAAAATGAGCAAATTGATCGATCGATGTTTACATCGATCTCTGAATCGATCGATAAATTCATTAATAAAAAAAATCACAAGATCAGCAAAGTGACATCAAACTCTAAAAAGAAGACATCAATAGATCGATGTGTAAATAGAGATCGATCGATCTCACTTCGTAGATTTACAAATATGACATTTGGAGCTCATTTTCCAAACCACATCAACTTCAATCCACCCCAAATCACATAGATTTTGCGCCAACTTCTAAATTGCTATTTTGGGCATATTAACACTATTCTCAAGTGTTTTGGGTGACAAATTCTTAACCAAATTAAGAAAGAAAGTGACTAGAAAAGAAAGAGAAAGTGAACCAAATTGAAGAAATAAAAGAATCCTTTTTAGCTGCAAATTGGAGAAGCAATTTAAGAGAGCAAGTGATTGATGTTGAAGATATCTCAACCATTAAGAAAACTCTCTCTATTTTCATGTTGCTCTTACTTTATGAGCACAACTAGTGCAAACTTTTATAGCTCTTATATTGTATGTTCACATTTATTTTGAGAGCAAGTAATTTTCACAAGTGTAGAATATTTATATAATCTATATTATTTTGAGAGGTATCATCCATCTTTAACTATAACCAAAATATCTTTGGCGAGCTCTTCGGTAGAGCTTGTAGAGAAAATAAGAATAGCCAAGTAGAAAAGCCTTGAGTCTTTGCTTGTAGTAGTAGAAGTTGTTGATATTTGAGTTTTGATTTGTAAATCCAGAAGATTGATTAAGTTTTTTGGAGAAGCAAAAGCCAAAATATTGACCTTGTGCTTATAACATAGTTGAGCATGAATTGAGTGTTGAATTATTAGCTGTTGATCAAGCAAAGAAAACTAGTGAGCTCTTGCTTGAGTTCTAGTTGTAGTAGCCACTATTGTAGTGGTTGTTTTTTTAGTAATTCTTGTTCCTTATTGAAGGTAATAATAAATTTGTTGTTGAAACCTATTTCAGAAATAAAATGTTAGTAGGGTAAAATCAAGAGATTCGAACCACTAATTTTGTGTAGTCTCCATCTTCTCTCATTTCTTTAGGTTTATTGTATTATTGCATTTAAGATCTCTGAGCAATCAAACGAATCGTAAAAAATTGATAACAATCTATTCAACCCCTCCAGATTATTATCCCGTTAGGACCTAATGAGTGGCATCAGAGCTTAGCCTTGAGTTTCTGATAAATTATTGCAAGTAGCAGTGTCTAAAGATCCACTAGTAATGGATTCGAAGGATACACAGAGCCTATATGATATATATTTCTATACCACCTCTAGTTGATGCATTCAGATATTTTTTTTATAGAAATTTAAGATGAGTGCATATTTGTGTTGATGTGGTTATGATATATGGATAGTGATTTCTCCATGTATCATTCTCTAACTTAATGGAATCATATCACATGTATTTAATTCATCTTGAATTATAACACGTCATGATTCCATTAAATAAGATGGAGAATGAAACATGGTAGGAGTAAAAGATATTTACCCAATTTATATGCTTGGCCAAGTGATCCCATTCCAAAAAAAAGGGTAAATAAGTAATGTTTCAAATTTGAAATCTCAATTCTCACGATCAATATCAAAGAAAGAAACAATAACAACAACATTATCCAATTGCCTTTTGTCTATGGCAGAGTATGAGGATTCGGATATACACAACCATACCCATGTGTTAGAAATACACGGAGATTGTTTTCCGATAAAAAAAGACCTAAACAGAGGCTTTATTTAAATTTCATTTATTTACTTTGATTTCTAGATTTCTATTTAGTCTATTTGTTTCTTTTTTTTGTAATAGTTATAGGGACTTAGGTTCTTCGATTTGTTCAGAAAAGAAACGAGAAATTTTTTTTTTTGGTTTTAACGCTGAGACATAGAAGGACTAAAAAAACCTATAAATTTTTTTTCAATTTAAACCGAATCAGTCATAATGAAAATTGCGGCAAGCTGTGTCGATCGACTGCTACTTCACAATATAAGATGCACAACTAATTTAGTGAGTCATTTTGATTTATTACATCATATTTAAAAATGAAGGAAAGAAAACCCTAAAGTTTTGAAATGCTTAGATAAAACTTAAAAGGGAAAAGAGCATACAAATTCAAACTTCGGAATTTCTTCCAAAAGTTCATATACAATATATTAAAAAAAAGTACTATTTCGGGCCAGGCTGAGCTTTAGGCCATCTCCAACCACAAACACCAAATTTTGCACCAAATCACCTATTTGATGCAATAAACAGTAAAAAGTACTCCAACCACAAACACCAAATCCAGCACCAAATAAGAATATTCCTTAAAGATTCTTCTATCATTCTATTTTTAATTCATTATTATAAATAATTTATATCTATATTGTATTAGTTATTTCGTAAGCTTGTTGCTGTTAAGTTTTATTGTTGTGAAATATTTTATGCTATGTTTCTAATGTACTAATTTACTAATGTAACTTTGTTTTAAATATTAGTTATGAATCTTATTTTATTTTTAATTTTTTGTTATATAATTTTTTCTTAAAAACGAAATTAAAATTTTTATAACGAAATTAAAATTTTTATAACAAAATTAAAATTTTTATAACAAAAGTAACGAAATTAAAATTTTTATAACGTAATTAGCGAAATTAAAATTTTTATAACGAAATTAACAAAATTAAAATTATTATAATGAAATTAAAATTAAATTAATATGATTAAAATGATGATGTGGAGGATGAATAGTGATTTGGTGCAATGAATAGTGTTGCACCTATTTGGTGCAACACTATTCATTTTCACCAAATTGGTGCATGATTTGGTGCTTGGTTGGAGTGGTATTTTGCACCAAATAGGTAATTTGGTGCTTCCATTGGAGATGGTCTTACAAAGCTGAAGCGCAGCTCATCTTTAATTTGTGTTTCAGAACATGGCCTATATTTAGCTCAGCTCGCATTACTTCAAGCTCGGCCCGTTACATTTGGGTCAAACTGTCAAATCTGGGCACTTCGCTTTAACACTCCTAATAGATACATTCATCGTTTGCTGGATAACTTTGCTTATTAAAGAAAATAATAAATTCATATAGAAATGAATATCTCTATCCATGGCAATTCTTCTCATACTTGGGAATGAGAATCGAATTATATGAATGACACCCAAATTTCCCTATGCAAAATACTCCAATTTTGGCGTGGTATATATCAATCCAGGGTAGGAGAAATCCAGTTCGATATCAAATTCACAAGGTTTTTTTATTGGTTAAAATGATAATATATTAACGAGAAAGATCAAAACATTAAGAGGATGCAACTCATACAAAAGCCCGACTTGCAAGTCAACATGCTGACCTACATGTACTGTTCAGTAACGTAAGCAATTTTGCCCAATAGGAACAGCGCTTATGTCTAAAATGTGAAGGTAAAGCTTATACATTACTATATACACGTGAGTGCAGATTCTATGTGTTATACCCCTAGATACAAATGATGTTCCTTCAAAAATACATATGTTCCGAGCTTGCCAGATATGATGCATCGTGGTAGACAAGGCTATTTTGGCCCCCTTGTCTCTCATAGCTTTCTCTTTGAGTATGTGCGAACTCCAGGACAGAAGTCTGCCGATGGAGGTAATTCTCCTTGGTAGAGTTAGCCATGCCGAGATGGTTAGCCAAATATATATGTTAGCAGTGCAGGAAAAGAGAAAATGCTGCAACATCTCTTGTTATGCTGAGCAGAGATGACATGCTCGGTCTGGTAGGTAGACCAGCCTTTCTTTAGTAAGAAGCTTGTCCAGCGCTGCAAGCCACAAAGTTAATCTGATTATTCAAAATTATTTTAAAGGATCACAAACCCTTTCTTCTAAATTCCCATATCGGCCCCTTTATCTTTTATGAAAATCATTACACTACATCACCTAATCTATAATTTTTCAATTTTAGTTGTCCTCATTTTCTCTATAAAAACCCTAAGCATTGTTCCAAACCAAGCATGAATCACCACATACATACATCCAAACCAAAATGAGAGATTACATAGCAAAATCTACATACCTTTCCATAGTTCTAATCTCAATTATTTATTCCTCCCCAAGTTTACATGTTTCGGCTCGATTCGAAAGGGTCGAAATTCACCTTGTGAATGGCCTACCCCCTTCGCCTTCCACTTTCAAAGTTCATTGTTTTTCAGAAAATGATGATTTCAATTGGCGTATACTGAAACGAAATGAGGATATGCATTGGCATTTCAGAATGAATATTTTCGACTCGACATTCTGGACGTGTGATTTTGAGTGGAACAAAAAGAAAGCTTTTCCGACGCTTTACGATAAGCATGTCGGTGAGGACCATTGTGGTCGGACTTTTCTAACCACAAATTATTGTTATTGGCTGGTGAAGGAAGATGGATTCTATATTGCTAATGTAACCAGCCCTTCTCCACGTGATTTGACCATCGTCTAGCATGATCGACTCGACTTTTTTCCATGTTCTTATATAATTTAGAAAAAATGTAATTTTAGGAATAGAAAAAAGCACAAAAATGAGAGTCAATTTTCTCTTTATCATTTGTGGAATAATACTTTTTGTGTGTTTTTTGTTAGCATCTTTTCCGTTCCCAAATTCATCCTTCTAAGTTATTCTCTTGCCAGGGACTTATGCGATGATAGTGAATCATATAAAAGTCTTTTAAGTTGGTCTTTGTTAAGTGATTATAAAATCAAAGCCTTTTCTAAGAAAAAGTTTAACTGATCAACGTTTTCCTTTTATAATAATTCATTATACAAAAATAATAAAATAAAAATGTCGCAGTCTGTTCAAGTGCAACCGTTTGATGCAATTCTGTCAGATGAGGTAAACCAATCTCGGGTGAGATCAGAGGAGGTTGGAAAGGAAGCAAAATATGAGGCCTCCAATCACGTCCCGCCACGTGTAAAAAAATTGTCTTTTTTTTTAAAAAAAATTTGAATGTGGTGGGACCACTGACAATGTTTTTCACACGTGGCGGGACGTGATTGGAGGCCTCATATTTTGCCTCTTTTCTAACCTCCTCAGATCTCACCCCAATCTATAATAAGTTAAAACTTGGGGCTTCTGAACTAAAAGCTGCAGTCATCTCGAACCAATTTTCTCGGTTGAGATCATAAGAGTTAGAAAATTAGGGGACTCCCATCACGCGCTGCCATGTGTACAATCAACTCTTTTTAAAAATAAAAAATTTAAAATCTCTTCTTTTTTTTGTACACGTGCCAGCACGTGATTGAAGCCTTCATATTTTGCCCACTTTCTGTCATCTCAACCGCAATTTTCGGAGAAGTATTTCTAGTTTAGTTTTCCAATTGTTAAGTGACGGTTTTTCTTCTAACATCAAGTTCTGCTTAACTGGAAGGTAGATAGTGCTTTTTTCATCCAGTTCTAAAAATATTGTCACCTTTTGGCTCGGAACATTGTTCAAATGGAAGAAGCATTGTAATTCAATAAATAGGCACTAACTTATTATGTACTGCAGAAGAAATTAATAATTTTTCTTATTTGTTTCCTTCTAAGACTACTATATCATTAAAAACAAGAGTTTTCTCCTGGGGTGCACTGATGGAAGAAATCATCGCGCTTGCACGTTGTTTTTTGCAGTTCGTTTTTCGTTAAGAGGACCAGAATTGTTTGCTTAGTTAGGCGTAGTCTCCAGGGATAGGATCACCTCATCGCAAGAGGTGTGGTAACGCATGACCGTGCGACACGTAGCAGCACACCAATCCTCATCTAGCCTCACCACTCTCCTTTGCTGTCACGTGTCGCGTGGTCACAATAGGGGTGAGGAAAGTTGAGGTGAGGAGATCCCAACCCTAGTCTCTAATGCTCCAATTATTTGGAAGTCCCTTTACCCAAATGATTTATGTTTTGCCGCTTTGGCTGATGCCACTTGAATAAAGTTCAATGATTTTTTTTTAAAAAAATCATTCTTTCTTAACATTTTTTAAATTTTTTAAAAAAATCATTGGATAAAGTTCAATGATAGTAGAAATTCTTTCCATTTTTAATAGAGTAAATGACACACTCTTTCTTAATTGTGGAATATGATGGAATAAAACAAAATGATTCACTAAATCGACTGTGGTTGTTATATTGTGAAGTAGCAGTTGATCGACACAGCTTGACGCAGTTTTCATTATTGTCATCGGAAAACAATCTGTGTGTGTTTTTAACACATGAGTATGAGTGCGTACATCCGACCTCCCATACCTCACCATAGGCAGGTGCTTCTATAACAATGATTAATGTTGTTGTTGTTGTGATTTTGTCAAAAAAAAAAAGCCAATAAAAATACTATTTTATTCTTAACTATTTCCAAAATTTGAAAGTGTTCTTGATTTGTGCGCCCCTCCTTGTACAGGGTCATCTTCCAATTTCATAGAATGTCCCTCAAATGTCCCCAAGGAGTCTTCAAAACTTGTATCCTTTGATTAGCTTATCAGATTATTATAATCGACTGCAACTGTAAAGAATAATGTGTAGGTTCATTGTATATGCATGAAGTTCTTCCTAGAATTCTGAGTTGCATTCACTGAATTTAAGAGTGGTCACTACCACTAGAGTAAAGTCCATTCCTTTAATTATTTCTTCTTTTCCTGATAGTCCACTGCTGCGTATTTGTCCCATCACCATGACCAGCAATGTGTCTAAATATTTCATATGGGTTATACCATAAAATAAGAGGTGCCAGAGCCGGTATTAAGGATAACATCGTCTACTTTGAAAAAATATGTGTGTTATATGAGAAGAGGTACCACCACACATGATCTTAAGGCTTTAAATGGATATGAACCTCACTTCATGCAAGCCCAAGTTTCAACATAGTATCAGAGAAGGTTTAAAATATGGACTCACACCTTGCCTGACTATTTATTATCCCTCCTGACCAAAGTCGATCTAGATGTTCATGCCTAGTTGTGGTTTGTGATTGAGGGCAAGTTTTGAGGCGTGTGTATGTCAAGCCATGTTGCCTCGTAAGGACGGATATTGATAATATAGTGAAAAAAATATATGAGTTAAATGAGAATAAGGTACCATTACCCATGTCCTTCCAAAATACAAGCGCTAATTTGGTAAGTAATATAAAATGGACAAATTACAATAATAGATTAAACACGTAGTAAAATGAATCTGCTACTGTAGAATGTCAACTTTTACATATAGAACAGAGAAATGAGATATGAAGTTAGGACAAAAGTAAATTACTAGTTAAGCCTTATAAAAAGACTAAGGGAGTTATCGATTGGGATCACCTGACCCCCTCCCCGTGACCGCCTGCGTGACCTGCCACGTGGTAGCAGGAGGGGTGGTGAGGTTGGGTGGGGGTCACCATCCCCTCTGCTGCCACGGAACAGGGGGTCGCGAAGGGGTTGAGGCATTCGGCGGTCAGGAGATCCTTTCCCGGGAGTTATTTGTTCGATTAAAACATTATCCCTCCATAGATAAGACATGAGTGATTATATAGCAACATCCAGATAGCTTGTGATCTTGCTTATTTCAATAACTTTTACGCAAACCTCCACATATGGAACCGCGCACATATCTTATGGAGTTTTTGTCGTCAATGACTTTCCGAATAAGAATCCAGATTTGAAAGCCCATTAAAGACGCTCACACTGTACTAAGCTTTCATGTTTGTACATGATTTAGGAAGAAGCCGGATCGTTTCGCGATTTGATGGACACAGTCTTACTCTACACTTTGTGTAAGAGGCTGTTTCAACGGCTCGAACCTGTGACCTCAAGATCACAAAACAGCAACTTACCAGTTGCTTCAAGTCCCGACTCTGATTTTGAAAGCCCATTGCTGGTCTAAAGATGATGATCTAGGTGTGCACTATCTCAAGCCAACCGAAGGTTTCACTTGGCTTTTCAGGATGAACCTTTGGGGCACCAGTTGTTTATATGCGATCTCGATTGGCTCCTAAGCATAGTAGATTTATGGTTTCCAGTGAGAGTATAGCTAGGAGGCATTGTGGTTCAAGTTTCCGTATGAATGTTTGTTACTAGCAAATAAGAGTTGAACCCCAACCAGTAAGAGTCACTGCCACATCCAGTCCCAAAGGTAGTGTAGGGAGGTAAATTAGGTACCCAACGGCCCGCTAGCAGGAGTTTGGTCATTTACACAGTAGTCTGCATAAGGAGCCCCCAACACTGAAGGCAAGCTTAGAGACCAAGAAGCTCCTACACTATGCACTTGCTGGGAAGGGGCTTTCTTGCCTTTGGCAATAATTGAACCTCTGACCTCCCTTTCAAGAACCCATGTCCGAAACCAGTTGGGCTATGTCCTCGAGACATTGTTACTATCAAATAAAAGAGGATGGACTTTACCTTGCTGATACCAGAAAGCCATCTCCAGGTGAATTTTTTTTTTTTTAAAAATGCAAATTATCATATTACCAAAGATCACTTGACCAAATAGTCAAGGCACAATCAAAATATAACCTGAAAAGATGCTAAACATACAGGCCTACCTGATCTCCAGGTGATTTTCAGAAGCTAGGTAACTGGTAACGAAGAAATGCCAGATGAATTATATTGCTGATCTTATTCGAGCAGCAGAAATAGTCTATTTTACAAAGTGTAGGGTAAGGCTGCGTACATCAGATCGCGAGTGATCCGGCCCCTCCCTATACTCTATGCAAACGACAGAGTCTAGTGCATCGGAACTTCCTTCATTGTAGGTTTATTAAAGTTTCCTCTTCTACTCGTAGAACCATTTGCATCTCATTATTTGAATGAGACGTTTCTGGTGTACTAGGCTCTCGCGTTTACACAGAGTCTGGAGAGGAGCCGAAGCGCTTCGCGATCTGATGTATGTAACGTTACCCTACACTTTGTGCAGGCTGTTTCCGCGGTTCAAACCCGTGACCTCAAGATCAGAAAACATCAACCTTACCAGTTGCTCCAACGGCCGTCCTCGAAAAATTCATTGTAATAACGATGGAAAGAGATCTGAGCTGGTCTAACCATCTTCTAACGAATCTTTGCCAAAAACAATGTTTTGACTTCCAGATTATAACGGATGCATAATTGAGTTAGCCATACTTAATAAGACTGGCCAACCATTACAAAAAGACTAAGGGAATTTCTTTGACAAAAAAAAAAACTTCCCATACCCTACACAGAATATGGATGATTGTATAAAAAAATCCAGATACCTTGTCCTCTTGCTCATTTCAATAGTTTATTTTACGCGAGCCTTCTCCGCAGATTCAAACGTGCTCCAACCTTATCGAGTTTATATTGTCAATGGCCTTCCCAATGCCAATCCGCCTCTGAAAACCCATTGTTGGTCTAGAGACGATGATCTGGGATTTCACTTTTTGAAGCCGAAAGAGGGTTTCCATTGGGATTTCAGGATGAATTTTTGGGGAAACACTCATTTTAGATGCGATTTCGATTGGTCTCCTAAGCTTAGTAGTTTTATGGTTTTTAATATGAGTCTAGCAAGGAGGCATTGTGGTTTAGCACCATGTGAATATTTGTTATTGGGTAGCAAAAGAGGATGGATTTTACCTTTCTAATAAGGAAAAACCGTCTCCAGGTGATTTTCAAAAGCTAGATGAATGGTTTGGTAAACCGTGAAATATTGAAATTGGACAAGAAAAAGCTGCAAGAACATGAATTTTCTTGTTGATTTGATTCTTTTCCTTGTTAATTTTTGTTTCTATTATACGCCTACAATCATTTACGTCTCGTCATTTGAATGACATACCCAAACATATTACTGATATTTATTTTACTACTGTGCTACTAGTTCTGCGAGTACATTATTTGAAGCTCTGTCCTGTAGAAGAAGTTATTTGATAAAGTTTTTGATGTAGTACCTGTTGTTAAGTCTCTTTTAAGATTGTTTAAATAGAAGAAGTGAAAGTCTATTTTACGTTTGCATTTCCAATAGAGTGGATGACACACTTTTTCTTGACTTCGTAATACGACATAATAAAACAAAATGTCTCACTAAATTGGCTGCGCTTCTATATTATGAAGTAGCAGCTGATTGACATACCATGACGCAATCGAGAAACATTAATCTGTATATTTCTAACATATGGGTATGATTGTGTACATCCGACTCCTTAATACCCCGTCATAGAAGAGCGCTTCTAAAGCAATAGAGTAATGTTGTTGTTGTTAAAATCTATTTTGAAAACAAACAGTGAAGTAAAACAAAGAATGTTAAACTACTATAAATCTTGTATGAATTCATTATCTATTTTGCGGGATCTCATTAATAAATCCATTTGGTGGGCTCTTGTTTAATTCATTGTCAATTCTAAGCGTTGCCACTATAACCATTGGACCAAGATATAAAAAGGGACTTCTCAGTGTACTATGTATATATGGGAAGGAGTCGGATCGCTTTGCGATTTGATGTACACAACTTTACTTTACGTTTTCTTATACGTTTTGTATCTCGAACCCGTGACATCAAGGTAATAAAGCACCAAACTTAGCACTTCTCCCATGCCCGCTCTCCATTGGGTCAAGATACGTGGAATCAAAATTAATAATCTCAAATTTAACCAAGCGGAATAAAACTGTTGAAATCGCAGCGTAGAAATTATCAGAATGTAACAAATGTATTCATATTTCGAAATTGCAACAGCATTAATCCCACTTGTACATCTTCACCAAGTCGCCTGGTGCAGGATTGATATATTTTGCTAAGTAAAACCCATCATCTTTCACTACCCAAAAGCAAATATTTGTTTTCTCGCCGTATCCACAAAAAGCAAGTACATTGTGATTAAAAACATCTTTTGTCACATCTCTGTCATTCCACTGAAATTGGCAACGAAAAGATGTAGTCCTCCAAAAATTCTGCTTGAAACTAAAATTATAATCACCATGTGGATGTTGAGTGTGCCAACCCAAATTATCCTCAGAAGACCAGCAAGAAAATTTCAAGGGTGGATCATATGTAGGCAGCTCATTGACAATATGAAGTTCATATTTATCCAAGAAAGCATGAGCAGGATAAGATAAAGAAATCAACAGGATCAAAAGGTAACAGGGATTCATTGTATCATAACCCATGATTTTTGTCTCGACTTCTTTTCTGCGATTCTGGAGATGGAATTTGAGCAGAATTATTGTTATTTGACTGTAAAGGGGAACAGGAGTAAAGGCAGACCCAAACTGACTTGAGATGAGATAAGGCACGACCTACTAGATTTGCACATCTCTGAGGACATGGTTCAGGATAGGAGTTCATGGAGACATAAGATTAACGAGGTATAGGTTATATATAGGGACACTTTAGAGTATATTAAGGACATAGATATGCGTAGACACTATCTACGCTTTATGTTGACTTTCCACTTGGTTGCGTATGTTATACCGTTGTTTTACATTACATGTATATATAGAAACATACACTGTATATACGTACATTCATACAGTAGATAGATATCACTCATGTAATTAACACACACACACACTAGTGAAGGTCCACATATATGTGACCTATCATATTAGGAAAAACTAGCCGTTGAATTGGCAATATAGCCGTTACCTCAACCAAGCCTATATATATGGCATCACTTGTACATTTTAAGATTAAGTCTGAATAAACTAACATTCAGCCTCCAATTTGTTCTAGTTTTCTACATGGTATCAGAGCCATGAACATCCTAGAAGAAGAAGCTACGATGAAGAAAACATACCAGGTTGTTGATGGCTTTCACTTTTCAAGGCAACAATGTCTCTGCCTCAATTACTTCTTCCATACAACTCTTCAATGGCCAGTTTGAACCCACAGGTATCTTCTGTGATGTTTTTATTGATATCTTCAAAAACTCCCGTAAATTCTTCTTCTCAGGAAAATGGCAGAAAACCTATTAAGGCCATAGAGCCACAAATTTCTTCCATAAGGCCACAAAGCCATAAATTTCAAGACCACTGAGTCATTTCATGGCCAAGGATAAGATCCCTCTGAGCTATGAACATGGATTCCTCTGAGCCACTGTGTGGACAAGTATCCCGCTGAGTCATAGACATGGACTCCTTTGAGCTAAAATCTTTTAACAGGCCATAGAGCCGGGGAAAAAAAATTCAGGTCACAGAACCACAATTTTTAAGACCACAGAGTCTTCAAAGGCCATAGAGCCATAAATTCTTCAAGGCCATAGAGCCTCAAATGTTTCAAAGGCCATAGAGCCATAAATTCTTCAAGGCCATAGAGCCTCAAATGCTTCAAAAGGCATAGAGTCATAAACTCTTCAAGGCCATAGAGCCTCAAATGCTTCAAAAGGCCATAGAGCCATAAACTCTTCAAGGCCATAGAGCCTATTCTTCTTTTAAGAGGCCATAGAGCCTTGGCTGTCAAGAGCCGGGAAAAAGAAAAAAAAACATCTTCTATCAGTCCATGAAGCCAAACAGCTTCCAGACCATTCACTATTTTTCCAAAGACCATTATGTCTATAAACTTCCAAGAGGCTATGAAGAGCCTTGGCTTAGTGCCGAAATCTTTTTCAAAGAGGCTATGAAGAGCCTTGGTTTAAGGCCGAAATCTTTTCTTGAATAGGCAATAATACTCTCGTCTATGAAGCGAAATTATTGATAATCTTTGATAGGCCATGAGATAATGGCTAATAAAGCCAAAATCTACCCCAGAAGACATCTAAAGAAAGATGTAAATTGAAAAAATTGGTTGTCAAAATGAGTATGAGTTCAGGGAAAGAATTTCATCTCGGAAGTTTTTTTGAGAAAAGCTAAAAAAAAAATTGACTGTAAAGGGACGTGGGACAAATACAACCAATAAACTCAAATCCTCAACAAACATATCCCAGTAATCCTGCATTTCGTATCACAGGTTACCACTATGGTAGTCAAAATTAATATATAAATCATTTAGCTCTTAGCAGCAAGCTTCTACTTTGCCTTCTGTAGCTTCAACACCTTCTTCACGATCTTTTGTTCTTCAATTAGGAAAGCTTCAATTCCTCTCTCTCTCTCTGCACTTTTCCATTATAAGCACGATTCACTGTCCTCCTGTTTCTCGACTGCTTAGAACTTTTATACATGCGGAATCCCTTGGATTTTCATGCCAGTAACTGGACGGTTGAAAGAAAAAGAAGTATGGGGGTGAAACGTGAAGACATCATTGATGGAAGTGAGGAGGAGACTTTATGCAGAAATGTGAAATAAAGTAGAACAAGTGGAGAGACACTAACGTGTAAAGTAGAGCAAGTGGAGAGAGGCTAGCGTATAAAGAAGGAAAAATTTAGCAGCTTTGAGATAACAAGACAAGTTTGTAAAAGAACATAGAAATAGGTGTCTGGGAAAACGATATTATTTTTCTTAACAAGTGAAAAAAAGCTGGACCGGAGTTTTTTTGTAATAATACAATTTTTGGAGAATTGTTGCATGAAAAAAAATCTGTATTTTTCCAACTTCAAACAGAATTTCTAAAAAATAAATAAATAAATAAATAAATTGGTTAATAAGAGTTGTAAGAATATTACTTGCGGTGGATTGTCTTAGCAGCACCAAGACAGGTTTGGTTGTGGTGAATTGATGTAAAGAGATAAAGTGTTGTCTGAACACTGAATTGTCACTTCTCCACCGCCCCTTTGGTTTGTAGAATCATGAATTTACATGAAATACATATTAATAAACAAAAACAAAAACAAAACCAAAAAAAAAAACCCAGCTGTCTCTTCCTTTTTTATATGAAACGGAAGATGGAAATTCTTTGAGATTACTTCTGCAACCGTTCAAACACAAGGAGAAGAAGAAGCAAGTCTATGTTCAACTATTTATTACTATTTATTCTTGGAAATTCTTGGAACACCTCTGTATTTCTCCTTGGATTTTTCTCATCTCTGAAGCATTTCAGTATTTTGACGGAGGAGACAACAGAGTGAAAGAAGAAATATCTTGGATTTTTTTCCAGTTTTTTTCCTCCATCATATCCAATAAATAATTTTTATCTATAGTCTACAGTATTCAGGAAACTCCAACACGAAAGGTATTATATTCTCGGGAGAAATCTGGATACAGGTGTCATTGTGCATGCCATCTATATTCCACTTGGACAAAGCAAAAGAGATGAACGAAATTTTTTATTTTTGAATTACGTGAAAAACAAAAACTTGAGATAGTGGGATACTGTTCAAAACGTCTGTTCCCTAGGAAAAAAGTTCTTTGCTCCCCACTTGTAATTTCGTACTCCTCCCTCCTTACGTCAAGTTCTTTCATCGTCACTTTTACAACATCACTGCAGTTTATTTTCTTTACCACGCAAGCCAGAGACTCTCACATTCAAAATCAAAATTTGCTCTAAAACTTCCTTCGTAGTGTTTTTCTTAAAATCATCGTATGGCTGAGCAATTATCATTTTTTCTACTCATTTGTCTACCCATTTTTCCATCTGTTTTTTTTTCTCCTTCATCCGTCATTTTCTCCTCTTCATCTCTCTTCAACATATTTTCATCATCTTCCTTTCAAAAGTTCGTCAACAATATGCAAATCTACTCCTTGTTACTCTCTCATCAACCTCTTCTCTCAATATTATACTGCTCCAATGTGATCAGAGCAGTGAAGTTTCCTATAGGTGTTCCATTCACTTTACCCAAGACCTAAAGAGCAGCAGAAGATTACAAATGATACTGATTACAAGCCTCACTAGCCTGACAAAAACGTTGGGCTTGAACAGAAGTACAGGTTTGAGACCATTCCCTGTATTACCTTAATCTGTGGAACCATCTTCGGCCATGATTCTGATATACTACTCCAGTATTGGGAAGTGCATTTTTTCCTGTTTCTAGTGAAAACCAAAACCAGGTCTGAATCCGTGGCCTCATGGGTGCCGCTGATAAGCTGCTGCTTCCAAGGTAGATGTCAAGAAATAGTACAAGGTGATAATAAGCAGAAACAATATCTGAGGAAAACAGATTCATTTCTAAAGACCCTGGCACTCACCACCATTCCTGCCGTATAAATCGATGTTGGTAAGAAATGTTTGTGGTACACAAAAGAAAATTTTGGATGTAAATGCTGGAAGCAAAGTGCTCAACCCAAGTTTGATTGTTCTACTTCGTGGTGGAATAGTATTTGTCGTTCTTATTGAAAATTATTTACAAGTAATTTTATGTCTCCTTATCTGGTATTAAGAACTAGTGGTTGCTGTACCTTTTTGATTTGTCTGACACCACTTTGTGTTTACAGAATCATCCTTCCACTTTTATTGCATTTTCTGGATTATTATTATTATTATTATTATTATTATTATTGAGTAGTGCATACTTCTTGATAAGGTATAGGACACGATACATCGATCCCTCACAATTTTAGCAAAGATGTAAAATGATTTCTTGAACTACCTTTACATAAAGGTTTTGCATTCTTGTCTCATATTTTTCATAAAAATTGTGCATGATTTGTTACAGAACTGAGTACATACTGTTCCAAATTCTAACTTAATGATTAGTCTGAGACCTCATAGCCAGTAGAGATGCTTTAATTTCTCAGTAATCCTTTACCATGAAAATTGGAATCATAATACTCATCACATTGCTTACAATAGTCTTGATTATGACCCTAAGTTCTTCATTTCCCTGCTATCTTGCTTATATGGCAGAGAGATATTTTTTTGGATTCCGTTTATGGTTTTTTAAAGGATTGAAGATCCTAATTGAAAATCTGACGAATTGCTGCAACAACGTGTTTGTGTCAAGCATCATGTTCCTATTTGACTAATTTTTATGTTATGTTGTTTCTCACTACATTCTTTCGTTGAAGATATTTAAATTATTTATGTTTCTTTCTCATTAATGTCTCACTGACAGACTATAGCATATTATGTATTTGGTCTATCTTCTTAATGATTAAACCTCGGATATTCTGGAGCGTTTTCTTTCTTTTTACTTGATCAATCTGCAGCCGCTGCTCCAAAAACACAGGTGACATCCTCATCGCTTGAATGTCGGTGTTAATACTCTAAAAGTCTATACCCTTCTTAATGATTCCCCCATGGCCGAAGGCGGAAAAATATTATTCCCATTTCTTCAGTAAATGCTCGGCAGCGCCTGTATTTCTGAATTTGCACCTGCAGCTTCTTTTTCTGTTTCTCTCAGAACTTTTACAATACGCTGAACGTGGGTTTCTTGTCTTCTGTTAGACGTTGTAGTTCGTTGGTAATTTTATTGTCTACTGCAAGATTAAGTCACACAACCAACTAAAAAATTAAATTACTATCTTACATCTTTATGTATTATTTCATCTTTCTAATGGAACCTTCAAGATTGCTTTAAGTGTTTTAGGTGCTTGAAGAATGCAGCAGGTCAAAGAATTGCTTCTTGAATACAGCATAAGCATCAAGGTTTCACAGATGCTGCATGGGGAGGAACTTGGAAACACATACCACTGATGGAAGATCAAGAACAGTCAGTTTTAAGCTATCCAAATATTCTGTGATAATCTTCTACTCGAAGCATGCATGTGAACGTCCACGACAATTCATCAGAACTTGAAGAGAAAACATCAAGTTTAGAGCGTACGCCTAAAGTGGTTAATTCCTAATTAAATTAGTATCTTTTAAAGTTTTTCAAGCTTGGTTGTATAAATACCTACAACCAGCTTGAGGGGGAGTATAGAAACATACACTGTATATACGTACATTCATACAGTAGATAGATATCACTCATGTAATTAACACACACACACTAGTGAAGGTCCACATATATGTGACCTATCATATTAGGAAAAACTAGCCGTTGAATTGGCAATATAGCCGTTACCTCAACCAAGCCTATATATATGGCATCACTTGTACATTTTAAGATTAAGTCTGAATAAACTAACATTCAGCCTCCAATTTGTTCTAGTTTTCTACAGTATATATACACGAGGTGTGTATTTTAATATCAGAAGTACTTTCTTTGTATTTCTTGAATTTCCTCACTAACACACTAGCACAACATATATTTATTATCATGTCATTTATGCAGGTACATATAGAGCCGGGGTCTCACTGGAAGCAGACTCTATATCCCTTGACATATATGTATTGTCTGCCTACCACTTACTCTCCCCAGATCTTAGGATATACTGTGTCCGGATGATGATGATGTTTATAATGGAATATTAGTGGGTATTTTGGATAGGGATAAGTTGCATAATTTTGTTTTCTAAATTTAACAGAGTAGTCCCCCAAAATGGAAAAAAAAAAGAAGTATTCAGTATCCATGGTCCGTGAGAAAAAAGGGTGGGGATGAAGGATGGACGTTATGATCTTGTATTCAGATCTTGATCATAAGGATATAATTATAATGTTCAAAGTTGTGTGCATGTATCTGTCGTAAGGATTTAGATTTCTTTTCCTAGATCCACCAATATTTGACCCATAGAATATAGTGAAGGGCACACTATAGGTTGGAAAATATGAGTGAGACATGGAACTAACCAAACAAGATCAATAAAACGAAATAGCCGAGATGTGATGGGATCACTGTCCTTAAAAGAAATTTTGCATCCACCGGTTGAGCTTGAACTACAAGCGAATGGTTCTCAGGTTTAACAGATTCCCTTGTTCGTTTGCTCTACAGGAAAAGGATTGAACTTGCAAATATAGTAGTGTTTAATAGTAGAGGAAAAGAGAGAAAGCTGGAGGATGAACAATTGTTGGAGTCGTTAAATACAAATAGGAATTTTTCGATAATAAAATAGTCATAAACGCGTATATACACATATAATGTAAGACAAAAACAAATACAAAAACAAAAAAAATGCAAATTCAGATGCATATATTGGAATATTCTTTATTTATGTGATTAGATTGTAAATATATTCTCATTAATGTAATTAGATGTGATGGATATGGTAGATATGGTAGTGTATATTCTAGTTACCATTTAGAGAGATTTGATTATTATGATGAGATAGCTTAGCTAGCAAGATAGATGATATACATAGTATATTGTAACATTTTTGGAATTGTATCAATCAATTACGTGATTGCACCTTTCTTCATGGTATCAGAGCGATAAACCCTAAAATCGTTTCCACCGCCGTCGTCTTCCGGCGAAGCCATGGCCGTCGCTTCTGTGTCCGATACCGCCACCGCTACCGCCACCGTCCCTCTCACCACCACAGATCCCAAATCTGCATATTACTTGCACCCATCTGACCATCCCGGTCTTCTTTTTGTCACTCATCCATTGGGCGAGAATGGTGAGAATTATTTCGTTTGGCGAAAGGCGTTTGTCAATGCTTTGCGATCCAAGAACAAAGCAGGTTTTGTGGATGGCACTATCCAACGTCCGGATGCTGCCTCTGTTAATTTTTCCGTTTGGCAGCAGTGCAATGCGCTGGTGCTCTCTTGGCTCTCCAATTCACTGGTGAAAGAACTGCAAGGAGCTGCTGCTCATGCAGAGACTGCTCGAGAAGTCTGGGTAGATTTGGAGGAACGTTTTACCCAGGGCGTGGATGCCCGTGTTTATGAGTTACGCCGTGCCATAGCTTCGCTTCGACAAGAAAGGAGCACCGTATCTGTCTACTATGGCCGACTTAAAGCTCTTTGGGGAGAACTTCAGTCCTTTGACGAAATCCCAGTATGCAGTTGTGGACTTTGCACGTGTGGTGTGTCCAGAGCCATGGAGAAAGTTCGTGAGAAGGAGATGGTGTTCGACTTTCTCATGGGCCTAGATGAGACTTTTGGTACGGTACGTTCTCATATTCTGAGTATAGATCCTCTGCCCTCTCTTGGTCGCACATATGCAATTGTGGCACAGGAAGAGAAGCAGCGCACTGTTGCCCAGAGCCTCGTACCTCAGTTTGACGCTGCAGCCTTGGCCACCTGGCAGCCGTCTCAAGAGAGCCGATCGTCCCCCTGGCAGCAACCTCAAGAGAGCCGACCGCCTAAGACCAAAAGCAAGGGGGAGCGTCCACGCTGCAACCACTGTGGTAAAGTAGGTCATTTCCGTGATACTTGTTTTGATCTAATTGGTTACCCTGCTGATTGGAATCGCAGTCGACGGAGTAAAGTTCCTGCAGTAGCCGCGAAAGGGATGGCAGCCTCGGCCGTCCCCGATACTCCGACAGCGCCAGCCACCTTTGCTGGCCTCACTCTCGCCCAACAACAGCAGTTAGCACAGTTTATCGATCATCTAAACGGAGGTAATTTTGGTCCTACCCTGCCACCCACCGGGAAGCCAGACTCGGGTATTATTTCTTATCTCCCTGCCTCACAGTTCAGTTGGATCTTGGATAGTGGTGCTAATGCACACGTTGTCAATGATTTGTCTGCATTTACATCTATCACCACTGATAAGTTGACTACCACAGTTCAAATTCCGAATGGAGCGCACGTTCCCGTGCGTGCGGTTGGGACCGTTCGGATCTCAGACACCTTGATTCTTCACGGTGTTTTGGGTGTTCCAGAGTTTGCTTTTAATCTTATTTCAGTCAGTCGGTTGGTGAAAGATTCGCATTGTACACTGACGTTTGGTCTGGATTTTTGTGTGGTGCAGGAGATACCCTCGAGGAAGCTGATTGGAGTGGGTAGGCAGCGTGATGGTCTCTACCATCTCCTAGCACAATCGCCCGCCACCATCAATGCGGTAGTCCAACCTTCCGCGTCTCTTTGGCATCGCCGCATGGGTCATCTTCATATGTCCAAGTTTCGTTTCATTCCGTCCATTCTAGTTAAGAATAAAGATGTTTTCTGTGATGCTTGTAATAGGGCTAAACAGACTCGTTTGCCTTTTCCTGTTAGCACTAGCATTACTAGTCGTGTTTTTGAATTGATACATTGTGACATTTGGGAGCCGTATAAAACACCTAACCTATCTGGGACGCGTTATTTCTTAACTATTGTTGATGATTACAGTCGTAGTACATGGGTCTATTTGATGAAGGCTAAGTCTGACACTTGTCGTTTTCTGCTACATTTTTTGCGTTGAGTTCATACACAATTTGGTAATCCAGTTCAACGGGTTCGTAGTGATAATGGGTTGGAGTTTACTAGTCATACCATTCGTGATTATTTTGCTGAACATGGTATTGATGCTCAGACTTCTTGTGTTCACACACCACAGCAGAATGGTGTAGTTGAACGAAAACATCGCCATATATTAGAAATTGCACGTGCCCTTCGTTTCCATGCTCATTTGCCTGTGTCATTTTGGGGGGAATGCATCCTTACTGCAGTATATTTTGTCAATCGTATGCCTGCTACACGCATTCAAAATAAGACTCCATATGAACTCTTGCTTGGACGGTCACCCTCTTATAGTCACCTTCGTGTTTTTGGTTGTCTCTGTTATGGTTATAGCTATCATGGCCCTCGTGACAAATTTGCTCCGCGTTCTGCGCCTGGCATTTTTCTTGGTTATCCACACACTCAAAAGGGTTACAAAATATTTGATTTATCCAGTCGTCAAATATATGTTAGTCGTGATGTCACCTTTTATGAGGATATTTTTCCATTTTCTGTGTCGCCTTGTACTACTTCTGTATCAGATTCTCCTGCTAGATCTCCTCCCTCGGCAAGCTGGGATGTTTTACCCCCAGACTTGCCCGCCGAATCGCAGGCCGCAGCCCCTCAGCTGACGGCACCCCCTTCGCCGTCGGCCCCTGCTGAGCCTCAGCAACAGTCCACTTCACTACCTTTGTCTCGTGGTACGCGTCCTCGTCAGCTGCCACGTCGTCTTACAGATTTTGACGTTGCCTTGCCTCCATCACTTGTGCCATCCACTGCTGCCACCCCTCCCACAGCAAACTCCACGGTATTTCCCTTATCTAATTATCTCTCATACGCTCGGTTATAACCGTCTTATTATGGTTTGATTGCGGCTATTACTGATGGCGATGAGCCAGTTTCCTTTAAGCAGGCAGTGAAACATGCTCATTGGCGTGATGCAATGCAGCGTGAGATTGCCGCACTAGAGGCTAACAATACTTGGACAGTGGTTCCTCTACCTTCAGGTAAACGTACCATTGACTCTAAATGGGTTTATAAGATCAAATATCATCCTGATGGTTCTGTTGAGCGATATAAGGCTCGCTTAGTGGCTAGAGGTTATACTCAAGTTGAGGGTATTGATTTTCATGAAACATTCGCTCCGGTGGCTAAATTGGTCACAGTTCGATGTCTCTTAGCAGTTTCCGTCGCTCGTGGTTGGTATGTTCACCAACTCGACGTAAATAATGCTTTCTTACACGGTGACCTTGATGAGGAGGTTTATATGCGTATTCCACCGGGTTTTTCACGTAAGGGGGAGAATTGTGTTTTTAAATTACAAAAGTCTCTATATGATTTGAAACAGGCTTCACGGAATTGGTATGCCAAGTTTACGTCATCTTTGCTTGCCCTTGGTTACACTCAATCTAATGCGGACCCATCTATGTTTCTATTCACTACATCATCTTCCATGGTTGTTGTTTTGATTTATGTTGATGATGTTATTGTTGCTGGTAATGATCTTTCTCGCATTGAGGCCCTTAAGTCCTATCTTGATCATAAGTTCAAGATCAAGAATCTGGGTCCACTTAAATATTTTCTTGGAATTGAGGTTGCTCGGTCTCCTGCTGGCATGGTCCTAAATCAACGTAAGTACGTGCTTGACATTCTTACAGAATGCGGTCTCATTGGAGGCCGTACTGCAGCCGCGCCTATGGATCAAAAGGGGCGTTTCTCGGATTCTGACCCGCTTTTAGATGATCCTGCTTTCTATCGACGCATTGTTGGTCGTCTACTTTATCTTACAGTTACTCGTCCTGACATTTGTTTTGCGGTCAATACACTCAGTCAGTATATGCATACCCCCCGGAAGTGCCATTTAGATGCTGTATTTTACTTGCTGCGTTATCTTAAAAGCTCTCCTGGTCAAGGTTTATTTCTACCTGCTCAGTCTCAGTTGCAACTACATGCTTATTGTGATGCTGATTGGGCTGGTTGCCCTCTTACACGTCGTTCTACTTCTGGTTACATGGTCTTTCTTGGTGACGCTCTTGTGTCTTGGCGTTCTAAGAAACAGCCTATTGTGTCTCGGTCTTCTGCTGAAGCTGAGTATCGTGCTATGGCGCACGCTACTAGTGAGATTGTTTGGTTACGGCAGCTTCTTCTGGATCTCGGCATACAGTCCACACGACCCGTCCCCCTTCGCTGTGACAATCAAGCTGCCTTACACATTGTCGCCAATCCTGTTTTTCATGAGCGTACAAAGCACATCGAGATTGACTGTCATTTCGTTCGCCATCACTACACGGCCGGCCTTATACATCCGTGTAAAGTTCCCGGGTCGCATCAATTAGCTGATGGGTTCACTAAACCCCTTGGCCCTGACTCATTCCGGCGGTTTTGCAGCAAGTTGGGCATGCTCGACATCCATGCGCCAACTTGAGGGGGAGTATTGGAATATTCTTTATTTATGTGATTAGATTGTAAATATATTCTCATTAATGTAATTAGATGTGATGGATATGGTAGATATGGTAGTGTATATTCTAGTTACCATTTAGAGAGATTTGATTATTATGATGAGATAGCTTAGCTAGCAAGATAGATGATATACATAGTATATTGTAACATTTTTGGAATTGTATCAATCAATTACGTGATTGCACGTTTCTTCAGCATACAAGTACGAAAATTATAATCACACACGTGCAATTGAATGATTTGGCATCCCTATCCTTTTACTGTCACGGGTCACAGGTGGACACGAACTTATGGTCAGAAGAATTTGATCCACAAGCATAGACAGATACGCTTGAATTTTAGGGCAACTAATCCGTTAAATTTTGGACAAAAAAAAATATTTTCCGACTTATTAATCACACAAAAAGGTCATAACAGTTAATTCCTGTCCAACACAATCAACAATCCTGGCTATAAATATCTATAGGCAACTGATCAAAGTTCTGCTCAAATCCGATCTTCAGCATTACAGAAACAAGCCGAGTCAAAAGTCATGGCGTATCATACTATGAAGCCTATATACCTCTTGTTCCTGTTGATTTCTACAGCTTATGTTGCTCAAGCAAAATGGACTTTCTTGCAGAGATATGAAGTTCATATAGTGAATGGAATGCCTACATATGATCCACCCTTGAATTATTCTTGCTGGTCTGCAGACGATAATTTGGGTTGGCACACTCAACATCCAGGTGGTGATTATAATTTTCATTTCGAAATGAATGTTAAGGGGAACACATTTTTTGATTGTATGTTTCTGTGGAAAGATAGAAATGTAACAAATGAAGTTTTTGATGGTAAAATAGCTGAAACGTGTGGATTCAGCCACAAACACCGTAATATTTGCTACTGGCTAGTGAAAGATGATGGGTTTTACTTAGCCAACTATATCAATCCCAACCCAGGTGACTTGAAAAAAATGTATCCTTGGCAGCAACAATTGTGAAACAGAAAACAAGACTTGAAATAAATATATCCTTGGCAGCAATTGTGAAATAGAAATATATTTATTACATTTTGCTGATTTTGTGATGCGATCTCAACTGTTCAATTCTGTTTGGTTCTATCTGTGCGCTCGTTTATTTATTTTTTATTTTACAATAATTTACCACAAGAACAGGACTCGAAATGCTGCATCCACCGTATTCTACTACGAGAAAAATGAGGTGTTGATACAAATCACGTACACGTTATCAAATGACGAATGATAAGGTCATGAAAACGTTACAAATTTAAATCCTCAATAAAAAATTCCACATCCAAATGCGAAAATAATAAATTCGAAGGCTAACAAGGCCTGTGCAAAGTCAACAAAACATCCAGGTTCCGACAAGAGTCTAAAATCCCAAAACATGATAACAAAATAGCTATCCTCCTAAGTCCCTTAAAAAATCATCATCACCTCCAATGCTTAGGGCCCCACTAAGACCACTCAGCCTCATCTTTATAAATATCATATCATATCTTGGATCATCTGCAAAAATGTTAACATCCACTTATGAACGAATTTATTCGTCCGTTAGTACCTACATGTATCCGCTATGAGATCATATATGAGAGCACAAGTGTAAATAATATAAAATAAATAACTAACATACCATATCTCCTTTTTGCAAGCAATTACCAAAAATAACCATATCAATGAACCAGTAATAGATGCCAACAGTCCAACACAGTAACGGTTTTGTAAAGCATGCATCATGTGTCTATGGCATTTTTGTGTTGGACTGTTGGCCTCTATTACTTGTTGATTGATAGGGTTATTTTTGGTAATTACTTGCAAAAGCGGACATGGTATGTTAGCTTTTTATTTTATATTATTTACACTTGTCTTCTCATATATGATCTCATAACGGGTACATGTAGTTATTAACAGGCGAATAGATTCGTTCAAAAATAATCCTAAAACTGCAGACCCACATGGAGATCCTACCAAGCATATTTCCATACTAGAGACCCTCACACTTCTTCCCTGAATTTTTGTTTGCACAATCTATGTTCATTTTCCTGAATCTCACCGGCATAAACTCCAACGGTGTGCGGTCAAATGTGTATTTGTCGGTTATGGTGTTAATAAAAAAGGTTACCAGTGTTACGATCCACTCACTCGTCGTATGTATACTACTATGGATTGTGGCTTTCTTGAATCCGAATACTATTTCCATTCCCCATCTAGCGGTCCAGGGGAGAAATGTGCAGACGACTCGCTAGATTGCTTACTTAGCCTAGTACTGCCTATAACTATACCAACAGAGGAAGTAGACCAAACTGCCGGATCACGTCCTGGAAACATAGGATAGTCCTACACCTCAGGGCCATGTCCATACTCCACTCCATCCGAATCTCCTAAGGTCAGTGTCTCTCCTCCTGATTTGTCAGTTGATGATTCTGTTGTGATTTCTGATCATTTGGTCGTAGAGGAGCATCCTTCCACTGACATGTACATTCTCCCACCAAGAAGTAATCGTGGAGTGCCACCAATACGTTACAAGCTAAAGTACCAGCCACGTAATTCCAAGTATCCAGTAGCGAGCATGGTCAGGGGGAAATTGTCTTCTTCAGCAAATGCCTTTTTCACATCCATACATAACACAACTGTTCCAAAAACCGTGGAGGAAGCACAAAAATTTCCATAGTGGAGACATGCTATACAGGAGGAAATGAATGCATTAGAAAAGACTGGAACACGGGTGTATGTTGAAGCCGTGAAAGAAACCTGTAGGTTGTCGATAGGTGTTCTTTATAAAACATCGATCTGATAGGACGGTTGAAAGGTAAAAAGCGAGATTGGTGACCAAAGGATATACACAAACATATCGGGTGGATTACTCGAAAACATTCTCCCATATGGCTAAGATGGATAAAATCCTAGTTCTCTCCTTAGTGGCAGCAAACTAGGATTGGCCATTATACCAGTTCGATGTGAAGAACGCAGTTCTACATGGAGGCCTGAAAGAAAAACTATATATGGAGGCTCCACCAGGTTTTTCTTTAGGATTTGAAAAAGGCAAAAGGATGCAAGTTAAAAAGAGCACTGTATGGTCTGAAGCAGTCCCCAAGAGCGCGGTTTGGCTGGTTCACCAAGGCTATGATGGAGAGTGTCTATCGGCAGAGTAACTCAGATCACACGTTGTCTCTCAAGAGAAGAGGAGGCCTGATCATTTGGTTTATAATCTACGTGGATGACATGGTTATCACCGGAAGCGACGAGGAGGAGATGACTAAATTACAAGACAAGCTGTTCCAAAAATTTGAGATGAAAGGCCTTAGCCAGCTTAAGTATTTCTTGAGAATTGAAGTGTTCATGTCAAAGAAGAGAATCTACATTTGCCAGCAAAAATACATATTGGATCTTCTAGCTGAAACCGGGTTGATTGACTGAAAACCTGTAACTACCCCAATAATTATGAATCATGGACTACAAGTTGTCAAAGGTAAAACTGGTGTTGATGAGGGTCAATATGAGAGACTAGTAGGTAAACTCATATGCTTGGCACACACCAGACCAGATATAACATATGCTATGGGATTGGTCAACCAGTTCATGCGCTGTCCACTAAAACACATATGGAAGCTGCCCTAAGGATAGTCAGATACTTAAAAGAGTCGGTTGGACGAGGATTACTCTTCTAAAGACATGGTCACTTAAAGATTGAGGCTTACACCGATGCTAATTGGGCTAACAACCCGAATGACAGAAAATCCACGACATATACTTTACTCTTGTTGGCGGCAATCTCATTCGTGGAAGAGTAAAAAACAAAAGGTGGTAGCGTTATCTAACGCGAAGGCTGAGTTTCGAGGAATTGCACGAGGATTGGCCGAGATACTTTGGTTAAGGAAGCTTTTGACAGAGATGGGTTTTCCGTCCAAAAGAGTGTGTAAAATCAGGTGCGATAATAAGGTGGCTATCATCATCTCTGAGAATCTAGTACAGCATGAACGTACGAAGCATGTAAAAGTGGATATTTTATTAAAGAAAAGCTCGAGGGAAGGGTGGTTGGTCTGAAGTATACTCGATCAGAAGACCAGTTGGCCGATATTTTGACCAAAGCAGTACCAGAAGGAGTCTTCCACTCAGCGTTGAGTAAGTTGAGCATCGGTGATCTGCTGACTCAACTTGAAGGAGAATGTAAGGAAATAGAGTAATGAGGGGAGAGTATTATTAAGGGATCGATCAAGAGTAAATGCTAATTGATCCCTTGTGATATACTTTCCTTTTATATCAAGATGAATACTAAGAATGAATTGAATCAATGGAAACAAAAATCATTTTGATCAAATTCGTGTTAGGTCATCTAATTTTCAGCATTATTAATTTAAGCTATCATTTAAATTTAAATTCAATTTTAAATTTGATTCTAACTAATAATTTTTAGGTTCAACTCTTTTTAAACAAATATGTAGAAAATTCAGCTGATAATGTGAAATATTCAGTTAGTATCAAAAATAAAACCATAGTTAACAGTTTTCAGCCCCTGTTTTCTTTTCTGGTTTTTAAATTCATTTTACCATTTATAATAGTTGTAGGACCCTAATGTTTAGTTTTAAAGCGTTAGTACCTCTTACAACAAATGTCTCCTTTAATAAATCTGTCAGATTAGATGTTTTGCTGTTAGTTTATGGTCAATTACTGGCTGGGAGTGAAAAAAAGGTATCTAATTGAAATGTTTTGAACTCATACAAAAATTATTAAAAGGCTGAGGGATTAACCGTGTGACTTTTCTAAGAAACAAATTAAGGGAGAAAAAGAAGACCATACATTCAATCGGGCTGTGTGAACTGAATTTTAGAAATTCCAAGCTTTGCTCAACATTAAAGTTTAGGTTCACTGTTCAGGTTTGGTCCTAAAAAATTCACAAAAGTAAAATTTAAGTTCGGGTTCGGGCCAAGTTCGGACCACCCAAGGCTCATATTTTATTCGTCTCAAACTATTTTAATTAAGAATCGGCACGTATATCAAAAGATAGGTAGAAGTACAACATAACAAACTGAAATATATTACTTCATGTTAATTTATCATTCTTTAAATGATTAAGCAACTAATACCTGACAGAATGTTTCTAAACTAAAATCCCAAAATACATAATACATAAAACCACCAAAACATATGTTTTCTGAATTCTTCATATTTCTTGATGAAGTCTATACTTAATGTAAACTAACATGAATCAAGGCTTTTTAAAAGAAACCAAATTAAATATGAACGCAGCTAGTATCATGTTTTTAACAAAAAATAAGACTCATTTATATCATAGAACAAAAATTTAATGTCTTTTAGCGAACTCTGTTTTAGTTTTTTAGAAGACTCCAATAAGGGCGTGCATGGAAGAAAGACAATACCTATTAATTTATGGTTATTTTAGAAAATATTTATGATAGATATAATATATATACATATATCTGTCTACACACATAGAAATATGTCAAGCAGAGATTGAAATGAGGTTAGCGTTGTGAAACACAACCTCGGCTTACACTTAAAATTTGGTTTAAGTTTAGCTTTGCTTAGAATACTAAACCCACCCTCTATTTGTCATGTTGAATGGGCTGAGTTTGGTTTGGCCCGAGCCATTGATTTTGCTAGTATCTGTACACACACGTATATGTATACATATACATATATATAAACACACACAGAGAAATATGTCAAGTAGAGATCTAAATGAGGTGATCATTGTAAAGCACAAGCTCGCTCACATCCAAATCAGACCTAAAATTTTAGCTCAAGCTCGGCTCAGTGGTCATGTTGACCGGGCCAAATATGGACTGGTCCAACCCAATTGATTGTACTTATTACAATACGCGTATATAATGAATGAAAGATGAATATATTAACATTTGAAGAGTTATCACCTTTTATTTTCATTGTATCTTGGTTTAAATTGTTTATTGATAAGATGGGAATGTTAGATCATGTTGAGTTTTGATGATTTGTATATTTTGGCACATTGAACAACCCATTAGGCGCTTCATGTGTGTTGTTTGAAGTCAGAATACTTCGAACGCCTACATTAGGCGCTTAATGTACCTTGGTGGAGTCCAGTACACTTCGAACGCCTAGATTAGGCGCTTTATGTGAAGTGTCTGGACATGTGAACACTTCGAACGCCTAGATTAGGCGCTTCATGTGAGTGTTTGTAAAACAGGACACATTGAACGCCTGATTAAGCGCTTTATGTGACCTGTTGAAAAGTGCGAACACTTTGAACGCCTCTTTAGGCGCTTTATGCAATCCACTATGCCAAAAGTACTTTTTCCCTGGCTGGGCACGTACTCCTAAGTACTTTCTCTGAGTAAAAGTCAGAGTTAGTTCGAACAAGCGTGAAGTGCTACATTAAGCGCTTCATGTGACTTCGAACGCCTTAAGAAGCCCACATTAGGCGCTTGATGTGACTTCGAACGACTGTTCATTTTCACATCAAGCGCTCAATGTCACATCGAACGCCTGTGCTTTTGCACATTAGGTGCTTCATGTGACCAACGTTACAAAGGTCTTGAACTTCACTTTTTAACATCAGTTGACTCTTTGTACCCTCTCTTTTTAGTGTCTTTTTTGCAGGCTCCTCTCTGTTGAAGTTTCTCAGGTTTCCTTTCTTGGCATTCATTTTGAAATCTCTCCAAGAATGTTGCTACATGCCAAAGGGAGATCTCCAATGATGAGGACTCACCAACACATGATGCCAAAACCCATTAATGTCAGTGCAGAGGGTTTCAAACGGGAAGAAACTTTGAAGTTGATAAAATAGGGTTTCTTCCACATTCTTCACCAACTTTCTACTACACAAGCTCTCAAGTTCTCTCAAGCTCAAGCTCTCAAAATATTTGTAATCTTTGTACATCTTTACTTTATTGTTGAGAGTGATTATTGTAAGAAGAAGAGTCTTCTTCTTGGTGAGATTTTCTGTGAGAGATTTGGTAGATTGTTGGTCAAGGAGCAAGGGTGCTCTTTGTTTAAGTTTTCTAAACTTTGAAGGGTTTGTTGATAGTGTGTGGTGCACTATTCTCCCTACAAGATTTCTTTGAGGGCAAAGAAGATCTTTGGAGGCAAAACTTCAAAGTGTTAGAACTCTTGGTTGTGGTCTAGGCAAGATGCCTAGTTTGTATTCTTTTGATTTTGTTTTGGTTGTTGTTTCCCCCAAAAGAAATAACAATCCCCATTTCAAAATCCTTCTTGTGAAACATCAAGAAGGTAGAGGAGTAGAGTCTCTTGACTTGAACCTCTATACATACTCGTGTTCTTTCTTGTCTTTCAAGTTTTATCTTTCTAAAGAACACATCCCAGTATTGGTTGCACTCAAAAACGAAAAATAGCCACAAAATATTCATACTTGGTGAACACACTATTCAACCCCCCTTTTAGTGTGTTCTAAGGGACCTAACAATTGGTATCAGAGCCTCATCTTGCTTATTTGAGTCCAAATACAAGATTTGATCATTTCTAGTATGGATCCCTTTGTTTTTGATGATTTGGGTTCTCCTACTGCTGAAACCTCCAGAAGAAGGAGGCAGGCCTCTGTTGATGAGGATGTGAGTTCTCCTTCTGCTGATATTTCCAGAAGAAGGAGGCAGGAAACCCTATTCCCTTCTATCTCAAATGTTCATGTTAAAGTTCCTATGTTTGACCCTTTAAACTACCCACTGTGGAAGTCAAACATGGAAACATACTTGCGTTCTTGTTCTCACAGAATATGGGTTGAGGTCTCAAGAGGATCTATGATTCCCATTGATATTGATGATCCTACTCCTGAGGAGGAGTTCCAGTTGGCCATAAATAGCAAGGCTCTTGCTATTTTAAATAGCTCTCTTTCCACAAATGAGAGAGCTCAGATTCAAGGTGTTCAATCCGCACATGAGGCTTGGACAAGCTTGAGATGATCCACGAAGGAACATCTCAAGTAAGAAAGGCTAAACGGAGACAGTTGATAAAACAATTTTACAACTTCACTGTCCCCAAAGGTGAAAAGATTGAAGAGTCCATCCAAAGATTCACCAAACTTGTCAACCTTCTCAAAGCGGTTGGCAAGAAGATAGAACAAGAAGATTTAAATCATTGCTTCCTAAACAGTTTAGGAAGAGAATGGAATGCAAAACTGACGGCCATTGAGGAGTCCAAGGATCTTGAAACAATCACCTTGGATGAGTTATATGGGAATCTCATCACTTATGAGATTCATTTAGATGCACAAGAGAAGAATGATCCTATTCGCCAATCTTCAAAGGCTTTGGTTGTAGAGTCGGAGGACTCGGATGATGAAGTCGGACTTCTTGTCAAAAGATTCCGACGTATTGCGAGAAAGAATGGTGACAAAGCAAGGAGATTCGTCAAGGAAAGATACCCCAAGGACAAGGTGAAGGACCAAGAGAATAAATGCTACAAATGTGGGAAGCTTGATCACTTCATGAAGGATTGTCGGGTGAAAGAGCCGCAACTCAAAGACAAGAAGGCCATCTACCAAAGGAAGAAGGCTTTGCAAGCGGAGGTAGCCCATTGGGAGAGCTTTCTTTCCGGGTCCGAAAGTGACAATGGCGATCGAGATGATCTTGCACTCACGGGGGTGGTGGAAGATGATCTTGACAAGGAATTCTTTGCACTAATGGCCATCGACAATGACAAGGAGGTATGCAATATTTCATCTCATTATAAATTCATTGATGAACGAGATGACTTAATCCAAGAAAATGATCTCCTTGATTTAAAATATCAACGTGTCAAGAAAGAGTTTAGAGCATGCATTAATGAGTACAATGACACGTTAGAGAATCACATTGCATTGCAACTTGAGCATGACATATTTTTAACAATGCATGTGATTGCACTTGAAGAGAAACATGATTTGATAAAATCATGTGCTCAAGCCCTTGAGGATAAGAAAAATGATTCAAGAGTAGGTGCTAAAGAGATAAAGAATAAAGATGCATATAGGCCAAGCATGAAAGTCAAACCTAGTGTCATGTATGCATCTAAGAAGGGAAATAAAAAGGAACAAGCACAAGTGATCAAGGAGTCTAAAACCTCCTTGAAGAAGCAAAGGCACATGCCTAAACAAAAGGCTAATGCACCAAAGGTATCACAACCTTCGGTCCATGTTGTGAAACAAAAACCTTCTACTATTCCAAAGAAGGTGGTTCCTAAGAAGGAAACACGACATGTGCCAATGCACAAACATTCGCACAAGCATGCACCAACACACAAGCATACTCCTACATGTTTTTATTGCAATAGGAAAGGTCATGTAGAGAGAGTATGTAGAGCTAAGAATAATAAGAATCTTGTGTGGGTGCCGAAAGGCGAGATGAAGGTAACTAACCTTCAAGGACCCAAAATAAAAAGGGTACCAACTTCATATGGTTCTTTTGTAGGCCCTAGCACTCAATGGAGAAAGCGAAGACAAGAAGGTCAAATGGGTCGTGGACAGTGGGTGTTCCAACCATATGACGGGAGACAAACGTCTCTTCCATAGACTCACTATGCAAGACGGAGGAGTTGTCCACTTTGGCGGTAGCAAAGGCCAAATCAAAGGACATGGTATTGTGGGTAACGATTCCTTCTCTCTTAGTGATGTCTTATATGTTGTAGGTCTTAAGTTTAACTTGATAAGTGTCAGTCAACTTTGTGATGCTAATTATGAGGTAACGTTTTTGAAAACAAAGTGTGTTGTGAAAAAGGAAGAAAAGATTTTATTTGAGGCTTTGCGTTTCAAAAATATTTACAAAGTTAGCATCAATGATTTGGTTTCTCAAAATGTATCGTGTCTAGTTGCTAAGAATGATTTGACGCAACTATGGCATAGACGTCTCGGACATGTATGTTTCAAAACATTTAAATTTATTTGCGAAAATGAAAAAGTCCGAGGCCTTCCAAAAATGAGTTTTGAAAACAATGAGTTATGTGACACTTGTCAAAAGGCGAAACTTGTGAAAACAAGTTTCAAACCCAAGACAAATATTTCCACCTCCAAGCCCCTACAATTGCTTCATATGGATTTGTATGGGGATGTTGGAACAAGAAGCTTGGGTGGCAAACATTACACCTTCGTGGTTGTAGATGACTATACTCGTTATACGTGGGTGATGTTTCTTTCTAAGAAAAGTGATGCATGTAGTGAGTTTATAAGTCTAAGTAAACGATTGGAAAATCATGTGGGTGACACCATCAAAACCATCCGTAGTGATCGTGGTGGTGAGTTCGATGGTGATTTCGAAAGGTTTTGTGTTTCCAAAGGATACTCTCATGACCTTTCGGCACCTAGAACTCCTCAACAAAATGGTGTGGCCGAACGGAAAAATAGAACTCTACAAGAAATGTGTAGAGCAATGTTAAACCAGTTCGGTTTGCCCAAGTATTTTTGGGCCGAAGCGGTTAATGCCGCTTGCCATGTGATCAATCGTGTCTATTTGAGAACATACCTAAATGTGACACCTTATGAGCTTTGGAATGGAAAAGTTTCCAACATTGGGTATTTCAAAGTCTTTGGTTGCAAGTGTTTTATACTTAATACCAAAGATACTTTGGACAAACTTGACCTCAAAGCGGATGAAGGTATCTTTTTAGGTTATGCCTCAAATAGTAAAGCATTTCGTGTTTTCAACAAAAGGAGTCAAAAGGTGGAAGAATCAATCCATGTTAAGTTTAATGAGTCACTTAGTGATGAACCTAAGCTTAATGATGATTGTGTAGAGGATGAAGATGTGACTCCTCAAGAAGAAATTCTTGAGGATATTCCTATGGTTGTTCCTCAACGAGAAATCGTTGATGATCCTCCAAATGGAAACATCTTCGTTGACTTGAGAGTTGAACCTCTCGAAGGCACTCCTCCACCTTGTGTAAATGAACTTAGTGAGCCACGTAGAAGTGTCTCCTCTACTCATGTTGATTCAAAATGTAGAAAATGCATCACAAATTCCGGAACATGAGGTTCATGATGATAATGAAGGTTCATCTCTTCCGGAACATGATCAAGAGGAAGTTGGAGGTGATGTCTCAAATCTTCCTAGATCATTTAAGCATAAAAGTTCTCACCCTCAAGAGTTAGTCATAGGTGATTTAAATAGAGGTATCACCACACGAAGGCAATATAGAGAGAATGCATTTGTCTCTCTTATAGAGCCTAAAAATGTTAAAGATGCACTTCTTGATGAAAATTGGATCTTGGCTATGCAAGAAGAATTAAACCAATTTGAAAGAAGTGATGTTTGGGAGTTAGTTCCCAAACCACACGATCATCCTATTATTGGTACGAAATGGGTTTTTCGTAACAAGATGGATGATCAAGGTAATGTCACTAGAAACAAGGCTAGGTTAGTTGCTCAAGGATACCGTCAAGAAGAAGGTATTGATTTTGATGAGACATTTGCACCCGTAGCACGGCTTGAAGCTATTAGAATGTTGTTAGCATATGCTTGTTATAGAGATTTTACACTTTACCAAATGGATGTTAAATCCGCATTCTTGAATGGTGTTATTCAAGAGGAAGTGTATGTTGCACAACCTCCCGGGTTTGAATGTCATGATTCACCACATCATGTCTTCAAACTTAAAAAGGCTCTTTACGGCCTCAAACAAGCTCCAAGAGCTTGGTACGAGAGGTTAAGTACTTTTCTTCTTAATAATGGTTTTTCAAGAGGTAAAGTTGACACTACTTTGTTCATAAAAGAACAAGGTAGGAATCATTTAATTGTTCAAGTATATGTTGATGATATTATTTTTGGTGCTACTAACAATTGTCTTTGTGAGCAATTTGCTAGTCTTATGCAAGGTGAGTTCGAGATGAGCATGATGGGCGAGCTAAATTATTTCCTTGGATTACAAATCAAGCAAACCAAAGATGGTGTGTACATTTCCCAAGCCAAATACACAAGAGACTTGCTCAAAAAGTACAACTTTGGTGAAGGAAGAGAGGTGAACACTCCTATGAGCACAAGTGCAAAGCTTGACAAGGATGAAAAGGGAAAGCATGTCGAGGTAACCTTGTATCGTGACATTATAGGTAGTCTACTTTACTTGACGGCTAGTAGACCCGATATTTTACATGCGGTATGCTTATGTGCTAGATTTCAAAGTGATCCTAGGGAGATGCATTTTATTGCGGTAAAACGCATCCTTAGATACCTTAGAAGTACTTTGAAATTTGGTTTATTTTATCCTAAGAATGCATGTTTTGATTTAAGAGGTTATTGTGACTCCGATTATGCGGGGAGTCTAGTTGATAGAAAGAGCACCTCCGGAACTTGTCAGTTTCTTGGAGATTGTCTCGTTTCTTGGTACTCCAAGAAACAAAACAGTGTGTCTCTCTCTACGGCGGAATCCGAATATGTGTCGGCCGCCTCGTGTTGTGCACAATTGTTATGGATGACCAACACGTTAAATGATTATAACATTCACTTCTCAAAAGTGCCAATTTTGTGTGATAACACGTCCGCCATAAATATTGCACAAAATCCCGTCCAACATAGTCGGACCAAGCACATTGAAGTGAGGTATCATTTCATCCGTGATTGTGTACAAAAGAACTTGGTAAGTGTAGAATTTGTTCCTACACATGACCAACTTGCGGACATTTTCACGAAACCCTTGCCTAGCGATGTCTTTTTATCCATAAGAAGTAGGTTAGGGTTGCTCAATATGGGTTGACAAAACCATCTTGAGTTTTTGAGCACGAAAATTTCAAACATTTTCAAGATCAGTACACATAAAGCGCTTTATCTCAAATTGTTCAGGCATTCGATGTTACATCAAGCGCCTGATGCTAAGGATGTCACTCGTTCGAAGTGACATCAGGTGCTTTATTAGGTCGTTCGATGTAGGATTAAGCGCTTGATCTGAGTGTGTTCACTCGTTCGAAGTAACATTAAGCGCTCAATCCTCCCTTACACAGTCGTTCAATGTGACATTAGGCGCTTCATCCTCATTTGTGAAGTCGTTCGATGTCACATTAGGCGTTTTAACCCTGTTCTTTCACTATCTTTTCGCCGCCTCTTCAGTTTTTCGCGCCATTCAAAGACCATCAATTCACAGCCGCCTCTTTCTCTTCCCTCTCTCCCACGTCTGCCTCTTCCTCTTCCCCATACAATCCAACTTTTCATCTTCTTCCTCACTCCTCTCTCTCCCACTCTCCCACTTCTCCCTTACCTCCCTCTCCACCATTACTCCACTAACTCTTCATCTTCCTCCCTTCACCCTTTAAAATCCAACCTCTCCTCTTTCTTCCTTCTTCACTCGTATCTTCATCATTTACTCTAAACTTCAAGACCTCTTCTCCTCAAATTCCTCCAACAATGGCTTCCGCTGGTCCTTCAAAACGTCCAAGATCCCAAAAGCGAAAAACAACGGCTGGACAAGGTATTGTCGAGCCTCCTGCAATCGTCACCATTCGCGAAGGGCTCACCAAGGACAACATTCCTTGGTTGAAGAAGTTTGAGCCCGACATCAAGAAACCTCCACGCTCAATTGATAAAGGTGTTCACGTTTCCTACCATTCCTGTATGATATACCAGGAGTGGGTAGCAAACAACCGTCTGATCATCCCTCTGAAGCTGCTCAACCTCAGCAACGTGCCTGAGACGAGCAGTGCACTAGAAATTGTTCCTTTCTTGGAACATCAAGGCTGGACATCACTTTGGTCCAGACTTGACATGCAAAAATTCTCCCGCGAGCACACCCGGCTGTTCTACTCCAATCTGTGGGTCACCCCACAATCTGAGTCTCAACCTTTCTCTCTCAACTCCTTCGTTGATGGTACTCCTCTTAGCTTCACTGTCCCTGAAATCTGTGAAGTTCTGCGTATCAGAAATGAGGGTTTGACAGATTTCTCCGTATTTGACTGGAGTTCCAAATACGACGTCCCCGAGCAGGACGTTAAATTTGATTTGGGGTACTACCCTTCTAAAAAGACTCAGAACATGTCGTTGGTGGATCGCATTCTGCTCGCGGTTGTCACCTACTGCATCAATGGTAAGGCCACTAGAAATCCCAGTAACATGGATTTCTATGTCTCTTACCGCCTCAAGCACCTTACTCAGCTGAATCTGGCCTGGATCATCATCGAAGTCATGTTTGCGGCCCTTCGAAAGGGGTCCAAAGCTCTGCCTTTTGCCAACATTGTCACGATTTTGCTCAAATCCAAAGGCGTTGTTATTAATGATGATGATTTGTCCCCCGTTGCCAAATCCGATCTTTATGATCACTATAACATCGCCCAGGCCATTGACTCGCAGAAAAGGAAAGCCACCACTATTCCTGCCGATGATGAGGTCGAAGAAGGACCTCCTGATGGCACGGGTGGTAGTGATTCCTCGGAATTACTATCACGCATTGCTGCCCTTGAACAAACCGTTCAGCAGTTGCATCTTCGTGATGCTGAGCATGAAGCTCGGCATGCGCGAAATGAACTGCGCATGACTGCATTTCGCAATGCATTCATGCAGATCAGTCCATGAGCCCTTCCTCCTAATTTTGATGATTTAGGGGGAGAAAGTGGTGGTGGTGGTGATGGTGCTGGTGGAGGTGCTGGTGATGCTGCTGGTGGTGCTGGTGGATCCATGGGTGGGTTCACGGATTTTGCCGCTAGTGGAGGTTTTGGTTTTAGTGGGTTTACACCACCAAGTGGTGGTGCTATGTAAATTTTTTTTGTTGGTGTTAATTGTTTTTTTTTTTGCAATTATTGAATGAAATTTTTATAACTTGAATTTATTGTTGATGTCCATTAAAATTGTTTCATCATTTCATTCAAGTTATTTCTTTTTCATTGCACTTAGTGAGGGGGAGCATATATTAAGGGGGAGTTTTGTTAAGTTATGCATATTGTGAAATTATCAAAAAGAGGGAGAATGTTAGATCATGTTGAGTTTTGATGATTTGCACATTTTGGCACATTGAACAACCCATTAGGCGCTTCATGTGTGTTGTTTGAAGTCAGAATACTTCGAACGCCTACATTAGGCGCTTAATGTACCTTGGTGGAGTCCAGTACACTTCGAACGCCTAGATTAGGCGCTTTATGTGAAGTGTCTGGACATGTGAACACTTCGAACGCCTAGATTAGGCGCTTCATGTGAGTGTTTGTAAAACAGGACACATTGAACGCCTGATTAAGCGCTTTATGTGACCTGTTGAAAAGTGCGAACACTTTGAACGCCTCTTTAGGCGCTTTATGCAGTCCACTATGCCAAAAGTACTTTTCCCCTGGCTGGGCACGTACTCCTAAGTACTTTCTCTGAGTAAAAGTCAGAGTTAGTTCGAACAAGCGTGAAGTGCTACATTAAGCGCTTCATGTGACTTCGAACGCCTTAAGAAGCCCACATTAGGCGCTTGATGTGACTTCGAACGACTGTTCATTTTCACATCAAGCGCTCAATGTCACATCGAACGCCTGTGCTTTTGCACATTAGGCGCTTCATGTGACCAACGTTACAAAGGTCTTGAACTTCACTTTTTAACATCAGTTGACTCTTTGTACCCTCTCTTTTTAGTGTCTTTTTTGCAGGCTCCTCTCTGTTGAAGTTTCTCAGGTTTCCTTTCTTGGCATTCATTTTGAAATCTCTCCAAGAATGTTGCTACATGCCAAAGGGAGATCTCCAATGATGAGGACTCACCAACACATGATGCCAAAACCCATTAATGTCAGTGCAGAGGGTTTCAAACTGGAAGAAACTTTGAAGTTGATAAAATAGGGTTTCTTCCACATTCTTCACCAACTTTCTACTACACAAGCTCTCAAGTTCTCTCAAGCTCAAGCTCTCAAAATATTTGTAATCTTTGTACATCTTTACTTTATTGTTGAGAGTGATTATTGTAAGAAGAAGAGTCTTCTTCTTGGTGAGATTTTCTGTGAGAGATTTGGTAGATTGTTGGTCAAGGAGCAAGGGTGCTCTTTGTTTAAGTTTTCTAAACTTTGAAGGGTTTGTTGATAGTGTGTGGTGCACTATTCTCCCTACAAGATTTCTTTGAGGGCAAAGAAGATCTTTGGAGGCAAAACTTCAAAGTGTTAGAACTCTTGGTTGTGGTCTAGGCAAGGTGCCTAGTTTGTATTCTTTTGATTTTGTTTTGGTTGTTGTTTCCCCCAAAAGAAATAACAATCCCCATTTCAAAATCCTTCTTGTGAAACATCAAGAAGGTAGAGGAGTAGAGTCTCTTGACTTGAACCTCTATACATACTCGTGTTCTTTCTTGTCTTTCAAGTTTTATCTTTCTAAAGAACACATCCCAGTATTGGTTGCACTCAAAAACGAAAAATAGCCACAAAATATCCATACTTGGTGAACACACTATTCAACCCCCCCTTCTAGTGTGTTCTAAGGGACCTAACAGGGAAGCAGCTAAAAGTTTACAATACTTGCATGTAAACTAAACTGACAAAATCTTTGAAAGTGATGAAGTTTTCATTCAAACCATAACTAAATTGTTAATGAACATTGACTTGGAAATTCTGTTTGTTGACTTATGAACGTTGACCTTGAAATCTTGTTTGTTGATGTTGCAGTAACTCACTATCTTCCAATACATACTTGAACAGAATTAAACTGGAGTCATAATTTTGAAACCGATCATTACAAACTCTCCACTATAAAAAAGGCAAACTCTAATTTGCACACCACCATTCAAAATCAATCAATACAGAAAATAAGCCCTTTCAACATGAAGGCCATTGCTTTCTGTGTGATACTGATTTCATTAGCATATGTTGCAAAATCCGCAAACATTTCTCCTACTCACTTGAAAAAATATGAAATCCACGTTGCCAATGGCCTTTATGAAGAAAAAAAAGAGCTTACCGAAGAAGACAAAGGAAAAGAAGGAAAAGAAGGAAAGGAAGAAAAAGAAGAGTTCATGACAGTCCATTGCTGGTCGAAAGACATGGAGATAGGATCGCATCCTATTAAACCGAAAGGCGATTTTTATTTTAAGTTCAACTTGTGGTTAGTACAATGGGTCAAATGTAACATTGTTTGGAAGGAGAAAAGTTCTTCTATCAAAGTATTTGATGAAGAACTAGGGAAAAAACATTGTGGGAACGATAAAATAAGCATATGCTATTGGTTGGTGAAGAAGGATGGGCTTTATTTAGGAGATAAAGTCAATCCCGGTGAGGGTGACGTGAAAAAGATGTACCCATGGGATTAATATTGTGTAATGTTAGCAACATAAACATTGTAATACTTTGTCTAATTAATTTGAGTTTATGATGCAGATTTTTTTCTTTTTCTTTGTGCATGTTTCTTTCTTTCTTTTTTCCCCTCAATGATGCAGAGTTTAAGAAACTCACCAATTTAAGGTGACATGTGCTACGGTCTAAGGGCCTTTGCCTTGTCGTAAACTCCATTGCTTGGATACATATTTAGATATGTCTTTCACAACAACAACCATACCCAGTATATCCAACAACAGCAAAAGCTATTGTTAAGGTCTAGAAAAGATGAGAGGTAGACAAACAATACCTATATCCCAAGAGATAGAAAGCTTACTTCCAGTAAGAAACCTTCACTGCACAAAAGCTTCTAAAAAGTCAGAATTTGAGTTGGGTTTTCGTCAAAAAGTATTCTTCAAAACTTTGGGCCAGAACCAGAAATTTTCTTTTCTCTCAAATCCGACACAAGTGAATGTTGGAATCTGCAGAAAATCATATAATTGTGTCTTGTATATTTAACCGGATCGACTATAGAATTAAACTAGAACATATTAACGATAAAAAGGTAAGAATGTCGCAAATATAAGATGTTGATCTGAGGAAACATTTCAGACAACGTAAAGCTTAAAAATGGTGAAACCTTTTGATTGGATGGGAATCAGATCATATCCTCCGAAGGGACCAAATTTGTAAAAGTTCCTAGAATTTGATTAGGGCTTTGATTAAAACTAATAAAAATAATCATTCTTCACAAACTCATATGAAAATATAATAAAAAATTATTCTCCAAAAACCCAGGCAAAAACCAAGGGAGCTTGTAGCGGATTAATGTGCAACTGGTATTTCTTCATATTAAGTATGTGGGTAATTTTTATGTTAGACAATCGGTAATACTTAGACACTTATTAACTAATGAGATTATATATAATTGAGATGTAGCGATGAGTGGGCATACAGGGGGTTCACCCTCTTATTTTCTTTCTATTGGTTAATGAGTAACTAGGGTTTATTCATTGACCATTATAAAATTTTTCATGTGATCATTTTTACATATTCAAGTTGCTAACTTCAACTTAAATTTAACTTACATACTACTGATATTGAGAAACTATGCATATGATCTTAATTTACGTACATCATAACTAATTTTATGATTTTATACTTCTCGTTTCACACTTCGATCGTGACTCGATTTTTGGGTCAAACTTGAGTTAAATCGCAGTTGAGAAACCCATTTTCCAACTCTAACAAACTTGTCATTCAAAGGATAACCAACTTGTTAATGAACATTGACTTTGAAATTTTATTTGATGAGAAACGCTTAAAGACAATTAAATAGTATGCGTTAGAGTTTTGAAACAAATCAGTAACAAATGTACACCATAAGAACGCAAACTATAAGTGGCATGACAACGTTCAATTTCAATCATTACAAAAAGATGAGTATAATCCCTTTTACCATGAAGTCTATCACCCTATGTGTAATACTAATTTCATTGGCATGCATTGCGCAATCCGCAAATGTTTCTCTTACTCACTGTTAGGTCCGTAACAAACACTCTAGAAAGGGGTGAATAGAGTGTTTGGAAATTTGCAGAATTTGTGTTTTTGGCTTTCTCCAACTCAAATAGAATTCAAAATCAAAGCAAGAATGGGAGATGAGAAACAATGAATGAGTACGCCGGATATAGAGTGGTTTGAACCGTAAATGATTCTACTCCACTACCACTTTGTTTCCAAAGTGGATTTTCAACAATTACTCTTCTTATTATACTTAATAAGAACAACCATAGCAATATTTATACTAACAACTTAGTGTAAGCAACCATAACAGCAACTTCTTGCACAAAACAAGTTTGTGCAACTACAACAACTTCAGCTATAAAAAAGAACAACTTCTTGCTATCTCACAACTTCTACAAAGTTCTCGCAAAGAACTTTCTCACAGTGAGTTTAAGGAAGTAGTAGGGTTTACACTTTTTCACTAGTATAAACACAAGCAAAAGGTCAAATATTTATGGTTCATCTTGTGTTAGATTACAATATCTCAATATACATTAAAGAAGAACAAACAAGAGCTTAACAAGCTTTAAGCACTTTTACACAAATGAGAGAAATTTATAACAATGAAGAATGAAGCTTGATGATAGTGAAAGTGTATGAATGCCTCATCTGAGCTTCTTCTATTTATAGAAGGTGTAATCCAAGTTTATGGAGACTCCTTCGTGTCTTCAAGTCGATCTCAAGTCTTGACAACTTGAAAATAGCATTTAACCACTCTATGGATTGATTTGATCCTCCAAAGCCATCATAGAGAATCTTAGACATAGATAAAATAGTCAAGGAAGCATGTATAATGTTAGAGGAAAGTCCACAAGAAATTTGAGCAAGACTGGAAAGAGAAAACACCATGAATCTCCCTCGGATTTTGTTCCAATGGTCAAAAAATTTGAATTCTGGGTGACATCGATCGATCGATATGTTTGGCTTGAGAGATCGATGTCTCCTAGAGAGGTTCCAGTTTTGAACCTGCCATACATCGATCGATCAAAGTCTCTCCATGAGAGATTGATGTGACATCGATCGATCGATGTTCCCAAGACTGAGAGATAGATGCCTTTCAGAGAGGTTCTAGTTTTTGAACCTCCATACATCGATTGATCGAAGTCTCTCCTTGAGAGACTGATGTGACATCGATCGATCGATGTCCCCAAGACTGAGAGATCGATGTCTTCCAGAGAAGTTCTAGTTTTGAACCTCCATACATCGATCGATCGATGTCCTTAGTTTTGAGGGATCGATGTTGGACAGAAAGGTTCCAACCTTGGACCTTTCCAACATAGATCGATCGATGTCTCTCTTTGAGAGACTGATGTATACATAGATCTATCTATGTGAGAGATCTATGTCTCATAATATGTTTTTCTCATTTTGCTTCAAATTCCAAGTGTAAATTTTCTTTTTAACTTATTCAAAACATCTTTTTACATCATCAAAACATTTCATACCCAACACTCACTTGAAAAGTATGAAATCCATATTTCCAATGGCCTTTCTAATGAAAAGAAAAACTAAATGACAGTATGTTGGTCTAAAGACATGAAGATAGGATCCCATCCGTGCAAAACCGATTGTTACCTTTAGTTCAGTAAGTGATTGATACCATTTAAAAAGAATTTAACTAACCAAATTTTCATTTGAATTACAAATACAAATAACTAGCACATAGCAGTGTGCCCTAGTGTATATACTCTTACACGGCATGCATATTCGTACACGGCTTGCAAGCATCTCAGGTATGGAAAAACATACGTGCCACATGGCTAGCCATGCAATCCTAACACTTAAACTAGTTCTTCAACACAAGGCTAGGAAAGGATTAACGTTATCTGTTGGGGAAACAAGTCCAGCTGAGATGTGTCGAGCTCAGCCAAGGTAACAAGTCCAGTTGAGGTGTGCCGAACTTAGCCAAGGTACGCCAACCTAATCTGAGTAATGACCGTACTGGGAAATGAGACTAAGTGGATAAAATCAGTCAGCCCAACTAAGAAAAAGGACGAACAAATTAAGATCGTGTTGAACTGAAGAAGAGCTGAGTGAAAAGGATGAAGTAAGGGCATACTGAACTGAAGAGGAGTCGAGGTGAAGAACAACACAGAACTAAGACGAGAAGACAACAAAGAAGCTGAAGAGAAAAAGTAAAGCACAATTCATGAAGCAACACTAAGGCCGAGCTACCATACTTTGTAAATAATGTAACTTAGAATTTTTACTGTACATAATTCCGAACACACCAGGTAACTAGCCGTTATCTTTGTAGACGTTAGAAAATACTGTAGTTGAATAGTGACCACTATACAAGTGGAAAAATCAAGCCGTTAGGAATAGAGTGACTCTTATAAAAGAGAAACAACCGTGTACATCTAAACCTTAACTTGAATCAATGTTAAATTCTTTCAATCTCGACACTGTTCCATCTATGGGCAACATCCTGGTCAAATTTTTGTTTTACGAGCCACCTACCTTAAATAATTTCAGGTAAGAATTTAATAGACCCAAAACCAAACCTTTAAGTATAAATTTAACTGTGCTGCCTAAAGTTTCATGAAGCATTACAAATATGAGTTGCCTGATGTCAAAAGGTCTTTTGCTTGTCCTTCTATTGTCCCTTTTCCTCTCGGGGAGTTATTCCATTCCTTTCCGCTATCATGTGCATATAATTAGCAATCTCCCGGACAACACAAATCTCTTGAAACTCCATTGCTTTTCGGGAGACGACGATATGGGATATCATTATCTCAAGGTGAATGACGCTTATGATTTTCAGTTCTGGGGGAATTTTACGGGCACCACAAAATTTTACTGTCACTTCTGGTGGGGGAAAAAGGATAGAAGTATGGCTGTATTTGATAAAAGGATAGTACGTCATCATTGTGGAGTCTATAAACTATTACATTATGTTTGTACGTGGGTTGTAAAAGAAGATGGATTTTACACCGCCAAAGTGTGGGGTCCGACTCAAGATCAGCTTGTCAAAATGAATTGGTGGCAAGACCACAGTCTGTTAGAGTTAGCCCCTTCCTCCTAATGGTTTTGTCAATCATATGTTTTTTCCATTGCATAGCTTCAAATGAATGATCTAAAATGGTTATTTCTTTGATTTTTTTTTATCTTTTATATGAAAGTTTACAGTCCAGAGGAATAGAATGATGTGATGCCTTATAGTGCCACAGAAGGCCAATCATAAATAAAGCCAAGACAAGATGAATATTTTATGAAGGACTATCATACAGATCAAATGTTAGGTCCGTGACATTCACTCTAAAAGAGGAGGTGTATAGAGTGCTGGATAAATTTCGACTTTTTCTTGATTGAACTCACACAAGCTCTCAATGTATCAAAAATAAGAAAGAATTAAATGAGAGATAATGAGTTTGTGACCCACAATTTAGAATGGTTCAAATATCTTTGATTTTACTTAGCTACAACTTTATTTCCAAAGTAGATTTTCAACAACAACTTTCTTATTACCTTCAACAAGAAATACGAACAACAACAATAACACTTACACTAACAATTGGTGCAATCACCAAATAAACCAGCAACAACTTATTGAACAAACATTTTGTTCAACATGAACTAAAAAAACATCATCTTATTGCATAAATACTTTGCCAAACATCAGCTACAAGTAAAAACTACTTCTTGCTTCTTCACAACTTTAACAAAGTCCACCGAAGAACTTTCACTAAATGTGTTTTGGGGAAGAAGTGAAATTACACTTTTAAATAAGTATAAATCACAAGCAATAGATCAAATATGTTTAGTTCCTCTTGTGTTAAACTTCTGCTCTCACAATACAACAACAAAAACATGCAACATGAGCTTAATGAACTTTAAATATTTTTGCACCTTTGAGTGCTTTTTACAACAACAACGATGAAACTTTGAGGAGGATAAAAATGTGTGAATGTCTCATCTGAGCTTCTTCAATATATAGAGGTGTGAATCTCGTTTTTGTAGCCTCTATGAAAGTGTTTCAATCCATTAATTGTTTTGAAGATGTCCACATAGTCTTTAACAATCCTATACTTGAATTTGATGATTATACGCCACCTTAGAGATGTTTAGATATATGTACAATAGTCAATAAACCGTTATAGACGTTGGGAAAGTCCAAAATCAATTTGGAAAATATTGGAGAGAAGAAAAGCTTTAAATTTTTCTTCAATTTGATTGCAACGGCTATAAGAATTTGAATTAATGATGATATCGATCGATTTATGTGGGGTATGATGTATATCGATCGATCTATGTGACAATATAATATACATCAACCGATCCATGTATGGTATGATGTTGGACAGTGTGGATTTAATTTAAATGCAGGATGACATCGATCGATCTGCATAGGGTATGATTCACATTATGTACATATGATGTTTACATCAAGCTCACAAGGCAACAACATTATCAGTTGCTCCAAGGTCCGGCTTTTTAACTTACATGCTACTGATATTGAGAAACTATGCATATCATCTTACTTTACATACATCATAACTAATTTTATGATTTTATATTTTTCGTTCCGCACTTCGATCGTGACTCGATTTTTGGGCCAAACTTGAGTTAAACCGCAGTTGAGAAACCTATTTTCCAACACTAACAAACTTGTCATTCAAAGGATAACCAACTCGTAAATGAACATTGACTTTGAAATTTTTTTTGATGAGAAACGCTTAAAGACAATTAAATAGTATGCGTTAGAGTTTTGAAGCAAATCAGAAACAAGTGTTCACCATAAGAACGAAAACTATAAGTGGCAACAACGTTCAAATTCAATCGTTACAAAAAGATGACCCAATTAACACCATAAACCGGCTGGAGCGGGTTTCCAAACATTTTACCGTAAAAATTGAAAACCAAAAGATGCATTGCTACACGTGCGTCCTAGTGTATATACTCTTACACGGCATGCATATTTGTACACGGCTTGCAATCATCTGAGATGTGGAAAAACAGACGTGCCACATGGCTAGCCATGCAATGCTAACACTTAAACTAGTTCTTCAACACAAGGGTAAGGAAAGGATTAATGTTCTCTGTGTGGAAACAAGTCCATCCGAGGTGTGCTGAGCTCAGTCAAAGTACGGTGACATGATCTAAGTAATGATCTTGCTAGAAAATAAGACTAAATGGATAAAGTCATTCAGCCGAGCTGAGCTGAACTAAAGAAAAAGACGGACAAAGTAAGACCGTGCTGAACTGAAGAAGAGCTGAGGTGAAATGGATGAAGTAAGGCCGAGCTGAACTGAAGAGGAGCCGAGGTGAAGAGAAGCACGGAAAGAAGCTGAAGTGAAAAGGTGCTGAGCCGATATGACGAAGTGAGCACAAGTCAAGAACCAACACTAAGGACGAGCTGTCATACTTTGTAAATATTATAACTTAGAATTTTTATTGTACATAATTCTGAGGAGACTTAGTAACTAGCCGTTACCTTTATAAAATGTTATAAAATAATGTAGTTGAACGGTGACCACTGCACAAGTAGAAAAATCAAGCCGTTAGTAGTAGAATGACCTCTATAAAAGAAAAGCAACCGTGTACATCTTAACATTAACTTGAATGAATGTTAAATTCTTTTAATCTCGACAATCTTCCATCCATGGGCAACATCCTGGTCAAAGTTTTGTTTTACGGGCCACCCACCTTAGATAATTCCAGGTAAGAATTTAATAGACCCAAAATCAAACCTTTAAGTATAAATTTAATTGTGCTGCCTAAAGTTTCATGAAGCATTGCAAATATGAGTGGCCTGATGTCAAAAGGTCTTTTGCTTGTCCTTCTATTGTCCCTTTTCCTCTCGGGGAGTTATCCCCTTCCTTTGCGCTATCATGTGCACATAATTAGTAATCTCCCAGACAACACAAATCTCTTGAAACTCCATTGTTTTTCGGGAGATGACGATTTGGGATATCATTATCTCAAGGTGAATGACGCTTATGATTTTGATTTCTGGGTGAATTATTTGGGCACCACAAAATTTTACTGTCACTTCTGGTGGGGGAAAAAGGATAGAAGTATGGCTGTTTTTGATAGAAGGATAGCATTTCATCATTGTGGACGCTTTAAAGCACTTCATTATGTTTGTACGTGGGTTGTAAAAGAAGATGGATTTTACACCGCCAAAGTGTGGGGTCCGACTCAAGATCAGCTTGTCAAAATGAATTGGTGGCAAGACCACAGTCTGATGGAGTTAGCCCCTTCCTCCTAATGGTTTTGTCAATCATATGTTTTTTCCATTACATAGCTTCAAATGAATGATCTAAAATGGTTGTTTTTTTTATTTATCTTTTATCTAAAAGTTTACAGTCCTGAGGAGTAGAATCATCTGATGCCTTATAGTGCACAAAAGGCCAATCGTGAATAAAGTCAAGACAAGATGAATATTTTATGATGGACTATCATGCAGATCAATCCTAGCCCTTTGCATCACATCACATAGAAAAAGAATAGTTTAAGTAATCGTTTGAAAGAGAGTACCATTCTCGAAACGAATATTGATCAATTGATCTTCGTGCCAAACCAGTTCACTAAGTAGACTGTAACAAGAGGCAACAAAGGTTGGAACTCTTTGTGCCAAATTTCTCATCCTAAGAGTTTCCAGGTTAGTAAGAGCCCTTTTTAGGGGGTTTTACAAAAGCGAGGAAAGCATGTAGGTCTCGCCTACTATGCATGTATCTCTAGTGGATTACAGTGGCAAAGATGATGAATTATTATTTGAGATAAGAAGATTTAATTCGCATCCTCTAGCCTAACGAAAATCATGATTAATTGGTTCTCTTTTATAAAACAATTCCAATTTCTTGTGCTTCACTTATTTAGAAGCGAATAACGTCACATCTTTATGTGAAGTGTTTCATTTATCGGCAACATATATATTGTTCAAACTTTCCTTCTACGTCTTACCAAAGATTCATTAATCTATGTACGATCCTTCTTGTATATTTATTTTTCTTACAACAATCTACGTAAGAATCTAATGCACCCAAAAAAATTTTCCCCCTCTCTTTTGCTTTCTGATATTAAAGACATGAGTATAGAGCAAGAGCCTATGCAGTTTTGAAGAGCAGAAAAAAAAAAACAACATGAGTTGTGTGATGTCCAAAAACATCTTCCTAGTTCTTATAGTATCACTTTTCCTCTCAAGAAGTGTTTCATTCCCCCTTAGGGATCGCTATTATGTCCATATAGTTAATAATCTCCCAAACAACACAAACCTCTTGAATGTCCATTGCATTTCAGGGGACGACCATTTAGATTTTAGTGATCTCAAGGTGAATGAAACCTACCAATTCGATTTTCAAGAATTGCTTGGAGGAGGCACAAAGTTTTACTGCCATTTCCAGTGGGGAAAAAAGGAAAGAAGTATGGCGGTTTTCGACCGTTGGCTTAAGTATAAGGTTTGCAGACACTTCAAAATGTTTAAGCAGATTTGTTGGTGGCCAGTAAAAGAAGATGGATTTTACTTTGCCCGTGCATGGGATCCAACGTCTGATCAGCTTACCAAAATCAATTGGTGGGTTCAAAATGGTGTGGCCAATTCTACATCTATTGAAGAGCTACTCATTTCCTCATAGTCTTTGTCAAATATATGGTTGAGTTTTTCTATTAATAGTGTCACATGAATTTTCGTCAATCTATGACATATAGAGTTGAATTTATGTTTGCTGTATTTGATTTGTTGCTTTATTCACAAAGTTCAAATTTTAATGGTTGTTATACTCGTGCTGTTGTTTGAATGTTTGTTTTCTTTTTTCTGCAAAGAGGTCACAGTTGTCTGTTTCATTATTTTCTTTGTAGTTTCGTACGTGCCTGGAATAAAGTATTGTTGGCATGTCGCTCTCCCTCCTCAAACCCTAACGATAGCTTTTGTTGTTTTTAGGATATACTGAATATGATTGATTTTTTTTCTTTTGGGGGTTTAAATGCTACTATGTTAACCAGATAAATTAAAGCATCAAGAGATGCAACCCATATAAAAGCCTACGTGTAGGTCACATGCTGACCTACATGTATTGCTCAGTAATGTAAAGTAATTTTAAACAATATATAGAAATATCGTCTATGTCTAAAATGTTTGGGTAGAACTTATACATCATTCTATACACGTGAGTGCATGTGTTACATCTCTAGATACAAATGATGCTCATTCAAAAATATATCTGCTTCGAGCTTGCCAAATATGATACATTGTGACAACCAATGCAATTTTTGTCGTCTTGCCTCTCAGAGCTTTCTTTTTAAGTCTACGTGAACTTCAGATCAGAAGTCTGTTGACGGATCTAATTCTCCTTAGTAGATGCTAAAATGGTTAGTCAAACATGTCTGGGTATGATTGACTGACTTGTTTATGGTACCGTACCATTTGATCCAAATAAATCACTTCTTCATTTTAACTCCTGTGATTCCTCCATTCAATAAAATTTCACATATTTATCTTGAAGTCTCTCTCATCTGGGCCAAACTTTCCTTGTTCGAATTATCCAACGTTCATTAATCTTGGGAAGAATCTAACAGACAACACTGTCTATTAATAAAGTGAGTAGAGAGCAAAAGCTCATGCAATTTTGATGAGTGAAACTCCACCAATATGAGCTGTATTGTGTAAAAAAAAGTGGTAATCCAACCACTAAGAGTTCCTACCACCTCCGTCTCACAGGAAGTGTAGTGATATAAATCAGGAACCCGATAGATTCAGACAAAGGGCAGGTTATATACACAGGTACAGCATTATGGAGCCCAAACAATAAAATTTCCTACAAATGTTCTCAAAAGGATTCGAACTCTCAACCTCCTTCTTTCAAGATGATTATCCTTGTATCAAAAAAATTCTCCTACTAGGTCTTGTATTTGTTATAAATATTATGAAATTATGGATGTCCAAGGTATTTTTGAGAACAACAACGGTTATACCAATCCAAATGTGTCCCAAATAAAAACAAAGGGTGTAACGAATTGAATATATCCTCATCTCCAAAGTCATATAAATAGTACACTATGTTAGACATATTATTCAAACATTTGAATAAGAAAATAATACATTCTTATTCTCTACCTCTTATCTTTTCTTGTCTTCAATATTGTCTATATGTCGCTTTTTTTCCCCGAGAAGTGTTCCTTCTCTTGCTGAAGACAAGTATTATGTTTATATAGCTAACAATCTCACAAACAATACAAAACCTCTTAAAAATCCATTGCTTTTCCAAAGACGACGGCTTGGGATATCATGATCTCAAGGTGAATAACTATTACACCTTTGGGTTTGGATTAGATAGCCGATTCGATATTTTTTTCTGGGCTGTAAAAGAGGATGGGTTTTACATTGGCTTTCTGTACGCAAAACCGCATAAGCTTGTCAAAATGCATTGGCGGCTAAACAACAGTGTCGCTAATTGTTCATCGTTGGTAGACCCAATTTCCCACTCCATTCCTTCTTATCCTCTTCAATTGCCCCTGGCCGCCCTTATCCATCATTATTCATTTCTCCATTCTTCACCATTCTTAGTTTTCACTTCTCGCTAAGCAGCAGTAGACAAGCAAGCGGTCTAGGTTCCGTTCCAACAAAAGTTGGTGAAGCCGAGGGACATGCCGAAATTCACTCTGAGCAAGACATTATAGATATTGAAATGATTCAAAGTTATGATTTAACTTTTACTCTCTAAAATTTGAAATAATTTCTGTCCGGAGGTCTTCCATTAGCGACACGCCGTCATTGCCACCGTTCTCATCCTCCTCGCCGGAGATACTCCTCTTTCCTCCCTTCTTTTGTCGCATGACTTTCCGCCTTATTAGGATTCAAGTGAGTGCACCTTATCTTATCATGTGTTCTTTTTGTGTATTTCTTTTGTAAATGATGAATTGTTATTTTTCATTTTGTATATTTTTCTTATGGATAAGATTGTTGATTATATGTTAAAAATATTTCTCTTATAGTTTTATGTCATAATTTCGTCTTGAAAAACATTATTGTTTCTCTGGTTATAGCAATGTTCTTCATAAAATATTACGTCAGGTCATGAGTAAAAATCGTGTATGATGTTTGATATATGCATATACACGAAACCTGAAAAATACATGAAATGTCGTACACGACCTGAAATATTTGTACTTGTCAAGTTTGTGTGTATACCTGATACACGACACAAAACATGACATGTACATGTTTGAGTATCTAATTCCGTACACGCGAAGCAAACAAGTAAGGTATGAGTCTAGTAGTTTGATATCCGAAACTCAAAAAATACAAACACGAAACACGACATGTTTGTCATCCTTATTTTCGTCATCATTTTTTAACCCAAAACGTAATGATGAGGAATCGGCAACATTTCTTACCCAAAAAACATTCCAGGCTGACATTAAGAATTCCTAAAATAAAAAAGAAAGATCACACTGCAACGCGTTTGCAGTTGTGGCGGAGAATTATTCTTCAGCAAATTTCACGGGATACATTGCTTATGGAAATCCAGCTACTTTCCTAATCCTCATCAAAATAAATAAAAATTATGTCATCTTCGTCAAAATTTCCTTGTATGGGGTTAACGAAAACTAATTGACCAAACATTCCTGTCTATTGCTCCTCAAAATAAAAGTTGATTTTGACTTTTCAACCTAAAATAATTCACATTATATTAAAAAAATCAAAACGAAATTACATTTTAAGGCGGATGTAGTACTAAGTAGAGCTGGGTCATTTCACCACCTTATTTAAAGACGGACGTGATGTCAATGATCGAGGATCTTACATAATATGGTATTCTTTTCTTTTTCTTTCTGAATTTCCTAATTTTGTATTCGATGATTCCTGAGTTTCATCTTAGAGAAGACAATTTATCTCCTTCTGAACAGTGACCTGGTTTATATTTTTATGTCATTGCTTCATGGTGTTCTAATAAATCAACCCCTTATGAATTCCCCAAATAATGCTGCGATAGCACTGTGATGATCAACTGTCTCATCCAGAACTAGAACGCATGATTTTGTGAGGGATTATGATACACATCAAATCAAAACAAAAAGAAGGTGTTGAATTGGACATGTGAATCGATCGATTTTGAAAAAATTACAGAATAAAAGTTTGGCCAGGGCGTTGCAACATTTCTAAATCTTTATCAATAACTTGGAAAACCAGAGTTCTGTTGTTGTGATGGTGGTTGTGGTGGTGGTTAGTATTATTTTTTTTTTTTTTTTGAAGTATAAGCCAATTTAAACTCTAAAATCTATTTAAGCATGCTAAAACATCATACATTACCTACATTGCTTTCGCGTTCTGAGATTCCGACCTATGTTGTAACATGCCAATATTTAAAACTATCTCACATTAGGTGTAATTTGTAAAATTATAGTTAACCATAGCCATAACGTCTATATTTAGATGAGGGGTTCAAGGTTTAGATGATATGAACATGTACTAAGACGTCCGGCAGATGTATTTGTTAAAATAAGAAATGAGCATATAAGGGAAAAAGTTATGACAGCTTCTATAGATGATAAGATGAAGGAGTCAAGGTTTAGATGATATGAACATGTACTAAGGCATCCTGCAGATGCACTTTTTATGCGGTGTAAGACAATGAATGATGTACATATTAAACGTATGAGAGGGAGACCGCATAAGGCATGGAGAGAGACAATAATGATATGACTTATATGACAATTAAGAGCACATGGTATGTGATATAATACAGTAGATACAATTGGTTCATGTAGCCTTGAACGAGCATATTATACATTAAGCATTAAGAGACACACAAGGATAATAGGATTTAGACTACAATTCAAAAAACAAAAACAAAACAGAAGTGAAATTACTGGTCCATATAATCGTCCTTGCATAGTGGGAAAAGCATTGGGTATTGCTGTTGTTCTTTTTCTCGCTAGTCCAAAAATAAGGTTAATATAAGTTGACATAAAACCCGTACTTATGCACCATACCATTTTTTTAGCCCTTTCTTTCAGATGTGTAACGATACATTACATAAACTGTCAACAAAACTTAATCAGATTCATCGTCTGTCTTAATATGTGAATTAATCTCTTGCACTTGTTGCAAATTATACAAGAGTATTTTAAGGCTTCACTCTGGAGATAGAGATCCGATCACATACATTTCTTAAGAAACGAAAGAGAAAGAAAACGTGAAAGCGAACACGTTTCAGAATTCATAATCAAATAAGCACGTTGAGATAGATTGTGTAAAAATATCGTATGTTATAGATAATTTTTACGACGACTCTATAAGCTATGAATGTGAGATTAGATTGACTCTAAAATTTAGTATAAAAAAAAAAAAAAAAAGTTGACTTTGTTAGGGGAACATGGTATTAAGACAGGGCGGTTGTTAGTAGATTTGAAGCTGTTTTCAGTTACCGAAGACCGACATCCCTGGAAAGATTTTGTTTGAGTCAAATCTGTTGAAAACTCCCGTTTTGACCTTCAGAGATTATTCAGTTAAGTGGTGAACGAATAGAAACTAGATTGCATTGTGTTAAGCGAACCAAATAGTTTTTGTTCGAGTTCGATTCGTATTTGGTTAGAGTTCGCTTGTTAATTTTACTTAAAGGAGCTGAATTTGAATACCTATTTGGATTTATTTAGTTAAACGAGCTGAATTATTCGGCTCGTTTAAATAGTTATACTGTTATTGAGCCGAACTCGAACTAATTTTAAAATTCGTTTAGCTAAACAAACTGGGCCGAATAGTTCGTTTAGCTAAATGATAATTCGAAAACCTAGTATTCAACTTGGCTTGGTTCGTTAGCACCTCTACCTGCATTGTCATTATTCAATTGTAATGTCTCAACAGGTCAGCATTTAGCCTCAAATCTTCTACTTTTTATGAATGACGTTTGGTCTAACAGTCGAGTTGAGAGGCATAACACGAGGTGTTGGGTTCAATTTTGTATATACTCATAAATGCAAATGCTGTCTAATTTAATAGTGATATATCCAAATCTTAAATAAACAAAGAAGAAAAAGATTTTCCTTCTTTGAATTACTCAAATTATAATTTTCTCTTCTAGATTTTCAAAAAAATATATATATTTTCTCTCGTATTTTTATCTGATATTAAAATTAAGTAATGTAAGCTCATTAGTCCATGCTAATGATATTTATAAAGTATTATTAAAACCATATAACTTTTTTATTTATGAATAAGTTCTGAGCATATAGCGAGTTAAAATAAATAAATAAAAATCACAAATCATTGCATATAAGAAAATTCTGACATTGTATGTATTTGTACATGTATATATTTATAAAATACTAAGTATTGGAACAGATGGAAAACAATGTGCTAGAGACGTTACCTAATCACTAGATAATCTTTGGATAATTCTTTACAAAATGGCAGAATGATATCAACAAGATAAAAATATAGATGAAATAGATTAATCTTTTCCAGTTTTTATTCCATAGTTGCAAAAGAAAAAAAAAACGAAAAGCTTCTCTTTTTCAAGCAATACCGGCTATTGTTGTTCACATATTTGGTATCGAAACAAATAGTATTTCCGGTGCATTAAGCTTCCGCGTTTAGAGATGATCAGGATCGCTTCGCGACCTGATGTACGCAACCTTACCATATGTTTTGTGCAAGATGTTGTTTCTGCGGCTCGAATCCGTAAATTTAAGGTCAGAAAGTAGCAACCTTAACAGTTGCTCTAAGGCCGGCCTCCATATTCGGTATACAAATAAGATCCTTTTATGCCAAGCGTTTAAATCTTTGCATACTTTTAGTTTTCTCCACTTGATAATGGTTTGTGTTTTTCACTTTATGTAGAAGTTTTTGAGTAAACTTGATACCACTTTATTCATCTGCTTGACATGTAGTACATACATCATGTGGTGCATTGTACCATGAAAAAGAATAATAACATAGTTCGGCGATTGCAATTTTTGGTAATGGGAATCCTTCAATTGGTGTCACATTTATCACCAACATCTTGGTCAAAGTTCGTCTAACGGACCACCATCTGCTTTAATTTCCGAAGAGAATTTAGCAGACACCAAAACAAACTTCATTAATTTTTACTATAAATTAAGCAATACACAACAACAATATTACCCGTATTGTCTAATGAGAGGTCGTATGTATGTAACTATACTCATGTGTTAGAAATACATATAAGCTGTTTCTCGATGACACATAATGATACGTAAGCTATGTCGAGCAACTGCTACTTCACAATATAAGAAACGTATCTAATTTTGTGAGTCATTTTATTTTATTATATCATATTCCAAAATCAAAAAAGTGTGTTATTAACTTTGAGTTGGCCCTATAAATTAAGCAATAGCAAATTGCAACTGTGAGGAGAAAAGACTAGATCAATCAGTGTTGCGCGATGTCCAAAGAGCTTTTGCTAGTCCTTGCACTGTCACTCTTTTTCTCGAAAAGTTGGGCCCTTTCTCCTATCCGAAACCCCGGCATTACTTTTCCTATTCGTTTTTATGTTCATATACTTAATTATCTCCCAGACGACACAAACATCCTAAAACTCCATTGTTTTTCGAAGGACAACGATTTAGGATATCATGATCTCAAGGTGAACGTGGCTTATGATTTTAATTTCAAAGCATTTGAAACAAATGGGTTCAGCACCCAATTTTACTGTCATTTTTGGTGGGGAAAGAAGGATAGAAGTATGGCAGTTTTTGATAAAAGAATAGCGCATCATCACTGTGGAGGCTTTACAATCATCAAAGCTGTTTGTACTTGGGTCGTAAAAGAAGATGGATTTTACTCTGCTAAAGTGTGGGGTCCAAGACCAGATCAGCTTGTCAAAATGAATTGGTGGCAAGATCACAGTGTGGTAGAGTTAGCCCCTTCCTCCCCATAGTTTTGCCGATCAGATGATTCTGCCGATCAATAGCTTGTAATGAATGGTCTAAAATGGTTATTTCTTTTTTTTTTTCTTATCATTCATTTGAAGCTTTCTGATCATGACGCAAGGCTTTTCTATCCTGCTTTACAGCATAAGTTAGTTAGTACGGACACCGTTAAAAGAAAGAAGAAAGTCCAATTAGCAGGTACTTTCCGGATGAGATCATAAGAGGGCTCATATGAGACAAAATATGAGACCTCCAATCACGCGACGCCACGTGTACAAAAGGGTCCGTTGTTTACTTTTTTTTTTCTTTTTAGAAAAAACATCCTTTTGTATACGTGGCGTCGCGTGATTGGAGTCCTCATATGAAGCCTCCTCTGATCTCATCCGGATACATTCGTGAACAAACTGGATGTTTGTTTTTAATTTCAATGTTTTGATTAAACTGAATGATACCTCAATCTCCATTTTCCAATTGAATCAAGAACACGTTCTTCTTTGATTTTGGAATATGATGGAATAAAACAAAATGACTCATTGAATTGGCTGAGCTTCTTACATTGTAAAATAGCAGTTGATCGACACAGCTTAACGCAATTTTCATTATGGGTCATCAAAAAACAGCATTTGATCGATACACTTTGACGAAATTTCCGTTATGTGTTATCAAGAAACAATCTTTGCGTGTGGATACGGTTGCGTACATCCGACATTTCCATCCTCTACCGGGATAATGTTTATTTAGCTGTATAGTATCAAAATTAGCCGAATAACCTCTGCCTTACATGTATTATAAAATTGTAAGCCAAATTAAAATAAATAAAACTATAAGTAATACATAAACCAAATGATTGTTTATGTAACATAAATGAAAAAAAAGTGAGGAATTCGTATGAAAATTAGCATAGAAACTAATGAATGCTAAAATCCATGTGTAACCGTTTCAACCTTAACTAAAAAAAGTTAGGCGTTGTATGGGGGGATTGGCTCACAATTACTCCTCTGTCCCATTTTTTCTCTCTATTTCTTTACTTTATTAGGATGTTACTTTTTATAATAGCCGTACTTAATTATATTTAATTATTAGTTTATTTTTGTAAATTACAAATGAAGACAAGGAATAATTTATGATCAATTGATGGATTAAGAGGCAAAATGAAAGTTAACGACTCTTAGTGACCAGATAATATATTGAATAATGTCTCTTTATACCTTATTTCAAAACTGAACTAAGAGTATTATACTGTAACTAGTGTAACACATATATACTGGATGGAAGGACGGAGGGAGTATTATACTCCAACTAGAGTAGCACTTATATATTCTGGATGCCCCGACTTTTCCTGTCCTTTTTTCCCGATAAGTAATTATTTGGAGCAAAAGGCCATTGCTTGACTCAGAATCAAGAAGTATTGTAGAGGATGTAAATCAGAAGTCTAGCGGCTTTACAAGTTGGGTAAGGACTTTTGCAGTGATCCACATGTCCCTCTACAAATCAGGGTTTCAGCCTAGCATCAGTGGAACATCCAAACTGTACGTATCTCTATATTCGAGTTTTTGACTTCTTGAATCAAATCTAAATTCGAATAACAAATAACCTATGCTTTGGACCGGATAAGTAATTACTAAGAAACGTAAATGCCGTATCTTAATTGTGGAGATTTTTGTATGCACTCGTGATGAAAGCTTCAAAAGTGGAGGTGGAGTTCTTTTTCAGTCATATTCAGGACGACGGAATATTAAAAAGGCAAAAGAGGCATGTGGCCTTAACTTTCCTGTTGCTTCGTCAGGTATTGAGTGCCCGCCCCCATGGGCATAGTCTACTGGTAATTGATAAGGTGATTGGAGGTAAAGAACCCCGACGTCTCGAATTCGAACCCGTGTAGAGGCAATTTTTGTTGAAATATTACAAGGGTTGCTTCTGGGCTTCTGAATCTCGTGTGTATTCTCCCTTGTAGGACTGCTGGTAGAGCACATCCCTCGATTTACATCCTACCTGGCTAAGGAGCCTCTGGTACAAGTGGGGAATAACCTACTCCCTTAACAAAGGTATTGAGTGCCCATTTAATTCAGCAATTGCATATCTTTCTGACAATTTCAAGTTTCTGCTATCCATTATAATCAATTCCCTTGCCACCTGAAAAGGCAGTTCGTTTTTTCAATTAAAATGAAAATCAAACATGTTATAGAAAATTTTGGTTAAAGAGCCATTAAGAATTAAAAAGTTTAAAGTAAGTGGTACAATTTAAATTTTTCGAAGTACGGCCTATAAAAATGCGGTTAGTCGTTGACCACGGTAAAACTTGTCAATTTTATATGGTTGGTCAAGGCTACAAACAATCCAAGAATGATTATACTATGTTCATCAAGCAATCCAACACCACGCTCCTAGTCCTTTTAGTCTATGTAAATGACACAATTGTTGCCAGCAATTTATCCTCTCAGATCACCATCTTTAAAGAAACTTTGCACCAATCATTCAAGATTAAAGATTTAGGGTCTCTTAAATACTTTCTTGGCATAAAGATGGCTAGGTACAGGGAGATCATGCTATCCCAAAGGAAGTATGCACAAGAACTGGTAGAACGGACGGGTTTCTTAGGTTCAAAACCTGCGAACAGCCCTATGGAGCAGAATTCTAAGTTAGCTCATAATGATTCACAGTTGATCTTTGATGTATCAGCATATAGAGTACTTATAGGCAGATTGTTGTATCTCACAATCACTTGGCCAGATATTTCATTCACAGTCCAGCAACTGAGTCAATTCCTGGATAAGCCTACAAAATTGCATCTAAAGGCTGCACATAGACTGCTAAGATATTTGAAAGGACACCTGACAAGGCATTGTTTATCCTAGTAATGGCAAATTGGAATTGAAAGCATTTGCGGATTTTGATTGGGCAGGATGTGGAGATAAGGAAGTCCATTACTGGGTATTGTATGTTCCTGGGTGATTCATTAGCATCTTGGAGGGCCAAGAAGCAAAGCAATGTTTCTAAGTCTTTTTCTGAAGCAAAAAAAAGCTTTAGCGATGGCAACGTGTGTGGTATAGGTGCTATTATACCTGTTAGTTGATTTGGACATAAGACATTTGAAGCCAGTAGAGTTGTTTTGTGATAATAAGAGTGACATTTACATTGTGGAAAACCCTGTGTTTCATGAGAGAACAAAACACATTGAGATTGATTGTCATATTGTAAGGGAGAAATATAAGCACGGAGTCATTCACCTTATGCCCATCAGGTCTGAGTTTCAGTTAGCTGACATCTTTACAAAAGCCTTAGATTTAGGGACACTGCAGAACCTGACTACTGCTATGGGAGTGTATAACATCTTTGACAAGTCAGGTTCGAGGGGGAGTGTTGCAGTAGCTGCGGAAGAGCTGAAATTGAAGGAAGCACAACCCAATGAGAAGTAGAATAGATGGAGCAGCAACCGTTGGATTGGATAGCAAATTGAAGGTCAGGATGATGAGAGAGTGAGCTAGCAATCTAATGATGAGAAAACGTGAAAACAAATAGGCTTCAGAACTCATAATGAAATAAATACGTTGACATAGATTGTGTATCAATATTGTATGTTATATATAATTTTACAACGACTCTATAAACTATGAATGTGAAATTCGATTGACTCCAAAATTAGTAAAAAAGTTAACCTTGTCAAGGGAACTTGCATGGTATTCAGACAGGGTGGTTGTTAGTAGATTTGAAGCTGTTTCCAGTTACCGAAAACCGACATACCTGGAAAGATGCTGTTTGAGTCAAAGCTGATGAAAACTTCAGTTTTGACCTTTAGAGATTATTCAGTTAAGTGATGAAATAATAGAAACCACCTTGCAGGGTGCTAAGCGAACCGAACAGTTCTCGAACTGTTCGCGTTCAGTTCGTATTTGGTTCGAGTTCGTTTGTTAATTTTACTTAAACGAGCAGAATTTGAACATCTATTTGGGTTTGTTGAGTTAAACGAGCCAAACTATTCACGAACTGTTCAGCTCGTTGAAACAGTAATAATGTTATCGAGCCAGACTCGAACTAATTCTAAAGCTCGTTTAGTTAAATGATCATGTCTAAACAGTTCGTTTAGCTAAACGATAATTCGAAAACCTAGTATTCGGCTTAGCTCGTTTCGTTAACACCTGCTTCCATTGTCATTATTCAATTGTAATGTCTCAACAGGTCAGCATTTAATATCAAATCTTCTATTTTTATGAATGACGCTTGGTCCAGCAGTCAAGAGTTGAGAGATATAACACAAGGTCTTAGGTTTCATTTTGTGTATACTCATAAAGGCAAATGTTGTCCATTTTAGCAGTGGTACATCTAAATGTTAAAAAAAAAGAAGTAGAAGAGATTTTCCTTCTTTGAATTACTAGTGACTTATCTATTTTTGTTATGTATGGAAGTCTTAAGTTTAAGGATTGAACATGCGGTGACTGCAAAACTTTGGAATCCTATACCTACATCTCGGCTGGGACCTCGCATCTCGCACTTATTCTTTGCGGACGACCTCTTACTGTTTG